>SJYA01000437.1:680740-750992 GCA_006410615.1 Neotragus moschatus | reverse complement strand
AATAACCTCAGATATGCAGATGACACCACCCTTATGGCAGAAAGTGAAGAGGAACTAAAGAGCCTCTTGATGAAAGTGAAAGAGGAGAGTGAAAAAGTTGGCTTAAAGCTCAACATTCAGAAAGTAAAGATCATGGCATCTGGTCCCATCACTTCATGGGAAATAGATGAGGAAACAGTGTCAGATTTTATTTTTGGGGGCTCCAAAATCACTTCAGATGGTGATTGCAGCCATGAAATTAAGAGACGCTTACTCCTTGGAAGGAAAGTTATTACCAACCTAGAGAGCATATTAAAAAGCAGAGACATTACTTTGCCAACAAAGGTCCATCTACAAGGCTATGGTTTTTCACTAGGTATCTATGGATGTGAGAGTTTGACTGTGAAGGAAGTTGAGCACTGAAGAATTGATGCTTTTGATCTGTGGTGTTGCAGAAGACTCTTGAGAGTCCCTTGGACTGCAAGGAAATCCAACTAATCCATCCTAAAGGAGATAAGTCCTGGGTGTTCATTGGAAGGACTGATATTGAAGCTTAAACTCCAGTACTTTGGCCACCTGATACGAAGAGTTGACTCATTGGAAAAGACTCTGATGCTGGGAGGGACTGGGGGCAGGAAGAAAAGGAGACAGAGGATGAGATGGCTGGATGGCATCACGGACTTGATGGACATGAGTTTGAGTGCTCTCTGGGAGTTGGTGATGGACAGGGAGGCCTGGCGTGCTGCAATTCATGGAGTTGCAAAGAGTCGGACACGATTGAGTGACTGAACTATCTGAACTGAACTGAACTCTGCATATAAGTTAATAAACAGAGTTAAATATGTTAAATATGCAGAGTAACAATATGCAGCTTTGATGTACTCCTTTCCCGATTTTGAACCAGTCTGTTGTTCCATGTCCAGTTCTAACTGTTGCTTCTTGACTCGCATACAGATTTCTTAGGAGTCAGGTAAGGTTACCTAGTATTCCCATCTCTTCAAGAATTTTCCAGTTTGTTATGATCCATACAGTCAAAGGCTTTAGCATAGCCAATAAAGCAGAAGTAAATGTTTTTCTGAAACTCTCTTGCTTTTTCAATGATCCAGCGGATGTTAGCAATTTGGTCTCTGGTTCCTCTGCCTTTTCTAAATCCAGCTTGAACATCTGAAAGTTCATGATTCATGTACTATTGAGGCCTGGCTTGAAGAATTTTGAGCATTACTTTGCTAGTCTGTGAGCTGAGTGTAGTTTTGTGGTAGTTTGAACATTCTTTGACATTGCCTTTCTTTGGGATTGAAATGAAAACTGACCTTTTCCAGTCCTGTGGCCACTGCTGAGTTTTCCAAATTTGCTGGCATATTGAGTGCAGCAGTTCAGCAACAGCATCTTTTAGGATTTGAAATAGTTCAGCTGGACTTCCATCACCTACACTAGCTTTATTTGTGGTGATGCTTCCCAAGGTCCACTTGACTTCGCATTCAAGGATGTATGGCTCTAGGTGAGTGATCACATCATCATAGTAATCTGTGTCATGAAGATCTTTTTGTCTAGTTCTTATGTATATTGTTGCCACATCTTTTTAATATCTTATGCTTCTGTTAGGTCCATACCATTTCTGTCCTTTATTGTGCCCATGTTTGCATGAAATGTTCCCTTGGTATCTCTAATTTTCTTGAAGTGATCTCTAGTCTTTCTTATTCTGTTGTTTTCCTTTATTCACAGAACCTAAACAGAAGGGAATTGGTTTAGAGACAGAAACCTTTTGAGGTTCATTAGAGATTCTCGCGATTTGAACTATTTTACTATTCCAGGGCTGCTTAATAATAAGTGAGATTGAGCAATGAGAGTGTGATTCTGATGTCAATTAGGATTAGAAGGCATTCATTCCCGATGTAGAAAAATGTTTCTCCAAGCTCATTAAGAGAGAGGATTGGGAAGACCCCCAGTAGTCCCTCAGATCTCCATCATAGGGAATTGAGACGATGTTGGGAAGACTTTTTAGAGGGCTGAAGGTACCTGACGCCAGGGGAGAGGAGCATGAGGCTTTGTAAGCCATTTTATCTTTGTTTGTTTGCCTTAGTTGTTCTTAAAATTATATTTTGCAGAGAGGCAATTTTAGGCACTTGATAACATTTAGACCTCCCCAAATCCTAATTGATATAGGTATTCCACTTAGTTTAAAACATTTAGAGCTATGATTGCCGAATTTGATTTTAAGAAAATTAAGTTTGGGGGTTTAAATATTCCCATAATTTCCATTGATGTTCTAAGTTACCTTTAGTTACAAATGCACATGGGAAATGAATCTTTATTTTAGAATATAGAATTGGCCAAGGTACCTGAAAAGAGAGGTGCCTTCAAAATATTTAGATGACTGGGATTCCATTTCTCAGATGTTTTTCTCTAGATAAAAGAGTAATTTTCAAACAACCTAACAGTTTGCTTTCCCTAGTCTAATAGCTGAAATAACTTAAACAGCCTGCAGGCCTATGACCAATCAGTCCTAAAGGAACAGTCTAGACCCAAGGGACCAGGCCAAAGGCTGGTCAGCACAGCTTTAACTGAATAGCCAGTCCTGAGGAGTCAGGTGAAAGGCTTAACAGCTCAGTTCCAATAGAACAACTCCCATTCTAAAAATAGTCAGACTGAAGGCTAGAATGAAGGCACAGTTCCAATGAAACAGCCATGTTTCTTCAGGAAGAGCCTGATCAAAAAAAAAAAAAAAAATACTCTGATACCAAACAAGCCCTTAACCAGAAAGGATAAAGCCTTAAAAAAGATCCCAAATAAAATCTAGAGAGCTTCAAAGTGCACGAGGTCAGAGACTCAGATCTAGGAGAAAGACTTACCCTCAAACCCCCAGGGTCAATAAGAAAATCAGTGAGCAACTATGGACTCAATATGGGTATTGAACCTGTTTGCCCAGCAGCTCTGGAGTCATTAATGGTCTTCTCTGGATCCCCATATGGGCCACCAAAATGTTGACCTAAAACATAGACTACCAGTTATTTATCCAGCAAAAGTGGTTTTATTTCGTCCTAGTGAATGATTGCAATTTGGGACCTGCAACCATGGCAAGCCACATGTGATTCTTTACAGAGCATAGAGAGGAGAATTCTTTTAAAGAGAGAAAAAGGAAGTTGGAAGGGCACAGTGAACAAAGAGTCCATTGAAAGAATTGAGATTTTTGAAGTACAGTGGGTTTTTATTAACTGAATTGTAATAGTCTCTTACTGGTTGAGTTCTTGCTAGGCAAGAGGAAAAAATTTTTCTTTTACATGTTGGGCTCTGCTGTCAGTATAGAGCAAGAGAGATCCTCCTTCTGGTCTCCTAATTATTTTAACTGAGATTTCTGTTTTTATACTTATGTATCAATATTTATATTTTTATAATATCAGATTATTTGAAGGATGAAAGTCTTTTAAAGTATAAATAAATGCTTGGTAGACGGTCAACATTTACCTTAAAATATATGGCTTAAATTGGCACTTTTACATCTTGTGAATTACTGGACTACAGTGTGGAGTGCCAAGGCAATGCTTGCTTTCTCTAGACATTGGTCTTTGTTTCCAGTAGTTTGTGGACCATATTTGTGTTGTCAGGTCCATAGTTTATTAAACTTTTGATTTAGGAGATATGTCCCCAAGCTCAGGGCCATTGGGCTCTTGTCCTAGATTTTCCATTAATGACCACATGACAGTGTATGGGTGTCTTAACATCCTTGAGCTTTGATTTGCTCATTTGCATTAAGAGGGTTTGGATTTTAATCTTTCTTGTGGGACATACCCTAAAAATAATTTGATAAAGCTGTGAATTCCTCTCGCATAATTGTGTGTGCAAACTGGCATGGAATGATTCACAGGTCTTGGAAGCCCAGTAGGACTCTGATGTTAAGATCCTCTGGACTGGGTCATTCTTCTCCCTTCCAAAAGTACTGTGGCATCAAATACAAATCACATATTTGAACCCAAAACAATTTTATTAATTGTTGATTCGTATCCTGCTGCTTACAATTTCATTTCCAACTAGACATTTATTAGTAAGACTGATTGTTTCTTAAATCAAGCAGAAAGCAACAATTCCCAATTACCCGAGGGTCCCAGGGGGCTGATATCTAGGGAAGTTCATTACATATACAATAGATGTATTGCTAATATAATTATGTGGAGGGTGGTGTGCTGGTCCCTAATGTTTTATCTCCATACCTTACTATTGGCTATTATCTACAGTAATTGGAATTGCCTTGTTTACACATTTTCTAACAAGTTAATTGTTTAGCAGAGAGTTTAATCCATTGATTATAGATTGATTAATGACCATTGACAAACACACTGGTCTTGAATTTCATTTAATCAGTTTTCTTACATGCTTTTTCTACTATGATGAATGGTAATGATTCACTTAAAAAATAATCACTAATCTCTAGAATTAGGAGTAAACAAGATAATTGGAAAACTGACCAATTAATATCACAATGTAATAGGTAAGATCTGACCTTAGAAGGCATATGAATCTGGATCCAAATCCCTCCTGTATCTGTAGAATGAGATAACAATAGTCACAACTCAGAGTATTTTGATGATAATTAAATAAGATAATACACCAAAGAAGTTATCACAGTGTTTACTATACAATCCAGTTATTATTATTTTTGTTATTATATTTGCAATAATGAAAGAAAAACCACATTGACAGACTGAAATCTGTCCCCCAAAATATATATTGAAGTTCTAACTCCCAGTACCTCAGAATTTGACCTCATTGAGAAAAAGGGTCTTCACAGAGGTAATCAACTTAAAATGAAGTCTTTAGGGTGGGCCTTAATCTTCCCTGGTGGCTCAGAGGTTAAAGCATCTGCCTCCAATGCGGGAGACCCGGGTTTGATCCCTGGGTCAGGAAGATTCCCTGGAGAAGGAAATAGTAACCCACTCCAGTATTCTTGCCTGGAGAATCCCATGGACGGAGAAGCCTGGTAGGCTACAGTCCACGGGGTCGCAAAGAGTTGGACATGACTGAGCGACCTCACTTACTTACTTACTTAATCCAGTACAATGGTGTGCTTCTCAAAGAGGAAGTTTGGACAGAGACACAGACACTCACTGAGGTTGGATGGCATCACTGACTCGATGGACCTGAGTTTGGGCAAGTTTTGAGAGCTGATGATGAATAGAGGAGCCTGGTGTGCTGCAGTCCATGAGGTCACAAAGAGTCGGACACGACTGAGCGACAGGACTGAACAGACACTCACATGGGGAAGTCAGTCTGAAGAACCAAGAAGACAGAGAATAAAGACAGAATTAGAGTGACAACATCTTTAAGCCAAATACCCAGGGCTACCAGAGCTAAAAGGGCTCTCCCCTACAGATTTCAGAAGCAGCATGGCCCTGCTGACATCTTGATTTCAGACTTCAGGCTACAGCCTCAAGACTGGCAAGGCAATGATTTCTGTCACTTTAAGCTATTAATATTTAGTTTGTGATGTTTGTAATACTTCATTATGGCAACCCTAGAAAACTATTATATACCATATTTTAGAGTCAGGTAGAAATGCAGAATCATAAAATTTTAAGATAATAATATACTTTTGTACCTTCCTTCTTTTCTGTGTGAATTAAGGGTGATGACACACAAATTTTTGGTTTCTATCAAGAGGCTGAGCAATCAGCAGAGCACACAATATAAACATACTGATGGGTGGAGTAGAAGCAACACTGGTTATGAAACAAGTTCTGATTAGAAGCTACTAACTAGCTAAGTGATGAATCTTCCCAGTTTTCAGTTTTTTAATTGTCAAAGAAAGGTTAGGTCCCAGATCCCTTTTGAATCACACATTCTGTAATGCCACGTTCTGGGTCCAAGCACTTTGAAATTGTGAAGTTTATTTTCAAAGAACTGTATATTCATGTGCAGTTGTCAGAAATAATATAGAGAAATCCTGTGATGCTTTACCCAGTTTTTTTTCCTAAATAATAACATCTTTCAAAGCAGTTTTTAATACAAGCTATATTTATTGGAATGAAATGTTGAAGCCATTTTCACAGGCAGCTCTTTTACCTACCTGTGTTAAGATATTGAAACCTGATCTCAGATCATCTCTGTGATAAAACTCTTGGATTCTTGGCTTCATTGACCATTTCTCCCTTTGTCCTACTTAATTATCTTCAATCAAGGTGGCTCAAGGAATGGAGACATTAGTCACTTTTTGACTGCTTCCTAGAAAAATGCGCATGGCAGCCAAAGTATTTTCATCATGGTCTGCTGCTTTTATAGAAATTTGTATAATATTAATAGTAATCATCAGGACTTTTTGAACACTTAGTGTACGTCAGATTAGCTAAGTACTTGAGAATTATTATCTAAATTTCAATCCTGTGAGGTAGATACCCTTATTATATCCATTTTACAGATGTAAAAAACTGAAGCCCAAGGCTTCTAATGAATGGCTATGACTTGGATTGGACTGACTCCAGAGTGTGACTTAACTCTGCCATAGTCCCAGTGAATGAAAATGAACACATTTACAATTGTTAAAATTTAGTTAAGCTTTCAAACTGAGCCTAGACTTCTCACTAAGTTCTGCTCACTACAGACAGAATTTTACATTGTGATTGCACGGGCACAATGGTACTTCTTCCCTGCCAGTGCTCCAGGTGAGGAGAAGAGAAAAACCTCTTTTATCTGGTCAGAGTTTTGGGCTCTGCAGTTAAGCCTAGGACTGAGGAAACAGAAAAGAAAGTGAATGTGTTGAGCTGGTAGCCTCCTCCCTCTCCTTTCCTTGGGTCCAGGTCTAACCCACAGTGTTACTTTCCTTTTTAGAATGGGAAGAGAATTTCTACCTGACTTCATTCTCATTGGTAATAAATTATGCCAAGGGGCCACTACTTTCAAAGGTCATGCAAAGAAACTCGAAACCATATGCAGTAGGTTCCTGTCTAAATTATTTATTTGGCATGTGTTGTCTTGTATTAATGACCTTGGTTGTTAAAAACACCGTAAAATGACTCATAGGGTGGTGTGCTGTTAAGGATCGAGTCAGGCTAATTAGCCATTTTTGTTTTATTTATCAACATGGTTCAGAATTGGGACAAGAGGCGACCCACTTTAAAATGTTTGTTTGCATTTTTAAACCTTTATTCATTTGCTCCAGGGTAATTTGCATACAGTTTCCTCTCTTCTTTCATTTTCTTGATAAATTTTCTCTTGTCTTTCTTGATAACATTTATCCTGGTCATATTTGTGTACATTTAGTACACAGCTTTTCTGTATATTTTATCTTCATGAATCTAAGAAGAAACTATAATGACCAGGCTACATTATATTCTGCAGCCCATGTCCAGCTCTGCCTTAATTTACAATGCAAATAATGTGACATCAGAATATGTAGTCCTTGATGATGTGACATTATTAATCCCCTACTTGGGACCTTTGGGAAGATCTTGGAGATATTTTCCCCTCTAGAATTCTTTTTTTTCTGCCAGTGAAGTGAATCCTAAGAAGCTAGAGGATTATTTCCAAGGTCTAATACATGAAGAATCAATAGCCATTAACTGTATTATGAACTGGTTAATGAATAGCTAGCACTGGCTTAACTGTGTTGGAGAAGATAGGATGAGTGAGAAGTATGTTCTGATGAAAGTGGCGAGGTGTGTGGGGCCTGGGCATTGTTGCCAGCCATGTGTTTGCCTCATAATGTGGACACACAGGGAGGAATTGGAAAGACAAAGAAGGGAAGCAAAGGCCTCCCACCCGTTTCTCTATTCTGCCAAAAGTGGGTGCTACCACCATAGCCCCAACGTGTACTGCTCAGGTCCCTCTTTTTGTCTTTCCTTCATCCTATGTGACTCCATCACTATAGTATCCTTGGAATTTGACACCCCACTTCACAATGCTGCTGTGGGAAAAAGGAAGCCTGCCTTAACAGAGGCTTATCCAGTGCTTTGGAGAGCTAAAGTAAGGCCTGGAATTATTTGGAGCCAATTGCTTTCTTATTCAGCAGCTGAGTAAAAAAGCAAGACTGACTACCTTAGAAGCCTTCTTTTGGTTTTGTACCTGCACCAGGTTAATAGGATTGTTAGTTTGAGATACATTTCTAAGGTAACAGAGGGCTTTGTTTGAAAGCTTAGGTATCTCCTTAGGGCTTTGTCTCAAGCATTTATTACAATTAATGTTCATGTCAAATATATAAAATATTTATAGGGCCTATGGAATAAAAAATTTTTTTATTTGTTAAGGTGTTAAATAAGACATATGCTCCATTTGTAAATATTAAAGAAAAAGTCCAGATCTGGTTTGGAGTGGAATCTAATTCTGTTTGATAACCTGCAGCTTTTGTCAGAATGAGATTCAGCATAGAGATAATTAGAATGGACCTCCCTCCACCCCCAAATATCAGTGCTACTCCCTAGATTATGACAGACCCAAGGTAATTTACAAGTGCAATGCATAAAGCTTTACTAATGGTTATTCATTTAGATGTGCAAAATACAAAAAGGTTCTAGGTTGAAGCAATGACAATGAATCATTTATGAGACATTATCTACTGAGATGGATTGGGTCCATCTGTTATAGCTGGAGAGGAGTTTTTTTGTTGTAGTTTATAGAATTTTATTTAATTTTGTTTACAGTCTTCAAAATGAAGGAAGGATTAGGGCAGATAAGCAAGTATTTTTTCAACTCACAGATAACTGGAGTTTGCTGTTTTCTGTATAAAAGTCAAATGCTGTCCATATGTCTTGGGAAAGCACAAAATACTAAAGCCTCAAAGAGCAAGAGCATGAAGCGCAAGTGTGAAGTTGTCCACTGGTATTCTAAAGGTGCAAGTCTTTCTTCTTTTGGTTTTACATTGAGCTCATCTGGGCTCATATTCCTCCCCCTGATGAGACAGGACTCTTTTCTGAGATGCGGCTGTGGAAAATGCAAAGTCTGAAAAGGAAGTAGGTAAATCTGTGTCCAACACTAAATCCGTTACATGAGACACCTGAAGTTTGAACTGACTTTCTGACTGAAGTTCAAGATGTCTGTTTAGGGAGCAAACTGGGAGCTGCCGGATTTTCCCCCCAAAGAGTCAATGAGGAGGACAGAATGTCTAAGAGAATGGAAACTGCTGGCACACATGCACTGTCTACAGGTTAGTATCAAACGTAGAAGGTACAAAAGGTTGAAACAGAATATATTTGCCCTTATTTGCATTCTTCTTAAACATTCACCATCTCTTCAAATAATTTATAATTACTTAAGTTCAGAAGTCTTATTATACTTTTCTTTATACTTTGTAGGGTTGACTGGTTATATAATAGATTGTATATAATGTTAGCTAGTTCTGTTTTTTAAAGGTGGCAACTTAAATAACCTGTTTCCTTAATGTAATCGTGGGATGTCTGGAAGAAGTTGTTTATTGAGTACTTTCTGAGATACGTTCTATTGATCAGCATACAATGGGATCCAGACATTTCTAGTCTCCTATCTGCATCTTTTCCGTGGCCATTCATCATATGATGGTGAAAGAGAGAGTATCACTAGATTACAGCAAACGTATCCCAGAACTGGAAAAATAGCCTACAATCCATGTTCAACTGTTTCTCTTTTACATTTAGATTAAACAAGTAATACCTCCTAGGTTAACAGGCTATAGGGGTCATATAGGGAGTGACAAAGATCCCAGAAGATATGAACACCACAAAGGAAAACAACAGACAGCTGTACACTTGAGATAAAGAAAAGGCACATGCAGTTTATCTCTAAGCAACTGAGGAGAAATAGACATGTGTCTCAAGGGACTAGGAATTCATAAGAGCTCAAACCAGGGATTTGAGTGAATGTATGAATGAATGAACAAATGAATATACCACAGGGAACTGAGTACTAGACAGGCCAAAGGATGCTCACAGTCAGAAGGTGGGGACTCCTGGTATCCAGGTGAGAGGAAAGGCATATGACAAAGGTATTGAGGAAGTAGGGAGGGTATGTGGCAGAGAATAAAAAGTTTGAGTCTGCAGAAATAGAAAACAACAAAGAAAGTAAGAGTGATGGAGTCATGGGATGATTTAATGAGGATACAGGGCAGAGAAACAGCTGGTTCAATGTGCAGAGGGCACATGGTGCTATTATAACTCACAAACTGCATATCAGCAAAGGCATCTAAATCTGAAACCAACCCATGGCTGATCTCTTTTTTTTTTTTTTTTTTGGTTTGTTTTTGAAGTGGGATTGTAAAACTTTAGTCCTTGAACAATTGTATCTGTGTTTTGAATTTTTTCAATCAGAGAGAACTATGACCTCAAAATTAGACTTAGGAATTGGGAACTCATGTACACCTGAGATGAAAAAAAAAAAATTAGACTTAGGAATGGTGAATACACTTATTCAGAAAATTGTCTCTCCATCAGGTATTTTGCCATCCTTTCCTCTGTGGTAGATATAAATGTGTGACATAAGAGAAGAAAAGATGCCTAATCAATTTAGATAAAAAGTGAAAAACTTCTAAGTATTGATTGGTATAAGTAGATATAAAAAAACAATTTTTACCCTTAAAAATCTTGTCCTCTACAGGATGATGTGAGAAATGTCTATGTATTACTGTAATTAGAGGGAATTATCCATGTTCCATAAAAAGTACTGAGGAAACTTTGAGGGAAGCCAAATGCACTTAAGATAATGACCTGTTTCTTGAGGTATGCCTGTATTGCTATGAATTTTCCCCTTAGCATTGCTTTTACAGTGTCCCACAGGTTTTGGGTTGTTGTGTTTTCATTTTCATTCATTTCTATTCATATTTTGATTTCTTTTTGGATTTCTTCTCTGATTTGTTGGTTATTCAGCAGCGTGTTGGTATACCTGTGGTGGATTCATGTTGATGTATGGCAAAACAATACAATATTGTAAAGTAATTAACCTCCAATTAAAATAAATAAATTTATATATAGATATAAAAGATAATGACCTGGAATACTCAGTCCTAAAACGAAGGTTCAGGCCCTACTAGAGTAATTAGAAATCACTATTCTAGGTGACCATTGGAAGAAATTTTAAACAGATGATTTCTGCGCATTCAGAAACTCTCTCTTCTCACTAGGCTCACCCCATGATAAAAACAGTTTTTACATTTAGTTCAGTTCAGTCGCCCAGTAGCGTCTGACTCTTTGTGACCCCCATGGACTGCAGCACACCAGGCTTCCCTGTCCATTACCAACTCCCAGAGCTTGCTCAAACTCATGCCCATTAAATCAGTGATGACATCCAACCATCTCATCCTCTGTCATCCACTTCTTCTCCTGCCTTCAATCTTTCCCAGCATCAGGGTCTTTTCCAATGAGTCAGTTAGTCCCATCAGGTGGCCAAAGTATTGGAACTTCAGCTTTAGCATTAGTGCTTTCAATGAATATTCGGAACTGATTTCCTTTAGGATGGACTGGTTGGATCTCCTTGCAGTCCAAAGGACTCTCAAGAATCTTCTCCAACACCACAATTCAAAAGCATCAATTCTTCGGGCTCAGCTTTCTTTATGGTCCAACTCTCACATCCATACATGAGTACTGGAAAAATTATAGCTTTAAGTAGACAGACCTTTGTCAGAAAAGTCGTGTCTCTGCTTTTTAATATGCTGTCTAGGTTTGGTTATAAATTTTCTTCAAAGGAGCGTCTTTTAATTTCATGGCTGCACTCACCATCTGCAGTGGTTTTGGAGCCCCCCAAAATAAAGTCTGACACTGTTTCCACTGTTTCCCCATCTATTTCCCATGAAGTGATGGGACTGGATGCTATGATCTTAGTTTTCTGAATTTTGAGTTTTAAGCCAACTTTTTCACTCTCCTTTTTCACTTTCATCAAGAGGCTCTTTAGTTCCTCTTCACTTTCTGCGATAAGGGTGGTGTCATCTGTATCTCTGAGGTTAGTGATATTTCTCCCAGCTATCTTGATTCCAGCTTGTGCTTCATCCAGCCCAGCCTTTCACATAATGTACTCTTCATGCAAGTTAAATAAACAGGGTAACCATATACATCCTTTCTCAATTTGGAATCAGTCCATTGTTCCATGTTCAGTTCTAATTGTTGCTTCTTGACTGGCATACAGATTTCTCAGAAGGCAGGTAAGGTGGTTTGGTATTCCCATCTCTTGAAGAATTCCCCACAGTTTGTTGTGATCCACACAGTCAAAGGCTTTGGTGTAGTCAAAAAAGCAGAAGTAAATGTTTTTCTGGAACTCTCTTGCTTTTGCTAAGATCCAACAGATTTTGGCATGTTGATCTCTGGTTCTTCTGTCTTTTCTAAATCCAGTTTGAACATCTGGAAGTTCTTGGTTCACATACTGTTGAAGCCTCACTTGGAGAATTTTGAGCCTTACTTTGCTAGTGTGTGAGAGGAATGCAATTGTGTGGTAGTTTGAACATTCTTTGGCATTGCCTTTTTTTGGGATTGGAATGGAAACTGACCTTTTCTAGTCCTGAGGCCATTGCTGAGTTTTCCAAATTTTCTGGCATATTGAGTTTTCACATTAGCCTTTCAAAAATTGAGGTATCTATTAGTTAAAGGGAAATTTTCAGTTTATACCACTTAAAACTCAACAAGGAGCCAGCAGTCTAGATGTCAAAAATACCAAGGTAAATTTGTAAAAGATAATGAGGCATTTTGGTCTCTCTGGAACTGTTTGCTTTTGATGAATAAGGTATTTGTCTTTTGATGGTGGGATTGGTGTTGCTGCTGGGATATGTTCCATTCAGTTTTATATCAGACTTGTTTTGGGAATAGGCAGAGCTTTATTGAGGGAAATTAGCATATATTTCTCCCCAATAGCTCAGGTAGTAAAGAATCTGCCTGCAATGCAGGAGACCTGTGTTTGATCCCAGGGTTGGTAAGATCCCCTGGAGAATGGAACAGTGATCCACTCCAATATTTTTGCCTAGAGTGAGAATTCCTTGGACAGAGGAACCTGGTGGGCTACAGTCCTTGGGGTTGCAAAGAGTTGGACATGACTGAGTGAATAATACTTTCAGTTTTCACTTCAGCATGTATGTCCCTTGAAGGCTCTGCAGAAGATGTGTTTCTTCTTCTAGCTTTAAAACAAACCTTAGGCAGAGCTTAGGGAAAGGAGTACAGGGACACTTGTGATAAGCACTTTAGGTGATGTCTTTACTCAAAAAATACCTCTTAGGCTCCAGAATCCCATAATGAATGTCCTTAGTCAGTCTTTTGGGTTGAAGCATTGAAACCTATGTTAAAATGCTTGTGTTACATGAAAGGGTATCAGTTAGGGTGCATTAATCTGTAAGATGAATCAAAAAGCCATCCAACCATCCAACCAAAGAATATCTATGGTATACAAGGATTTGGAATTCGGGTCACCTTTCTGGGTTATCAGTCTCGTGGTATTGGCTTTTTAATCTTGATAACAGTCATCTTATTGTTGCAAAATAGTAAGTGTGACTTCAAGCATTTAGTTCTCATACCATGTCAAAGCCAAGAAACCAAACAGGGAGAGCCAAAGGAATTTCCTTTTAACAAAAGGGCCCTATCCCTCATGGGGGTAGGATCAGTCACATACAAGGGAGTCTGGGAAGTTGAGCCTATAAAATAAGAAAATGATCTGATACAATTACAATTCATCTAACAAACAGGAAGAAGGGAGAAGGGCTGTTGGGTAAATCTCTCCCACAGGGGTAATGTGTTATCCTCCTTTATTCATTGGCAGGATCTTTCTTGTTGATGGTGATGTTAGTCTCAGAAAATGAACATAAGAGAGGTGAGAATGATGGAATGCTGCCAATGTCTCTGAGGGACCATGGGCCTCAGGATATGAGAATGAGGAAACCTATGGACAGGCAAGATAGGGAATGTGGAAAACAAGACTAGAGGTTGAATTCTAGAGGCAATAGAAACTAGAGTATTTTTTAGATCCCTTCTAGTTTTAACACTGTGGTTCAACAAAGTGGAGGGACATCAAATATTCCTTTTTTACTTTCTCATTTTGCCAGTGCCTCATTGTTGATATTGAATTTGTAACTTATATAGTTATTTAGAAGTATTTATAGAGGGACCTTTTAATTTCATAGCTACAGTCACCAGGTATGGTTTTTCCAGTAGTCATGTATGGATGTGACAGTTGGACCATAAAGAAAGCTGAGCACCAAAAAATTGATGCTTTTGACCTGTAGTGTTGGAGAAGATCCAATCAGCCCATCCTAAAGGAAATCAGTCCTGAATATTCATTGGAAGGACTGATGCTTAAGCTGAAACTCCAATACTTTGGCCACCTGATGGGAAGAACTGACTCTTTGGAAGATATCCTGGTGCTGGGAAAGACTGAAGGTGGGAGGAGAGGGGATGACAGAGGATGAGATGGTTGGGTGGCATCACCAACTCAATGGACATGAGTTTGAGTCAACTCCGGGGGTTGGTGATGGACAGGGAGGCCCGGCATGCTGCAGTCCATGGGGTCGCAAAGAGTTGTACACGACTGAGTGACTGAGCTGAACTGGTAGGGAGGCCTGCTTCACAGCGTATTTTTGGACCCTGTTTTCAGGAGCTGGGAGAATATATTCTTAGAAGAGTGCATTCTGTGTATTTTATTGATGAATCTTAAGAGCCAAGAAAACTAGAAAGTATAGTTTCAGACTTTCTTCACTTAACACATTCAGGGCTTCAAGTTTCATGTGGTTATGGACTCCACATTCCAGTCAGATGTTGTGCTCTGAAGACCCTCCCTTGAGACAAGAAGATGATCTCTGACTTTAGGGTACTCATCCTGTTTGACTAATTTCTGTTTAGGGCAACCAACTTATGCAGAGAAGTGTATACCAAGGTCGGGTCATCTCACTTCTTTCTTTATCTGTTCAGTTGTAAATCTTGCTGTAATTACCTCAAGGGATTATTGTGAGGAGAAAATGAGATAACGTATGAGACAGTTCCTTTGAATGGCTGTATGGATGGCATAATGATCAGATTGCTGCTGATGATTCAGAGTGTCTGTAGAGCTGTACAGTGATGGGTTTGAAGTACCACTGTCTATTAGTGTAACTTCAGTGTCAGCTCTATTTTTGTTCACTCTTAGCTCTCATTTTTTGTTTTCAGTTCTTCTCCAGTGCAACCCCTCTGTTTTCAGGTGTTTTGGCCACTGGAAAAAACTATGTGGACAATCTCACTTATTGCTAGTTTTTTTCATAAGGACATTTAAATCTATTTATATTAGCAATTTTGCATACAGTCATGCGAAAGAATCAGTGATACTGTCTAATGCAAAAACATTGTGAGGAAGCTTAATAAATTGCAAAATAAAAGAAAGCCATGATATTAACATGAAAGAGTTATATCCTAGGAACGAGTGAAGCAGGTCTGCAAATATTTAAATGCTCTCCTTAGGTGATTCTTTGGAGCACTGAACATAGCACTAGCCCAGGAATCACCAGGTATAGGAAGAGTGCTGGCTTCAGAAGTAATGTTCTGTTTGTGACTTAGCAAGTCACAGGGTCTCCATGAGCCTCAGCTTCCTCATATGAATGGTGGGGAAGAACAGAATGCATTATAAACCAGATGATCTCTAAGACCTCATTCTTCTAAACTAAAGATTCATAATCTCCCCAATGTCTTCATCTTTACAATTGTGATCCTAGTCTGAATCATTTGTGGAGCGTATCAAACTTTTAGGGGAATTAAAATCAACTGTTTAACCTCTTCTAGGAAAGATTCATAGTTATGGAGACTACAACAAAATCTGGGCCTTGATCCATAGACTTCTGATATTAAATTTATTGTACCTTCCATTGCACAAGACTTGGAACCTTTTTCAAAGGAAAGATTGCTGTAAATCTGAATGCTTTTGTCTTATAGAACATATGTAAAGTTTAAAAATTGCCCTCTAACAAAGCTAGTAGAGAAATGGAAAAGAAATCACCATATGTGTAATGGTATGTGTGAATATATGCATTGGAAAGGTCATTTGAAAGGGCATGCCAAATGTTCAATAATATGAGAAAAATCAAGCAAATTGCAGCACATCTCCTTAATAGAATATTATGCAACTTTTAAAGATGATGTTTATAAAGTTTACTTAGCAAAATGGAAAATGCTTATTCTATAATATTAATTGAAAAAAATGACATGAAATTTTATAAATATTTTAGTTACAGCATGCTAAATATGTATCAGAAATGCTACAAAGAAATAAATCAACATTACAATGGTAAGATGGGATTATGGATAATTTTTTCTTCCTTTTTTTAGCATAGTTTTGTTATATTTATCATAAATGTGGGGGTTTTTTTTGGAAATTTTTACAGATTTATGTTTTAAAAGGAAAGGCAATACTAGTAAGCAGGTGGATCTTTCAGTCAGGGTTCTAGCAGAAGACAGATGGCGTACTGAGGTTAGAAGGAAGTCTTAATGAAGGAGCTGTATTCAGAGTTACATGAAAGTGATATGCCCTGGAGCTGGTGACACGGGGACCAAGAGTGCCACAGAATAGTCTTCTGAAGGTGTTGCCATGGAAGAAGCTGTGATATTTAGTTGAGGAATGAAAGCAATACAGAGAGATGACATCACAGAGAGGAACTAAGGGAATGCCAACCTCTCTCTCTTTCCTCTCTCCAATATCCTGCCAGCGGTCCTCAATAGCCAAGCCCGACTAAACGCTGGAGGGCATGGGAACCCCTTGATGTCAACTATGCAGATCTCCCAGAGAGTTGAGTGGGAAAAGGTGGAGACTGTCCCAAGACAGGTAAATCCAGTGTAGCAGGACACACAGGGCTGCCTCACCGGCTTTGTTGTCACAGAGTTGACCTCAAAGCCTGGATCTTAACTTTGTTCTCCTAAAAGAGATGACCGTAAGGGTCTTCTGGCTCTTTGGACTGATAACCTATAGTCTGATCTGTTTACAGACCATTTCTTGGACTTCTGATATATATTCCCAGGAACTGGACACACATGGTGTCATGGCTTGGTTTCTTTAGTAGGATGTGACAGTAACCGGACAGAAATAAAGATGTGGTGAAAGATCAGGACTGAAGAGTCACTGACATATTGAGAGATGACTGATGCTATGGAAGGGGATGCGATAATTCAGATGGAGTGAAAATGAGCTAAGAACAGAACAGATCTCTTAGCATTATCAACTTTTCAGGGACTAGTAGTGGGAAAAGATGACAACAAAAGACACTAAGCACCACTAAGAAGCATGAAAATAATAGTTAATATTGACCAAGTACTTATTCTACACCTAGTCATTTATATGCATTATTTCATCAGATGATCACTGTATTCTTTGTATATTGTGAATCATTATTATTGCTGTTTTACAGATGTAGAAACTGAAACTAGATGATTCAGCTTGTGTAAAGTCATATCAGCTAGTTGAAGGGCTGACTGAGGGTACGAATCAAGTTGGTCTAGATTCTAGAAACTACTTCAAAAAAAAAAAAAAGAAGAAGAAACTACTTCACAAGAAGCAAGAAAAGAAGTGGGGATGGCATATTGTAAGAATCCAAGGGAAAAAGAAGCTTTGGGGCAGGGGCAGGATCATGTAGGATGTTAGATGGTCAGCAGTTTTAAATATGTCAGAGGTTAGGTAGGATGATGGCTAAATAGAAGTCATCTTAATATAATAATCCCTCAGTCTGTTTTTAAACAATTAATGCACTATAACTAGGTCTAACACAGGTATATTTGCTTTTTGTTTTTATTCTGAAATTAAAAGACACTTACTCCTTGGAAGAAAAATTATGACCAACCTAGATAGCATATTCAAAAGCAGAGACATTACTTGCCAACAAAGGTCTGTCTAGTCAAGGGTATGATTTTTCCAGTAGTCATGTATGGATGTGAGAGTTGGACTGTGAAAAAAGCTGAGCACCGAAGAATTGATGCTTTTGAACTGTGGTGTTGGAGAAGACTCTTGAGAGTCCCTTGGACTGCAAGGAGATCCAACCAGTCCATTCTGAAGGAGATCGGCCCTAGGATTTCTTTAGAAGGAATGATGCTAAAGCTGAAGCTCGAGTACTTTGGCCACCTCATGCGAAGAGTTGACTCATTGGAAAAGACTCTGATGCTGGGAGGGATTGGGGGCAGGAGGAGAAGGGGACGACAGAGGATGAGATGNTTGGACTGTGAAAAAAGCTGAGCACCGAAGAATTGATGCTTTTGAACTGTGGTGTTGGAGAAGACTCTTGAGAGTCCCTTGGACTGCAAGGAGATCCAACCAGTCCATTCTGAAGGAGATCGGCCCTAGGATTTCTTTAGAAGGAATGATGCTAAAGCTGAAGCTCGAGTACTTTGGCCACCTCATGCGAAGAGTTGACTCATTGGAAAAGACTCTGATGCTGGGAGGGATTGGGGGCAGGAGGAGAAGGGGACGACAGAGGATGAGATGGCTGGATGACATCACTGACTCGATGGGCGTGAGTCTGAGTAAACTCCGGGAGTTGGTGATGGACAGGGAGGCCTGGCGTGCTGCGATTCATGGGGTCGAAAAGAGTCGGACATGACTGAGGGACTGAACTGAACTGAACTGAACTGATCCTGAGCCTAGAATTTAAGCTCCACAGATGCTATATTAGCATTTTATTATTTTTATTTTGAGTACAGTCTCAATTTTCTGTCATAAGCTTGTTTTTTGTCCAGCTTCCTTTGGAGATTTTTGCCTTGAAAAGTTTGTCTCTGATAAAGCTGGATAAGTTAAATGTTGGCTTTGTGAATGTGTCTATTATTTAAGGTTACAGATATGATTTTGGTGTTTTTGAGGGAATGAGACCCAAGCTTCTGAGAATCATTCCATTCACATATGTAGACAGGAAACAGCATGTGTATTAACAAACGGGTTGGAATAGGAGTTATGTCACGTACTCTGAAACATTTGACTTGGGAGCCATCAGGCATTAAGCTGTTGCCACATTAGAGTGCAATAAAAAGACAAATTTGGGAAATTCCTGAAAAGATGATTTCTCCTATGATCTGATGATGGTACAGTAAATTCTTAGTTTCAGAGTATAGATGCCATTTCAAGTTAAGTATATGCAATTTAAATTAAAGATGCTCAGATGTTAGCTGGCTGCCACAGCATACTGGCAACAGCATGTGTTTGAACTAGAGCAGATAATTCAAATGGCTCGTTATCCACTTACATTCTAATCATCTTTGAGGTGGCTTCTCTCTGGGCAGACTCAGCATGCTCTCAGGGGAGGTTTTATAGCTTCTGAATTTATAGAAAGGGAAAAGGAGTTGTTCTGGCTGCTGTGACCCTGGCAGTCCCACCTAGTTTCTGGATTACTTCAGTTTTCCCTCTTTATTAAGAAAACCTAACTCTTCTTTGGGCTTTAACCCTCCTGTTAAGCCTGTTTCAGGCTGGGCATTTCAACTGCTAGTGAGTGTGTGTGTGTGTGTGTGTGTGTGCTCAGTTGCTCAGTCATGTCTAACTCTTTCGGATCCTGTGGACTGTAGCCCACCAGGCTCCTCTGTCCATGTGATTTCCCAGGCAAGATTATTGGAGAGGGCTGCCATTTCCTTCTCCAGTGGATCTTCCTGACCCAGGGATCAAACTTGCATCTCTCGTGTCTCCTGAATTAGCAGGCAGATTCTTTATTACTACACCACCTAGGAAGCCCCTTCAATTACTAGTGCTGCATAACAAATCACCCCCGAACTTAATAACCTAAGGATAGCAATCGGTTTATTATTATTTTTCGTGCTTCTGAGGGTTCACTGGGCTCAGGGAGCTGTTTCTCTCTTGGGTGTCTTCTGGATTGGAGTCGGATGGTGGCTGGAGCTGGAACCATCTCTAAGACTTCCTCATGCACATGTTTGGCATTGATGCTGGCTGTCTGCTGGGACCTCATCTGGACTGTTGGCTGAAACACCTGTCCGTGGTATCTCCATGTGACTCCTTGGCTCACAGCCTAGTTCCAAGTGTGAGTGTCCCAGGGAGATCAGACAGAAGTTGTATGACCTTAACTGACCTAGCCTCGGAAGTCACACAGTAGTCTCATACCTGCCCGGATTTAAGGGGAGGGAACACGGGCTGGCTTTTTGATGAGGAGTGGCAGTGTCACACTCTAAGAAGAGCGTGTGGAACGAGAGATTGTGTTGTGCTATCTTGGGAAATACAATCTGCCTCACTGGGGACTTTTCTATAGACATATCCTTAGACACATCTGTGAAGTTGCAAAGTCATTTTCCCATTTCCCATTTTAGATCCCTCTTTGCTTTCAGAAAGCTTTCCTTTCTTAACCTGCAGGTTCCCCTGAGGAGCCAGGATTCCATATTGCCCTAAACTTACAGCTTGGTTCACCACAGCTGCCCCATGATAAGACCTTCCTCTAGGCTTTCTCTCACCAAAACGTGCCTTTTCTTGACACTCAGGGGCCAGGTTCCTTCTCTGTTCCTTATGAATGGCTGGAATGTGGCTGCTTGTAGCAATCCTCCTATATAACATGTGTGGCCTACTTTTATGAGAAGAAAAAGGAGATTCTTAGCTAACATGTCCCATTTTAGAGGTATTTTAGTAGTTTGTGCCCAAAGGAGCTATGAGAGCTCATATTAGGTAGGCCAGCTAGCCTTTTATGGAAGAAATTGGCCTATGTGGGATGGTTACAGGAGCATCCTGGCCTGCATTTACAGTCCAATAAACTTACATTAGGATTTAGTTCTATCCCAGACATTGTGCTGTTGGTGCTGAGAATACATATATAAATGAGATATGCATTCTGCCCCAATAGTGCTTAGCGTGGATATCTGTGGTCAGAATCCTACACTAATTATTACTTTGAGTTAAGCATTAATAGTGTGTGATTAAGTGAAAACCATTTTCTTTAAGAGATAACATGCGATATTTTGTGTGATTATTATTAAAAACTTGCTTTTTTGAGCTTATCACAAATGATAATTTTAAAATAATTTTATTTTTTATTTATTCTTGGCTGTGCTGGGTCTTCATTGCTGCACAGGCCTCTCTCTAGTTGCAGCAAGCAGGGGCTCCTCTCTAGTTGCAGTGCAGAAGCTTCTTATTGTGGTGGCTTCTCTTGTTGCGGGGCATGGGCTCTAGGGGGTGCAGACTTCAGTAATGTGGCACGGGGCTCTGTAGTTGCAGCTCCCAGGCTCTGGAACATAGGCTCAATGGTTGTGGTGTAGTTGCTCCGCAGCATTTGGAATCTTCCCGGATCAGCGATAGAACCTGTGTCTTCTGCATTGGCAGGAGGATATTTTACCACTAAGCTTCCAGGGAAGCCAGGTAACATGCTGTTTTTATTAGTTGACCCTTAGTATCGATTCTATGAAGCAATAAACATCAAGATCCTGAGGAATTAAATATCAGATGCATGAGCTTTGATAGGAGAAAGGGGAGGTAATGTCCTAACTTGGTGAAAGGAAGGAATGAAATGAGATATTGGGAGAAGGCATAGAAAAACTTTTTCTGCCATACAGCTTTTTGGTAACAGATGAGAGGCTATAGATGGTGGGGGTTAACCTCATGAACCTTAGGACCAGAGTGCTGCTTTGCATTCTTGCTTTCTTGCTTACTAATTATATGGTCTTTAGTATGTTACTTTTCTATGCCTCATTTTTATCACTTGCAAAGCAGGGATGGTGATGGTGGTGGTATTGTTTAGTCACTAAGTTGTGTCTGACTCTTTTGTGACCATAGCCCATCAGGCTTCTCTGTTCATGGATTTCCCAGGCAAGAATACTGGAGTGGGTTGCCATTTCTTTCTGCAGGGGATAGTCCTGACTCACAGATCAAATCCAGGTTTCCTGCATTGGCAGGCAAGTTCTTTACCTGCCACCAGGGAAGCCCAAAAGTAGGGATACAAATAGCAAATCTACCATAGAGTTGCTATGAACATTAATTAAATGAACTAATACTGGCTATTTACTTTGCCTAACGCCCAGTACATGGAAGAGACTCTTCCTGATTTGTTAAATAGCAAGATTGTTTTGTCTCAAGTATTTTGTATTCTATTGTCAAATTCACTAAAGAATTGACTTATTCTCACATTGATGTTAGAGAGTGTTATATTTTTGTAGAATCTCTTCCCTTTTCTTGTCTATTTACAACATAGCTCAGTATAACTCTTTATCACCCTGTGGACATATATTTGGGAAATTTGATTCTTTTATTTGTAGATTTTTCTCCTTCAAACTTTCTTTAATATGATTGGGAAACTGTGAGGGGTGCAGTAGGCTTTCTGTTCTGCGAACTCATCAATTTAATGTGATTCCATTTGACAGTTTTATATTCTTCTGTTCTTCTATTCTCTGCCAGTTAACCTATCTGCAAGGTGAAAATCTTGAACAAATTGTCTACCCAAAGCACTGCTCTGTAAAATAGATGATGTGCCTGAAGTGGATGTATTCTATTGTCATTTGGATGGTCAAGGTTAGAGAGAACATTGGGAGTTCCTATTTAAAAGAATAATAAAATACAGGAAACTCGGGAAAATATTTAGATAATCTTTGTGGATAGATCTCAGAATTGTTTAGATCACCTGTGTAGTGCCTTCTTTTGGGGTGTAGATAATATTTTTGCCATGAAAACTTAACCCTGGCCTCATCCTTCTGCTTGAATCTTAGAAAAATGGAAAACCCATTTGCATCTCATATTACAGAAGACTTACTTCCTGAAAGCCAGACTAGACATGATTCTAAGCCTTGTTTGGGCATCAGAATCACTTGTGTGGCTTTAAAAATTTCCCAAGTACTCATGACATTCTGAAGTTCTGTTTTATTAGAACTGGAGTAAAACCAGAGCTCTTTTTTTTATAAAATTTTTATTTTTAAAGTATCTCCCTAGATATTCAAAGAACAATTAATTCTTTTTTATGAATTGTAAAGAACAATTAATCCATATGATATCAACTTAATATCACACCAATACAATAATACAAATACAGATATCTTTGGTTACATAATTATCATACTTTAGAATCTGCAAGCTCTTTGAAAACGTGTCTATTAATCTGGATTTATTGCCATTTTCTGACTGGAATTGATGCATCTGAAGATCTTGGTCCACAGTAATGGAGGGTTATTTATTTCTTTCATCTCTAAGTTATGACTTAGATTCAAAATGGTAAAAGTACCTCTCCAGTATCATTATGACTTGCAAGTAGACCAAAGAAATTTAGGATTCACAGGAAAACATCTTTACTCCTTAATTAAAAAGAAATCCTTTGGGATCCAAGGAAATAAGAAAACAAAACTCACATCCTGGAAAGTATAATGGGAGAATGTTAAATGATACCTGCCAAAATCTCTTCTTGTATTATTCCAGTTGTGGTGCCAAAGGCCAATTACAACTTGTTTTGTGGTAGGAGATGTGTCTGATTTAGACAATAGCCAGATTATAGTTGAATACTGAGAATTTTCACAGTCAAAAAAAAACTTAGATCAATCTTTCAAGATATTTGTAATGCAATAGAATCTTTCTTCCAAAGGTTTAAACTTGTACACTTACACAGTGTTGCCATTGTGCCATTCCTTCTGCTTTCTCTCTCTCTCTCCTCTTAATTCCCTTGCTTGGCTATTCTTTATCATTGATGACTGATAGGGAAATAGAACATAGAAAAAGTTCTCAATTCTGGTTAGAAAAAATGATGCTGGAGTAGTTGTTTTACCAAACAATATTGTACTGCAAAAGATTCACTTTGGTCTTTCTTCTACTTGTGGGCCCTTTCCAGTACAAAGGAAAATAAACACTCTCTTCTTAAATGTTAATCCTTTCATTGAAAATATGTCTAAATAAATGAGAGGACTGTGGTTAATTTATAGTCTTTCTCAGCATCATTTTGTGAGGTGAAAATGTTCCCTCTCACAAGAGGATGGAAAGAGAGTGACAAGCCATTTGGCTCCAGATCAGGCCAGCCAAGGTCTTGGTTCCAGGATAAGTTACTAACTGTCTCTGTGGCATACATGGTCTTCCTCCACGGCTCTGGTCTCGTAATAACTTCTCTCTTAAAGGCATTCTACCCCAATCGCTATTATCTACTGAGAGAGAGAGAACATACCAAGTTGCCAAATTTCCCCCATTTTCTGACTACTTCCTCTTCTTTCAAGTTCATTTCCAGGATTGAAGTTGGAAAAGGACTAGGAGTTGATTTTATGTCTCTAATCCATATTTAAATGGCTCTTGAGTGATGGTCTGATTTTCCTTCTCAATCACAAAATGAGATTACCCCTTAGCTCCTTTCTCTTTGTCTGCTGGATACAGTTCTAATGAAGTTCTCAAATAAACAATCAACAAATTTATATTAAATTACCTGTATATAGTGACCTCCTTCAAATGAATTACCTTCATTCTTCTTGATTTCTGTATTTCTCCAACATTCTTGTCTCCTTGAGGATCAGGACTATGTCTTGTCCATATCTGTATGTTTTATACAATAATGTTCAAAAATATTTATTATAATAAGAACTTCATAAGGTCCCACAAGGTCAGTTGCTTTTCAGAGTCTTGATAATTCTACACTTGCTTCTTGATTTTTTTTCCTTTTTTTTTTCCCCAGTGGGCCTACGGGGAGGGGTGGTGATTGTATCATGAAAGATGTGGGAGGGGTGTTGCCAGGAGATTTCACCCAAAAGTTTCATTGACAGTGTACCTGGAGCAGCCTATTTAAAGTTCACCTTGAGAGCAAATGGTAATTCTGTGTCCCCTGAGAAAATATTAGACCCAGATGAGGAAAGAGTGGTTAAAGTTGTTGCTGGACAGGTAAAACTTGAAGTCATTTGCAAAACAATTTTTTCTTTTCAGCCTACAGCCTGATACAGAAGCCCACTTAAAGTCATTAGTGTATTACAGACATGCTTTTTTTCAAGCACTTTAAACTGTAATAATGTTCCAATGGAAAAAGTGGGAATTTGACTCATGGCTCATCAGTTGTCATTACAACATGCACATTGCCATAATCTTCTTTTGCCAAGTGTGTTGTTTGATTTTTTTGTCCCGAATTTCTCTCTTGTCCTGCTGTCTCACTGGTGGGATATAACTACTGTATGCTGGGTTTTGCTAAGAGGGTAAACAAACCTGCACTACCATACAGATGGGTTGGTAAGTAGGGCACATGAAGCTGCCTAGGGTTGTGGAAGGATTTAAGAGGTTAGGAAGACCTGGCTTTTAGTATTGGCACTGCTACTTTACTGGTGACTTAATGAGTTCAGTGTTGTAACTCCTCTGTGATTTTTATTTTTTTCTCTAATCTTTACTTCTTAAAGGAAAAATAAGTAGGAAACTTCTTTTTTTCTAAAGATGGGCTGTGTTGCATGCACTAGAATCATGCAAGTGGATAGAATTTCTGCCTAGATTTCTTGAATGTAAACTTCTTTTCCTACTGATGCAAAAACTGTTGGCCTTTTCTGCTGTGGGCTGTAAGTGAGGAGTGCTTCTTCACGGAAGGAAGAAAAATGCCTTGAGCTCCCTTGTTTTGCAGAATTCCAGAGGCTACATCATCATAAGACATTCTAAAGTTTTCTGACCATCTTCTTCAGGGAGAAAGGCTGCGAGAGAGCTGACTGTAGCCTAGGATGTAGATTGAGTTCCTGAGATTTATAATAATCAAAATATTAATGAAGTAGTCGATACAAATGCTGTTTGTGTAGAACGCCTAAGTAACCGGTTGTGTAATACATCAGGAAGAGATCCAGAGATGAGCAGAGGCAGAGCATAATAAATCAGGTCATCTGTTTTGCAATAATGGAATGATAATTGTGATAATTTCAGAAGTCACTATCATCCTGCAGCGTGAAAGAATCTTTCTGCTGGCTTCCCATTGTTTAAATATTCATGTGATGTCTATGAGTGACTTCCTGCTGAGAAAATCTTTGCATACCTCCGGCTGGCACAAGAACTAGAAATTATACTTTTCTTGAAGCCTGGCAGGTTTTGCAGGAGGCTGGGCGCTTTCTTGGTTTAGAGGGGAGACTGTTCCTCAAAGAACAATTCTTTCAGGGAAATAAAGGTCCATGTTGTTGAGTTATTTCCCAAATGCTTTCTCCCAGGCAGCAGCTGTGTGAATTTATAGGCACTCACCTCTGCCCTTTGGCACTGAGTGACGAGGCAGAGGCAAAAATAACCATGCTAGTTTATCACACAGTTATACTATAGAAATATAAACATAGCTAATGACCCCAGAGAAGAAAATCTGCAGTTGTCACCCATGTGTGCCCTCCTCTCCCCCAGCTCCCAACATTTTTTCTTGGTGTGGGTGAATGGGGCTGTTTTAATTGAGTTATCTAAATTTGGCAGGCCATACAACCCACTGTCTCATATCCTAGGACTTAGTTCCACCTGTTGTCATATCCCTCAACCAGTGCAGTAGAAGAAAGACAACAAATGCTTTCAAATTCCTTTTCTCTACAAAACTCTAAAAAGAATTGCAGCAACCGTTTTGGAATTATTTGGGTGCTGCAGTGAATGGGAATGTGGGTTCTGGCAACAGGGGTTATTTTGGAATGAGCAATATTGTGTTACTGCTAATATTGTGTTACTCCTTCGAGCAAATTGTATTTTTAGTATGTATATTAAATTATACATTAGATACTGTGTATTACAGTGTACTAGAGTTTGGTATTCTGTTGGTATTTAAACTTTTGGCTTTAGAAGTGATTTTTAAATGACTGGCTGAGGGGAAAATAGAAACAGTAAAGATGTAATGGCCCTTTTCTAAGAACTCAGGTATTATGTGTTGACTGTTTTGTTAAGCTTGTGAATTTTTATCCAGCATTAAGAAAGAATCAGAGTTCTCTTTTTAAGGAGAAAAACCAAACAAAAGAAACAGAAAGAAGCAACTCTTTTGCATAAAGAACAAAAGAGCATAAACCCAGAGTGCTACAGAAATTAAAGGTAGATCTGAGATCTCTTTATCTCTATGATAGAATTCTGACTGCCAACTGAGTTTCCTTCCTTCAAGAGTTAATGGCCTCTAATGATGGTTTGATTTGGAGGTGATTATGCATCTAAACTACCTGATTAAGAAATACATTTCCAAATGTGGCTGATTACCTATTTACATATTGCTAGGGTTTAGGTGAAATCATGAAGTTTAGTTAGGTGGTGATTTTCTGAGAAACCATAGAATGTACGGAAGCAAATGCTGTGTTTAGCCTCATGATTAGATTGGACACCAGTTAGCATTTAAATTGATAGTCATTTTTCCACCGAGTTAAAAAGAACCAGTCCTGCATATATATTTTCAATCAGGATGAAAGCAATGACAGTAATTTGTGAATGAGGTGGAGGCTGGTTGGCTGAGGCTGCAGGAGAGGAGGGTTCTGGTAAAAATCACTGAGACCAAGGCGAAATCTACAGCATTTGTTTAGCACAGATTGGGGGATGGCAGTGGGCCCTGCAGTGAGGTTTATATCCACTTAATTGACTGCTCTCTGGTATTTTGGAACCTAAAGCAAATCACTCTAGGGTGGGATAATCTTAAAGATGATAAGGACACTTAAAATGGCAAATAAATTGAATAACAATGCAGGAATAGAGTAACCTTACATATACAAAGAAGTGTTGCTAGGCAACAAGTGAGGGGGTGTCAGGGTTTCAGATCAAAGAGGGCTGGTTAGAAAATAAAATGACATCCTCTCTTCTAATTAGTCCTTCCCAATCACATGCATCATGATAATTTTGTGGTTTGGGGCTGTAGCCTAGTTTACAAAGCATGATGCTTTAATCTCTTCCTTAATAGAGCCATTTCACTTTCTGTGTTTTAGACTTGGCCCATCGGCTGCTGTTTCATCCTGGCAGGCTACAGCAAAGCCAGTTAACTACAAGACAGAAGTGTTTGGTAGCGATAGTCAACTCTCCAGATTCATTCTCTAAGCAAATGTTTCCAATTTGTTGAAAGACAAAGATGATGTATTTGCCTATATAGACAGACAGAAAAACAGAGTTAGCCGTGCAGTTAAAACATTAATTAAGAAGAATTCAGTGGATCAATTCTGTAAATTAATTGGGTTTTCCCCTGCACATAATTTTTAGAGGAAAACGTATTTTAATATGGAAATTTAGTAAAAAAACAAATATGTAATACTTCTTTGTTATATTCAAAGAGTTACCCAATTTTCTAATGCAGTGAACCTAAGGATAACCAGAAGAATTTTCCTAGACCACACACATTCCTGAATCTTAAATGGGGATAGACATATGTGTAAAAAAAAAAAAAAAAATCTTCATTGTGATTTTTACATCTTTACCCCTAATCCTACTGAGAGCAGCTGTCCTATATCTTTGCTATATCTCTATCACCTATATTGATATGGAATGTTCTGTCTTGAAGCCCTGAAAGACCATACATTTTTAAAGAAAGGATCGATTCTCTTTAATAATATGTATTTACTACAATAGGAAAATATTAATTCACCTTATAAAATTGTAAAAAAAATTTAAAGACAAAATATGGACAGATTGTTTTATAATAAATCTTAAGATAATAAGGAACATTGATTCTTTTTAAATTGACCAGAGTAAGTTAAATAGCTTGCCTGGTGGCTCAGATGGTAAAGAATCTGCCTGCAATGCCAGAGACCTGTGTTCGATTCCTGGGTTGGGAAGATCCCCTGGAGTGAACGAATGGCAACCCACTCCAGTATTCTTGCCTGGAGAATTCCATGAACAGAGGAGCCTGGCAGGTCCATGGGGTCGCAAAGAATTGGACCCCACTGGAGGAGGTCTTCTTCTCATCAAAGGACAATCCTTCCTCATTTGGGGGACTTCCCAGATGGTGCTAATGGTGAAGAACCTGCCTGCCAAGGCAGGAGACTCAAGTTCAATCTGTGGGTCTGGAAGATCCCCTGGAGGAGGCCATGGCAACCCACTCCAGTATTCTTGCCTGGAGAATCCCATGGATAGAAGAGCCTGACAGGCTACAGTTCATAGGGTTGCATAGATTCAGATACAACTGAAGCTACTTAGGTCACTTCTTTTTTAAATTGACCAGAAAAGTGAGTTAGTTAGCCTTAAATAGACTACATTTTTGTCTTCTGATGAATTGAGGGTTTATTATTTGGGGTTGAAAAGAAGCAAAAATAAATATACTAATTTCCAACTATCTTGTTAATTCATGAGCATGCATGTTCACTGTATTTGTCTTAGGATCTTACAACCAGAAAGATTATGACGAAAGTACTGTGTTTTTCAGTGCATATTTTGATAATTTAAAAAGTTGCAATACAGTAAATTAGAATCAGAAACATTTGAAAAATTATTTCTCAATAGGAAAAGACTGAAAAATAACAGGCAATGTTTGCATAGCTGAAGGCTAAGCTCTTTCTTTTCTTTGGTTTATGGGCCTATGCTTATTTTTGATTATTGAAAGTAAATAAAACCATTTTGTGTTGATATTGTGTTTATTCCTTATAACTTCCATTAGTGCATATGCCTGTTTACTAAAGATATTTTGAGTCTTTAAGTTATGATTAAGATACAGTGGAGATGAATTTTGTGGAGATAGCTGTCCTTTATGACAAATCATTCATAAACCTTTCAACAAAAGTAAAAAAAAAAAAAAAAAAAAAAAGAAATGATGAAAAAGGGAGTCTTTTGATTCTTTATTGTAAAGGAAAAATAATTTGTTAAGAAATAATAGATGTGAAGTTTATTTTCTACTAGAATTGATTTGATACCAGCCTGTCCTAACCTGTAAGTCTGTTCAGTGTATGGACTTACTGAAATGGTTTGATGTAGGTCTGGGAAACTTCCTTTAAAGTGAGGTCTTATTCAGTTCCTAGAGGAAATCAATTCTGAAAATTCATTGGAAGGACTGATGCTGAAGCTGAAACTCCAATACTTTGGCCACCTGATGCGAAGAACTGACTCATTTGAAAAGACCCTGATGCTGGGAAGGATTGAAGGTGGGAGGAGAAGGGGATGACAGAGGATGAGATGGTTAGATGGCATCACTGACTTGATGGACATGAGTTTGAGTAAGTGCCGGGAGTTGGTGATGGACAGGGAGGCCTGGCATGCTGCAATCCATTGGGTTGCAAAGAGTTGGACATACCTGAGTGACTGAACTGAACTGAACTGATTCAGTTCAGCACCAGCAATCCTTCTGGACATGGAAAGAAATGAACATAATATTTCGTTCTCTGCTCAGATCTATCTTTGTCACATTCCTTTGACTTTTACAGGCTGTTTCTTTTTTTTTTTTTTTTCAGGTTTTAAAACTTTTTATTTGCATATTAAAAAAATTATGCATTCCAATAATTAAAATCATTTGAACAACAACAAAAAAAATGGCACTCTGATTACACTGCATGTTACAGCCCGCAGAATACCGTGGACCAGCTTTTTACTCTAGACTTCACTGTCGTCCCACCCAGCTTCCTCCTTCACCAACATGCAAGTTCTTTTCCTTCCCTGCCAGCCACACAGGCAGATGGGAGAGGCAGGCGAGGCCTACATTGTCAGTAGTTCTCCATTCTTTGATGTGAAAAGGGGTAGCACAGTTATTTAAACTCGATCCAACCTCTTTGCATCTTACAAAGTTAAACAGCTAAAAGAAGTAAAATAAGGCAATGCTTGTGGAATGTACAGTGCATACTGGCGGCACACGCTTCATTACGACTCGCCTGCTTGCTTCTCCTGTTCAATCGTTTCTTTCGAAGGCAGTGGATTTTTCTCTTGCGTTTCCGTTTTCTCCAGTTTTGATTTATCGAACTTCTCAATCTCAGCCATATCGGGTTTGTCAGACATGGTTGCAGAAGGCGCTGACCGAACTGCGAGCGAGTGAAGTCGGATCTGCACTGTGGCCGCCGCCTACAGGCTGTTTCTAATCCAGGTTCTCTGCTGTCCATCCACCTGCGTTGAAAAATGATGGCATTTCTGTTCTTGGGCTTTCCTCTCATATCTGGCAGCACTTCAAGTTTAGGAGAAGTTTTTTGCCAGATTAAAGAACTACAATTATATTTCTGCCAAGATGTTTCCAGAACATGGGGAATGACATGGAGTTTGAAATGGCTAATCTATTCCCTACTTTGTGAAGATACTTCCTTCATATTTAGTTGTTACTGGCTTAGAGTGCAGAAAAAGGCCATAATTTCCAGACTATGCAAGCCCCCACCATAAGTTAGTGACTTTATATTAATAGATTATATTTTTGCATTAAAGATGCCAATAGCTGGATATGGTTTTGTTCAGGAAAGGTGAGGCAATGTTTGTATATGTGTACATTCTTCAATATTTAATTCCTTTAGCTAAAAGTGCTTATCTTAAAAATGCTTTTAGATCAATCTAGTTATTTCTACAGCTTCCACTTCACAGGATTATTAGGTTTATAAACCTGCTTTGAATTGGCTGGGTTTTATTCGGTGTTAAAAATCACTGAGAGCTTAGCTACAGGGTATTGGAGATGATAAAAAATCATGACAACAATTTTATTTTTTTCATGTCTATCTCTGACAAGTTTACAGCTGTTATATACTCAAACATTATTCACTAATAGTAATTTCTGAAAAATATCTATGATGAAGGCAAAAGTATTTTTTCCAACATTTTCTCTTAGACCCGATGTCCTATAAATATATAGAACATTCTGTTTAGATGGAACTACAACTGGTTAACTCCACACCCATCAGAAGAGCATAAGAACTCTTTGTGAACAGAACCTACTCTTTAAAAAATCTTATTATTTATTTAAGCATTAGGAATTTTTGCAAAATTGTACTATAACCAACAGTATCTGATAGCCTTAAACTAAGTATAATCAGTGTTAACAACAATGGATCAGTCAGTTTAGGCTAAGTTGTGCTGCAGTAAGAAGAACCCCTTCGGCCTTAGTGTCTTAAAACAACAAAGTTATCTCTCGCTTACAACACATGTTCACTATGGACAGTTGGGGCCTCTGATCCAGGTTTCCTCAATCAAGACCCAGGCTGATGAAGCCTCCAAAGTTCAGAGATTTGTTGGTCACATTGATGGGAGGATGTTGCTGTTACTGCTTAGTCGCTTCAGTCTGTCTGCCTCTATGCGACCCAATGGACTGAAGCCTGCCAGGCTCTTCTGTCCATGGGATTCTCTAGACAAGAGAACTGGAGTGAGTTGCCATGCCCTCCTCCAGGGGATCTTTCCGACCCACGGATCGAACCGTGTGCCACCAGAGAAGCCCTGGGAAGATGGAAATCTGTAAAAGTAAAAAAAAAGTCTCTCAGTCAATGGTTTCACCCCAAAGAAATACACATTATTTTTATTCACATTCTATTAACAAAACATCACTGTTTCTGCTCCATTTCAAGGGAGCAAGGAAGTGCAATCCCACCCTGGGTCTCACAGGAGATCTGGAATATTGGTGAACAGCCTTATTATCTATCAGACAAAACAGTGAAAAAGTCAAGACACTGTTTACTATTGCCTCACTGAAGGAACAAGATAGGATACAGAACAGAGGATTATAGTGGATAGAAAAATGAAAACAGAAAGTCTAAAAGTAAAAATAGACTTAATACCAAACAAGCACTTTCTCAATCTTTCTTCTTTAAGCAGCAAAATGGCCTCATCCCTTTTCCCCAGGCTCCTCTTCTTTTTCCCTCTTTCTCTCTTTCCTATCTCCTATCTCTCCATGCCATATCTCCACCCCACCTCTTTTTCTCCCTCCCTCCCTCTTTCTCTGCCTCACTTTGTCTTATGAATTTGCCTGATCCTCTGCCTCCAGATGGTTCCCTGCTAATGGGCCTCAGCTGAAGATGTAGCTTCAGGAATTTATGCTTGTCCAGGCTGTAGCAGTCTGCCTCTGTCCTGGACAGTTATTTCTCAGATACACATCATTGGTCATGGCATGAGAAGACTATATCACAAAGTGTGCATTTTAGTGGTATTTGTGAGTAATTCCATCCTTTCATGGAAAGGAGAGCTAGTTCTATTATGACTCAGGGCCTCTTGAAAACACAATTGGGCTCCTCAGTTCAAGTAACTAAGCTCCTACTATATATTAAAGCACATAGAATCCTATTTCATTGTGAACCATTCTACCCCCTTGGTGAAAATCAGATAAAAGATTAATGAAGGGAAAACTGACCTCCCAGAAGGTGCTCAGTAGCTAGGGCACCTGCATGCACTCTCACCTCCCTTTTGTTTCCTGTTTCCCTCCCTAGCCACACCATCTGTGGTTGCCTTAGTGAGGAATCATGGAAAAGGGCTGAAGGGGAGGTGAGAGTTGTTAGTCTGGTTCTTAACTGTACAGATGAGGACCCTGAGTCTCTGGAAGATTTGTGTCTTGCATAGGGACTGTGCTGTGATGTGCTTACTTCCTCAGTCATGTCTGACTCTTTGCAATCCTGTAGACTGTAGCCTGCCAGGCTCCTCTGTGCATCGGGATTCTCCAGGCAAGAGTACTGGAGTGGGTTGCCATGCCCTCCTCCAGGGGATCTTCCCAACCCAGGGACTGAGCCCAGGCCTCCCGCATTGCAGGCAGATTCTTTACAATCTGAGCCACCAAGGAAACCTATGAATACTGGAGAGGGTAGCTTATCCCTTCTCCAGGAGATCTTCCTGACCCAGGAATGGAACCAGGATCTCCTACATAGCAAGGTGGATTCTTTACCAGCTGAGCTACCACGGAAGCCCCGAAGAGAGGCACTAGGCCTCAAACTCAGATCTTGCAGCAATATGTTCAGTGTTTCTTTTTCTCACTGATATAGCAGACTTCTGGAAACTGGTGTGCAGGTCATCCTAGAAATGTGTGTGAAAGGTGAGTGTCAGGGAATCGAGACAACCTTCCCAAAGCAAAATGACATGTTCTGTGATGCCAGGTCAATGTGGCTGCTTCTTAGGGAGGGCAGGTCACTCTGGGTCTCTATTTCCTGTAAAGTTCACAAAGTAGAAGTTACCCCCCAGTCACCAGGCAAAGTGAGCTCAGTGTTGGGGGAACTCAGAAGGTTGATCCTAATAGGTGCCTTAAGGAAGAAATAGTAGCATCCAGCAGACTTATGTTTTTAAATTGGAAAATGGTTTTCCATGTTTATACTCATTAAACAATTCTGCCCTTTCAAAACTTTCTCCTGACACTAGATTGTTTTCTGAAACTGTTAGTGGAAAGAAAGGAAGAGATGGTTGAATAGTGAGTTAAAACACTAGCAATTAACTGTTGATCACTTTTTAAAAGTAGGACTCAAATGGCACCTGGGAATAAACTGCCACTAACAGTACAGGTAAAATGTTGATTTTTCTTTAACAATGAAAGCCAAATCCCATAAGAACGTTTCCTTTCCTCTCTTAATGATTTTTTCTTTCCTTTGGGGAGATTTTATATTTTATGTGAAGAAACAAAGAAACCTCAGTGATAGTACCTCTCTTTTTTGTAAAATGTGGGCAAACTAATGCCCTGGCAGCAAACACCACTGCTGTAAAAATCCCACCCTCTTATATCCAAATGCAGATTTCAGAGTATTTAATAGCTTAATTCCCAATCAATCAAGGAGTCATTTAATCCTCAAGTCTTTATTGAGTGCTTCTTGGTAATTGGAATAGTTTCTGAAATAAGTAAGCTATGGCCTGGGAGCTGGGCACTGTATTGTGTTACCTAGAGAACATTGTCTTAATGGTGCTTGTCATAACTGCTTTTTAGCTTATAGAAAGTTTTCTGTAGGCAGTGTATATATAGACTTGTTGATGATGGTACTTGAGCAAATGATGTAACCCCTGCCAAGGAGAGCAGAGGGCAGAATAAAGCCATTCCTCTTTGGTGTGTTGGATGGTACATCAGCCAGATCCCCTGGGGGAAAATCCCATCCACAATGGCAAGGCATCCTAGTTTCCTAGGAGGCCAGTGAATACAACTGTTGTTTTCCTGACAGGCACAGAAGCAATCTCCCCACGCCACCCCACCCCTACCCCCCATTCTCTTGACACCAGTCAGTGATAGTGCTGAGTGTTAAAATGGATATTCCACAGTGGTTTGANTTTTTTTTTTTTTTTTCAGGTTTTAAAACTTTTTATTTGCATATTAAAAAAATTATGCATTCCAATAATTAAAATCATTTGAACAACAACAAAAAAAATGGCACTCTGATTACACTGCATGTTACAGCCCGCAGAATACCGTGGACCAGCTTTTTACTCTAGACTTCACTGTCGTCCCACCCAGCTTCCTCCTTCACCAACATGCAAGTTCTTTTCCTTCCCTGCCAGCCACACAGGCAGATGGGAGAGGCAGGCGAGGCCTACATTGTCAGTAGTTCTCCATTCTTTGATGTGAAAAGGGGTAGCACAGTTATTTAAACTCGATCCAACCTCTTTGCATCTTACAAAGTTAAACAGCTAAAAGAAGTAAAATAAGGCAATGCTTGTGGAATGTACAGTGCATACTGGCGGCACACGCTTCATTACGACTCGCCTGCTTGCTTCTCCTGTTCAATCGTTTCTTTCGAAGGCAGTGGATTTTTCTCTTGCGTTTCCGTTTTCTCCAGTTTTGATTTATCGAACTTCTCAATCTCAGCCATATCGGGTTTGTCAGACATGGTTGCAGAAGGCGCTGACCGAACTGCGAGCGAGTGAAGTCGGATCTGCACTGTGGCCGCCGCCTACAGGCTGTTTCTAATCCAGGTTCTCTGCTGTCCATCCACCTGCGTTGAAAAATGATGGCATTTCTGTTCTTGGGCTTTCCTCTCATATCTGGCAGCACTTCAAGTTTAGGAGAAGTTTTTTGCCAGATTAAAGAACTACAATTATATTTCTGCCAAGATGTTTCCAGAACATGGGGAATGACATGGAGTTTGAAATGGCTAATCTATTCCCTACTTTGTGAAGATACTTCCTTCATATTTAGTTGTTACTGGCTTAGAGTGCAGAAAAAGGCCATAATTTCCAGACTATGCAAGCCCCCACCATAAGTTAGTGACTTTATATTAATAGATTATATTTTTGCATTAAAGATGCCAATAGCTGGATATGGTTTTGTTCAGGAAAGGTGAGGCAATGTTTGTATATGTGTACATTCTTCAATATTTAATTCCTTTAGCTAAAAGTGCTTATCTTAAAAATGCTTTTAGATCAATCTAGTTATTTCTACAGCTTCCACTTCACAGGATTATTAGGTTTATAAACCTGCTTTGAATTGGCTGGGTTTTATTCGGTGTTAAAAATCACTGAGAGCTTAGCTACAGGGTATTGGAGATGATAAAAAATCATGACAACAATTTTATTTTTTTCATGTCTATCTCTGACAAGTTTACAGCTGTTATATACTCAAACATTATTCACTAATAGTAATTTCTGAAAAATATCTATGATGAAGGCAAAAGTATTTTTTCCAACATTTTCTCTTAGACCCGATGTCCTATAAATATATAGAACATTCTGTTTAGATGGAACTACAACTGGTTAACTCCACACCCATCAGAAGAGCATAAGAACTCTTTGTGAACAGAACCTACTCTTTAAAAAATCTTATTATTTATTTAAGCATTAGGAATTTTTGCAAAATTGTACTATAACCAACAGTATCTGATAGCCTTAAACTAAGTATAATCAGTGTTAACAACAATGGATCAGTCAGTTTAGGCTAAGTTGTGCTGCAGTAAGAAGAACCCCTTCGGCCTTAGTGTCTTAAAACAACAAAGTTATCTCTCGCTTACAACACATGTTCACTATGGACAGTTGGGGCCTCTGATCCAGGTTTCCTCAATCAAGACCCAGGCTGATGAAGCCTCCAAAGTTCAGAGATTTGTTGGTCACATTGATGGGAGGATGTTGCTGTTACTGCTTAGTCGCTTCAGTCTGTCTGCCTCTATGCGACCCAATGGACTGAAGCCTGCCAGGCTCTTCTGTCCATGGGATTCTCTAGACAAGAGAACTGGAGTGAGTTGCCATGCCCTCCTCCAGGGGATCTTTCCGACCCACGGATCGAACCGTGTGCCACCAGAGAAGCCCTGGGAAGATGGAAATCTGTAAAAGTAAAAAAAAAGTCTCTCAGTCAATGGTTTCACCCCAAAGAAATACACATTATTTTTATTCACATTCTATTAACAAAACATCACTGTTTCTGCTCCATTTCAAGGGAGCAAGGAAGTGCAATCCCACCCTGGGTCTCACAGGAGATCTGGAATATTGGTGAACAGCCTTATTATCTATCAGACAAAACAGTGAAAAAGTCAAGACACTGTTTACTATTGCCTCACTGAAGGAACAAGATAGGATACAGAACAGAGGATTATAGTGGATAGAAAAATGAAAACAGAAAGTCTAAAAGTAAAAATAGACTTAATACCAAACAAGCACTTTCTCAATCTTTCTTCTTTAAGCAGCAAAATGGCCTCATCCCTTTTCCCCAGGCTCCTCTTCTTTTTCCCTCTTTCTCTCTTTCCTATCTCCTATCTCTCCATGCCATATCTCCACCCCACCTCTTTTTCTCCCTCCCTCCCTCTTTCTCTGCCTCACTTTGTCTTATGAATTTGCCTGATCCTCTGCCTCCAGATGGTTCCCTGCTAATGGGCCTCAGCTGAAGATGTAGCTTCAGGAATTTATGCTTGTCCAGGCTGTAGCAGTCTGCCTCTGTCCTGGACAGTTATTTCTCAGATACACATCATTGGTCATGGCATGAGAAGACTATATCACAAAGTGTGCATTTTAGTGGTATTTGTGAGTAATTCCATCCTTTCATGGAAAGGAGAGCTAGTTCTATTATGACTCAGGGCCTCTTGAAAACACAATTGGGCTCCTCAGTTCAAGTAACTAAGCTCCTACTATATATTAAAGCACATAGAATCCTATTTCATTGTGAACCATTCTACCCCCTTGGTGAAAATCAGATAAAAGATTAATGAAGGGAAAACTGACCTCCCAGAAGGTGCTCAGTAGCTAGGGCACCTGCATGCACTCTCACCTCCCTTTTGTTTCCTGTTTCCCTCCCTAGCCACACCATCTGTGGTTGCCTTAGTGAGGAATCATGGAAAAGGGCTGAAGGGGAGGTGAGAGTTGTTAGTCTGGTTCTTAACTGTACAGATGAGGACCCTGAGTCTCTGGAAGATTTGTGTCTTGCATAGGGACTGTGCTGTGATGTGCTTACTTCCTCAGTCATGTCTGACTCTTTGCAATCCTGTAGACTGTAGCCTGCCAGGCTCCTCTGTGCATCGGGATTCTCCAGGCAAGAGTACTGGAGTGGGTTGCCATGCCCTCCTCCAGGGGATCTTCCCAACCCAGGGACTGAGCCCAGGCCTCCCGCATTGCAGGCAGATTCTTTACAATCTGAGCCACCAAGGAAACCTATGAATACTGGAGAGGGTAGCTTATCCCTTCTCCAGGAGATCTTCCTGACCCAGGAATGGAACCAGGATCTCCTACATAGCAAGGTGGATTCTTTACCAGCTGAGCTACCACGGAAGCCCCGAAGAGAGGCACTAGGCCTCAAACTCAGATCTTGCAGCAATATGTTCAGTGTTTCTTTTTCTCACTGATATAGCAGACTTCTGGAAACTGGTGTGCAGGTCATCCTAGAAATGTGTGTGAAAGGTGAGTGTCAGGGAATCGAGACAACCTTCCCAAAGCAAAATGACATGTTCTGTGATGCCAGGTCAATGTGGCTGCTTCTTAGGGAGGGCAGGTCACTCTGGGTCTCTATTTCCTGTAAAGTTCACAAAGTAGAAGTTACCCCCCAGTCACCAGGCAAAGTGAGCTCAGTGTTGGGGGAACTCAGAAGGTTGATCCTAATAGGTGCCTTAAGGAAGAAATAGTAGCATCCAGCAGACTTATGTTTTTAAATTGGAAAATGGTTTTCCATGTTTATACTCATTAAACAATTCTGCCCTTTCAAAACTTTCTCCTGACACTAGATTGTTTTCTGAAACTGTTAGTGGAAAGAAAGGAAGAGATGGTTGAATAGTGAGTTAAAACACTAGCAATTAACTGTTGATCACTTTTTAAAAGTAGGACTCAAATGGCACCTGGGAATAAACTGCCACTAACAGTACAGGTAAAATGTTGATTTTTCTTTAACAATGAAAGCCAAATCCCATAAGAACGTTTCCTTTCCTCTCTTAATGATTTTTTCTTTCCTTTGGGGAGATTTTATATTTTATGTGAAGAAACAAAGAAACCTCAGTGATAGTACCTCTCTTTTTTGTAAAATGTGGGCAAACTAATGCCCTGGCAGCAAACACCACTGCTGTAAAAATCCCACCCTCTTATATCCAAATGCAGATTTCAGAGTATTTAATAGACTAATTCCCAATCAATCAAGGAGTCATTTAATCCTCAAGTCTTTATTGAGTGCTTCTTGGTAATTGGAATAGTTTCTGAAATAAGTAAGCTATGGCCTGGGAGCTGGGCACTGTATTGTGTTACCTAGAGAACATTGTCTTAATGGTGCTTGTCATAACTGCTTTTTAGCTTATAGAAAGTTTTCTGTAGGCAGTGTATATATAGACTTGTTGATGATGGTACTTGAGCAAATGATGTAACCCCTGCCAAGGAGAGCAGAGGGCAGAATAAAGCCATTCCTCTTTGGTGTGTTGGATGGTACATCAGCCAGATCCCCTGGGGGAAAATCCCATCCACAATGGCAAGGCATCCTAGTTTCCTAGGAGGCCAGTGAATACAACTGTTGTTTTCCTGACAGGCACAGAAGCAATCTCCCCACGCCACCCCACCCCTACCCCCCATTCTCTTGACACCAGTCAGTGATAGTGCTGAGTGTTAAAATGGATATTCCACAGTGGTTTGAGCCTAGGACCTGCATTAGTCAGCTGCTTGAGGTAATTAGGAACTGGAAAGTAACTTTCTAAAGGCATCCAACAAGAGAATAGAACATCCATAGGAGGAAATGGTTCTTGGGGATGACAGAAGAGCAGGCTGAAAGGAAAGCTGGGGCTCCTGGGGGAATTGCTGCTGGTGTGTAAAAATAGACACTTGTAGCTTATGTCTGCTTATAGTTGAGTTACAAGTTGTCAGATGATTTTAACATCAACACCAGGCTTCAGCTCATTGACAAGAGTTGGAAAAGTTGGGGTTAAAGGCTAGGTTACATTCTGGGGAAGCATTTCCCTGACTCATTCTTTTCCTCAGCCTCTGCTAATTGAGCACTTGAGCTCTCAAAGTTATGCATTTCTTCAGTATTTGGTTTTTAAATAAGTGCCAACACTCTGAATTCTGAAAAAGTGCCTGAAGGGGCATTGAATATTCTTTTGACGGCAATATTATTTTTATCCTGACATTCCTGATAAGATTATCTTGAATGGAAGCAAAACAAAAGTTCTGTTTTCCTTGTAAGATCTGTAATTAAGAATGCTGGGGTGGTCTGTATATGGCTCAATAATCATTTTTCGTTGCCCTTCAGTTGATCCATGCAGTGATTGGGATGGTAATAGGTGAGGAGAATATCTGCGTAAACCCCTTCTCTTGAGGTGGAGGTGGGGGTCTCTTGTCGCAATGAAATGCAGTGGAGGGGTGGGTTCAAGAACTTTGGTACGCAGGCAATGGACGTGAAACCTGAATAGGAAGCCTGTTAATATGGCTTCTTCTGACGTAGAACCCTCTCTGTTCAGGCCCCTAGCTCCCCTTGAGCCTTGAGTAAAAACTGTTGATGGTAATAAATGCAGCTCCACTTTATGACAAGAGTAAATTCCCAGAAGAGATTCTAATTTTCCTGAGCATAAAATCTCATTGGAGCAGGTACTCCGGAGTTAAGGTGCAGGTCGTGAATTCACTGAGCTGCCTCAACCCAAGTGAATTTGAAGCTGGTTTGACTTACACTTTTATTCAAATAAAACCACCCTCCTGAAAAAAAATCCTCAGTTGTAGGTTACTAGGAGAAACAGTTTAGCGGAGGAATACGAGACCTCAGAAATTACAGGTTTTCTAGAGACTCCGAAAAGTGCTTGCACCCCAGTTAACAATGATGGAGAGTCAGGTGCTGGGCTAGCAACCTACCAGGTGTTCCATATTGTCCTCACAGTAGCCCCTGAGAGGCAGGTACTGCTATTATTTGCCTTTAGAGCTGGGGACCCTGAGGCTTTGTTGAAGCCATAAGTGATTCGTCTCAGGTTGCTGCTGCTGCTGCTGCTGCTGCTGCTAAGTCGCTTCAGTCGTGTCTGACTCTGTGCGACCCCATAGACAGCGCCCACCAGGCTCCCCCGTTCCTGGGATTCTCCAGGCAAGAATACTGGAGTGGGTTGCCATTTCCTTCTCCAATGCATGAAAGTGAAAAGTGAAAGTGAAGTCGCTCAGTCGTGTCCGACTCTTAGCGACCCCATGGACTGCAACCCACCAGGCTCCTCTGTCCATGGGATTTTCCAGGCAAGAGTACTGGAGTGGGGTGCCATTGCCTTCTCCACGTCTCAGGTTAGTCAACCTGAATAACCTGAATCAGGTTTTGAACCAAGGTCAAAGGAGCCTTGGCAGGCTACCTTCCATGAGGTCACAGAGTCAGACACGACAGAGCGATTGAGCACACACACTGCTCTTATTTTGGTGTAGTCCACTTTGAGACTGCTCTGCACAGACAATTTTTAACACAGCAACAAAATGCAAGCCAATGGGACTGAAGTCCCTCTGGCTTGCATAAAGCAATTAGCTCCTTATATCATAATTGCTGGTCAGCAGGCCCACCTTCCCATCTTCCCTCCTCAGATGGGAATCACCTTGAGAAGGGACTGGATCTCATTTTTCTTCTCTTCATAACACCTAAATCAGAGCCTGGCTGTTGAAATACACTCAGCAGGTCCATATTTGAGGGAACAAATGGGACCCAAATGTCTGAGCATAAAGCTTAGAAGGAAAGGGGAAGAGAGAAATGCATGTGTTGTTCAGTATATCCCCCATTCTGTTTCAATGAAATGGCCGATTACAACCATCTGTGAACTAGCTTAGACTGGGCCAATACCAATAGCAGTCCTGGGACCTTGAGGAAGGAGAGGCAAATGGAGCAATCAATAGGTATCTCTTGGGGCTGCTGCTGTACGGGTCCTCTGTGTTAGGCTCCAGGGTAAGATTATAGAGAGCAGCCATCTTGTCATTATCAAAAGCAAAGTGAAATTGGAGCTTAATGACATGAGTGTTCAAAGGGCAGTGGGAAAGGGAACAATGTCATTAGAACAGGTAAGGAGGGGGCCTGTGAAAGGGGCACTTTTAAAAGCTGATGGTGTACTGAGACTAATAGATTTACTGGGCATGGTAAATAGGGTGAGACAAGGTCTATTGTGCAGGGCTCAGCCAACAGTGTCTCACAAAGAATGATGGATTAAGAAGAGAAGGGGAAAGGATGAAATCAGAGACCCAGGGAAACAATGAGGATATGAGAAGCAGTGGTAATGCAGAAGTGCAGCTGAAATGGCAGGCAGAGTTCTTTAGTCAAGTCTGTGAAAAAAGGAATCGACTAACAAGTGTGAGAATAATTCATGATGACAATAATCACTGGTGAGATGGGAGCAGAATGTGTCTTTTGGATATAGCTTATCACTGATTAATAGGATTGGAGAATAACTTGTCTATCTCTACTGCAAGGCTGTGTTTAAGTAGTGCCCCTTTCATTTTACATGCATGTGGAATCAATCTCTCCACATACACATGCACATATAATATATACATACATATATAATAAAGATATATCTACACACACGTATATATACTGACACACATAGTTTGATGAGAAAAAGTCTCCAGGGCAGATTTTTAGAATGTCCTTCCATAGCATGTTTTTATTCTTGCAGACTGCACTGTGGGGCATTTTGTTCCCAGATATAATCCTGCTGCCTATCATTAGTGGAAAGGAACAGCTGCTAATGACAACCGTGTACTCACCCCTGATAAATGGAGGCTGTTGTTAGTCTCTGCTTTTTCTTCCTTTTTATTTAGTGGCTCTGAGAAGCTCCTGTACTTCACCCTCCATGGCTGTGCCCTCTCATGCTCAGCAGGATCCATGGGATACACACCTAGTGGCTCATGGGCAGCTCATCCAACCCTCCTGCTACCTGACTGAGCTGTTTTCCGGGTACCACCAATTCTGTGAAAACTTACTGACAGCTAGTTGGAGGTGGCACTTTATGTTTGTGCCTAGGATGAGACAAGGTGCATTTCAGCAAAGACATAGATTCTCAGGAGATGTATGAGTTCAGGGGCCATTCTCTCCCACCCCCAGGATTGCAACTGAATCTGAGGTCCCACTAAAAACATTCTGGGGATATCCGCAAGAGATTTAACATGAGCAACTTGAAGGGGGCTAGTAGCTAGTCAAGAGAAGTAGAATGTATATGGGAAGGAAGAGTCAGTAACTGGAAAATGGTCAGGACCTGAAGATTCTCCCAGTTCCTTAGTTCCTCCCCTTTCTTTGTACAGCCCACTATCAGGATCTGTCAGTTCTACAACCACAGATTCAACTAACCTTGGATTTCATTTTGCTGTTGGTTGAACCCTTGATCCATGGATGTGGGATCCCGACTATACTAAGTTTTGTATAAGGGATTTGAGCATTCTCAGGGCATCCTGGCACCATCCCCTGGCAGATAAGGAGGGACAACTGTACTAATTTGCTGTTTCTCCTTCTCCCTTTAGTCATATGCCTTTAGGATGAATCATAGGATCAAGAAAGTTGGACTATCTCTGTTATCTTGGGCTTCTTAGTCTTAACCAAGACTAAGTCTTCTGGGGTTAGGATATCAGTTAAGATGCACTCAGCTTCAGAAGACAGAACTCAAAATAGTTTAAACAATGTGTAAATTAAGTAGCTGGAGTTTCCCTGGTGGCTCAGTGGTAAAGAATCCACCTGTCAGTACAGGAGATACAAGCTTGATCCTTGGGTAGGGAAGATCCCCTGGAGAATGGAATGGCAACCCACTCCAGTATTCTTGTGTGGGAAATATTATGGATACAGGAGCCTAGTGGGCTCTAGTCCTTGGGGTCACATAAAGTCAGATATGACTTAGCTACTAAGCAACAACAAATTAACCCACTAACAGGAAGTCTGGAAGGTTTCTTGTTAGGATACATTCTGGGTTTATTATCTTTAGTGTTTCATCAAAGACTCATGTTCCCTCTATCCTTCTGCTCTGACATTCTCACCATATTGATTTATCTTCTAGATTTCCCTTTATGAGTTCAAGCTAGCCACTGTAGTTGCAAGTGTAACATGCAAATACAAAAAAGGAGATTTCTCCTTGAATGTTTATTTTCAAAAGTGAAAAGCTTTTTCTCCAGGTCCCTTGTTAGACTTCCTATGAAGAATGGGAACACCATCATTAGCTCCAGTCAATCATGTTTTCCCACTTGGGGCTAGAAGTGTCCTCACCTCTTTGAAGCCTATGGCCATGGGTCCCCTGAGTAAAATCTGGGTTCTCTTAGCAAAGAAGGAGGAGATGGGGAGGGGAAGAATGTGGGGAGTTGGTAATTGCTGTAAAGTAGGCAACAACAGTAGAGAAAGGCATGGCAACACATTCCAGTATTCTCTTCTGGAGAGTCCCATGGACAGAGGAGCCTGGTGAGCTACAGTCCATAGGGTTGCAAAGAGTTGGACAGAACTGAACCAACTTAGCATGCATGCACGCATGCACACATAGAACAACAGGGTCTCTCACAGGAAATTTGGTCCAAAAGCCTGCCAATTCACTCATATTTCCATTGAGTGATACATAGTTTCAGTGTCAACATAAGCCACTATTTTTGGTTACAACAGTCCCCCCTTATTCGTAGTTTTGCTTTCAGCAGTTTCAGTTATCTGCAGTCAGCCACAGTCCAAAAATATCACATGAAATATTCTAGAAATAAACAATTCAGAAGTTTTAAAAAGCACTCTGTTCTGATTATCATGATGAAATTTCATGCCATTTCCCTCCTGCCACATCCTGCCCCAGATGTGAATCATCTTTTGTCCAGAGGATCTCGCCTGTTGATCACTTAGCAGCCGTCTTGGTTATCAGATCAACTATCAGAGTACCGCAGTGCTCCTGTTCAAGTAACCCTTATTTTACTTAACAATGGTCCCAAAGTACAAAGAGCGGTGATGCTGACAATCCAGATATGCCAAAGAGAAGTCGTAAAGTGCTTCCTTTAAACGAAAAGGTGGAAGTTTTCAACTTAATAATGAAAGGAAAAAAATTGTATGATGAAGTTGCTAGATTTATAGTAAGAACAAATTTTCTATCCATGATACTGTGACGGAAAAAGAAATTCCTGCTAATTTTGCTGTTGCTCCTATGACTACAAAAATTATGGCCACAGTAAGTGATTAGTGGTTATTAGTTAAGATGAAAAAGGCCTTAAATTTGTAGAGTATTTTGACAGGGAGAGACCACATTCACATAGCATTTATTACAGTATATTGTTATAATTGTTCTATTTTTAGTTATTGTTGTTAATCTTATGAAGTGAAGTGAAGTTGCTCAGTCGTGTCCAACTATTTGCGACCCCATGGACTGTAGCCTACTAGGCTCCTCGGTCCATGGGATTTTCAAGGCAAGAATACTGGAGTGGGTTGCCATTTCCTTCTCCAGGGGATCTTTCCGACCCAGGGATTGAACCTGGGTCCCCCGCATTGTAGGTAGATGCTTTACCATCTGAGCTACCAGGAAAGCCCCTGTTAATCTTATACTGTGACTAATTAATAAATTAAATTCTATCATAGGTATGTATGTATAGGAAAAAAGTATATATAGTATATGTAGGGTTTGGTTCTACATGTGGTTTCAGGCATGCATTAGGGATCTGAGAATTTATTTTCTACAGATAAGGGAGGATTACTCTATTTGGATTACAAGATTGAGATCACGGTTCATTTCGTATTCATTTTGTAGCCCAGCACTGATTAGTTGAGCATTTGACTTTGTTCTCAAAATACATGCTACTGCTGTAGTGTCCGATTCTGTGCGACCCCATACAGGCTTCCCTGTCCCTGGGATTCTCCAGGCAAGAACACTGGAGTGGGTTGCCATTTCCTTCTCCAATGCATGAAAGTGAAAAGTGAAAGTGAAGTCTCAAAATACATAGGCAATAGAAATTAAATGGCAATTGTGATTCTTCTGGGCTTCCCTGGTGGCTCAGATGGTAAAGAATCTGCCTGCAATACAGATTTTAATTTTTCCCACCCCATGGACTATACAGTCCATGTAATTTTACAGGCCAGAATACTGGAGTGGGTAGCCTTTCCCTTCTCCAGGGGATCTTCCCAACCCAGGGATCAAACCCAGGTCTCCTGCATTGCAAGCAGATTCTTTACCAGCTGAGCCACAAGGGAAGCCCAATAGTGATTCTTCTATTAACGAGAAGCTAATACTGAATAACTTTATTCTTACTGATAAAAATGTACCTATATAATTTAAGAAGTAATCATTTTATCAGGGAAGTCTTAGAGATTATGAAACAGTCATTATCAAATACAATAATAGTTACTATTAAATGATTGCTTATTATAGGCCAGGAACTACATGTATTATCTTATTTAATTTTCATGTCAATTCTGCAAGATAGGTAGTATATCCTCCACATTATTGATGAAGAAACTGAGGCCCAGAAAAACTAAGTTGCTCAGAGTCTAAATCCAAGAGAGAAGAGATCACATGACATAAGGATTAAGGGGTATGACATAGATATAGGACCAACCCTGATTCCATTACTTATTGTAACCTTGGCAAAGTTACTAAATTTTCTGTTTCAATTCTCATCTGTAAAATGAGGACAAGAATAATACTTACCTCACAGTTATTGTGACATAATATTGGTAAAGCAATTTCACCAGGACTAGTTTTCGGAACTCCATAATTAATAAAAATTAATACTTACAATTAAGTAACAGAGCTAGGATTTGGTTGAAGGGCTGGATAGTTGCTTCCTTTCCCTTTTTCCATGCTGCCTCCAGGGACTAGCTGTGCGAACAATGGGCCAAGTGGCCACAGGAAATTTTGTGTTATTAAACAACCTGAAAACATACTTTTCCAAGAAACATATTTTGGGTTAAAGGTGAGAGAAAACATGTAAACATGTCACTACCAGATATGCCTCGGTTATTTTTATTTCTTTTCATATTTCTGTTTAGAATATTATCATTTTGATAAACCAGATAACCCAAAGATACTGTTAGTTATTGTTAAGTAAAAATGAATCACCTATATACATCCTGAGCAAGGACTAATCTTTTAGCTAATTGGGACTCAGGAGGGCAAGTTATCACAGTTCCTAGGCATGATTTGTTAGCTCTACAATTCATTGCTGTATTATTGCTGAATCTTTCTTCAAGATCTGACTATAGAACTGGGTAGTTCCTTTTGCTAAACAAATACTATCTTAATATAGGCTTTATCCTTATTCCATTTTGAAAGTTCTTCTTCAGAAGCAATTATGAAAGTTATGCATGCTTATATGTAATTACATTGTTGGCCCCCATGAGCAGGATCTCTCAGAGTTGACTCCGTTTATCATGTCTATCTTCAGGGCACGGAGAGGAGTCACGGGGGCACAAATTGTTCTATTATTTACTCCCAAGGCTTCTTTGTAGCTTGGTGTCAGATTTCTGTACCCATTTTTTTTCCCTTGAGAAGGAAAAGATGTCCCTGTCATATGGGAAACAAATGCAGGTAAAAGGAAGCTTTTTTGGAGCCCTTATCTGACATTGTCATGTCTGGTCTGAGAAGAAATGAAACTCCTTCTTCCTTCCTGCTCCCACTTTATTCACGTCTTTCTTATCCTTGTTTAAATCCCTGAGTTTTTAGATAACATCTCTTAGATAAATTCTCATTCCTACCTTCCTTTGTGTCCCTCTTGGTTTCGTTTCGGAGCGGTCTACTCTGGTTTGCCTATCATCTTTAGCCCCCACAACGCATAATACCTTATTGCAAGGCTCTTCTCTTTTTTCTGCTTCTTTAGGAGTACCCATCATGTTCTTCCTCACTGTTCTCATCTTTGGCCTTCACCTGGCTCTGCTCAAGTTTGCCTATGGCATTCTTGGCATCCATCCAAGGATCCCATCCTGGCCACACATGCTTGCCTTTCAACTAAGATTTAACCCATAGGATGAGGTTCAGTTACTCCACTGCATATTATAGTTCATTTTTTCAATGTGTCTGCCACATAATAGGTGCTCATGTACTCCATATTTTAGAATTCAAATTCTTCTTTGTTCTGTATTCTTCTTTCTTCCCGTTTCTTATTATAATAAGAGTAAATCATAAACCTGTGTTAAATAATGAAATGTAAGACTCAGATGTGGAAACAGATTTTAAATTTCTACAAAGGAAGAGCCTCATAGTCCACTGTAAGTTACTACAATGCCCTTCTTGGAACTTCTCTGAATGCCATAATTATTACTGCTTCACTAACTTATTTGGTGCTTTAATTATCCTAGGTGTGTAATTATAGAGACGTTTGTGTACATGTTTTGGCTCTAATTTGGTTATCAACCCCAAGATAGAGGTCTCCAACATAGTGTCCAACTCAATTCCCAGCACATTCCTACACAGTAAGTGTTGGTGCTGATAATGAGTGGAAAGGCTCTTGAGGAAGGAAGATGAGTGAAGCCCTGCAAGAATGGAACCTCAGAGAAAGACCCATCGAACTCATTCAGGACACCCCTTCATTTACTCAGTGGATATCTAGAAGATTATGTTTTCTCTTATGGGGTTAGTGTAAGTTACCAGTTTAGTAATTTGTCATGAATCAAGGCCAAGTGAATAACAGTGAGAATGGTACTGCTTTAGTGCCTACCAGGTCTGCTATTAGGATCTAGTTTTCAGATATTACTAACTGGCCTCAGTTCTTAGTTACTTGTTCTTGTTTTTTAGTTGCTGAGTGACCCTATGGACTGTAGCCTACCAGGCGCCTCTGTCCATGGGATTTCCCAGGCATAAGTACTGGAGTGGCTTACCATTCCTTCTCCAGGCAATCTTTACAACCCAGGGATCAAACCCACATCTCCTGCAGGTGAATTCTTTACCACTGAGCCATTAGGGAAGCCCTCTTAGTTCCTATTTGAATTCAGTAGGAATTCCCTCTAATCAGGTGCAGAAATGGACATCCACAGGTACAACTTCAGCAAGGCTTCATGATGGCTACTTTGGCTTCTGATCACCTTATTTGAACACTATTGACCAAACTGAACTGATTTGGCATCATATTAAGCCAAACTTGAATTTACTGCCTGTAATTTTGACTTGATGATATAAAGTAATCATGCAGTAACTGTCTTGACCAATTCAGCCTTTTAATGTTTAAATTCTGTGTTAAATTAAAAAAAAATTCTTAGAAGAAAAAAGAAGAGAGCCTAACACATTTTAAGAAACCACAAGCACCTTGTGAAAAGTCAACTTGTAAAATCCCAGCTGTTGAAGTAGTATATTTAGCAACTCTTCATACCTACAGTAGGTATGAATGCAGGGTATGCATGTGTGCACACATATGTTTTGGACTTATTTCAGTAGAAAAAAGTACTCAGGGACGAGTTGATCAAGGTCTGTCTATATTGCTTTTTCTTTCTGTGATAATCCTGTAGCTGTTGGATATTCTGGGACAACCATTTTACTTTTTTCAATCTTAGTCTCTCATCTCCAAAATATGAGGATGTGACCATATGCTTCCTAAGGCTGTCTTGAGCTCTCACTTTATGATTAATTGTCAATAACATGGAAGAGTCACGAAGATACTTTCTTTCAGAAGATGTGGTCCGGACCAAAAATAGTGATGACTAGTAGCTACATTTTAACCTGAGAAGGGTGGATGTTTCTTTAAAGTTATAGACGGAATGTTTGTGTCCCTGTAGCATGCATACATTGAAACCGCAACCCCTAATGTAACAGCATTAGGGTGTGGAGGTGATTAACTCATGAGAATGCAGCCCTCATCATAGGATTGGAAGTGAAAGTGGTAGCCACTCAGTCAACTCTTTATCACCCCCTGGACTGTAACCCTCCAGGCTTCTCTGGCCATGGAATTGTCCAGGCAAGAATACTAGAATGGGTTGCTGTTCCCCTCCCGGGGATCGAACCTGCGTCTCCTGCATTGCAGGCAGATTCTTTACCATCTGTGCCACCCGGGAAGCCTGATGATGGATTAGTGCCCTTATAGAAGAAACTCCAGAGTACTCCCTCATCCATTTTACTGTGTGAGAGCACAGCAAGAGATGACAATCTATGAACAAGAAAACATGGCTTCAGCAGACACTGAATCTGCCGGCACCTTGATCTTGGTCTTCCAGCCTCCAGAACTGTGAAAAATCAATTTCCTCCTTTATAAGTTACCCAGTCTATTGTATTTTGTTATAGCAGTTCAGGAGGACTGAGGCATAGAGCGACAGAGATTTTTTTCCATCACTTATTCTTCCTCTGGCTTTACTTTGTGCTCCACGAGTGTACATATTTATTCTCCCAACTCCATTTCTGAGTTTCTCTATCTCATTCCTTCATCTCTTCATTCATATATCTGTAAATATTTTTGGTCGTAACCTGCAGAAGAGACATTCATCTGCCTAGCCTCAGTTTCCTAGCATGAGGGATTTGGGGGTAGGTGGAATTTCAGTTCTTCAACAGCACTGATGTTCTTCAACTCCAGGAAGGCATTTCCTGCATAATCCTGTGAGGAGGAAGAGGCCATCCAATCCTTCACCCTCTGTGCATTTGTTCTCCCTACAGGTGCACTGTTTTTTTTCTCCTGGTATGTTCTCTCAGATGGCAGCAGAGCAAAGAATGAGGTAACTGTTGAGGATTGGCTGCCAAAACCTTATGTGGGAAAACAGAGTTTTCCAGAATTGATATTTCTAGGAATGACTGAAGAAAAAAAAAAAAAAAAAGACGCAGTTCAACTTGGCAGGGTTAACATCACAGGCAGCAGGCTCTTGGGCTCAGCTGCCAGCATGACCTCAAATAAACCAGCTTTGCCTGACAGGACACCTGACAGGAATGCAGGGTGTGGAGTGGCCCGCAGGCTGCAGGGATGGCATGGAGAAAATGGAAAGCTGAAGAACTCCTGGGCAGTGATGTAGGGTGTCTCTAGAGGCTTCCAAGTCAGCACTAGCCAGAGATGACTGCTACAGACTTCAGATGTGAAGAAGTGTGTGGGGCCAGCTCCTGAGTGCTAAGGGAATATGGTCAATTGTTAGCTGTTCTTTCTGATTTCCTTCAAATCTCATTTCAAGTCTCTTTGAGAGGAATGGCTCTTCCTCCTGGCTTCTCTGGAAACTGGTCTGTAATAGAGAGAGTCACCTCTCTGGGGAGTTGTCTTTAGTATTCTATTACTGTTTGCATATGTGTGGTGCACTTTCTGATCTCTAGCTGTGACTGTGTTTTATGCAGATGGATTAGGTAGAGAATTGGAATTCAGGAGTTCCGCACCTTTTCTACTTGGTGGTTGATCTCTCCTTGCTCAGTTCAGTTCACTTCAGTCACTCAGTCGTGTCCGACTCTTTGTGATCCCATGAATCACAGCATGCCAGGCCTCCCTGTCCATCACCATCTCCTGGAGTTCACTCAGACTCATGTCCATCGAGTCAGTGATGCCATCCAGCCATCTCATCCTCGGTCGTCCCCTTCTCCTCCTGCCCCCAATCCCTCCCAGCATCAGAGTCTTTTCCAATGAGTCAACTCTTCGCATGAGGTGGCCAAAGTACTGGAGCATCAGCTTTAGCATCATTCCTTCCAAAGAAATCCCAGGGCTGATCTCCTTCAGAATGGACTGGTTGGATCTCCTTGCAGTCCAAGGGACTCTCAAGAGTCTTCTCCAACACCACAGTTCAAAAGCATCAATTCTTCGGTGCTCAGCTTTCTTCACAATCCAACTTCTCACATCCATACATGACCACTGGAAAAACCACAGCCTTGACTAGACGGACCTTTGTTGGCAAAGTAATGTCTCTGCTTTTGAATATGCTATCTAGGTTGGTCGTAACTTTTCTTCCAAGGAGTAAGCGTCTTTTAATTTCATGGCTGCAGTCACCATCTGCAGTGATTTTGGAGCCCCAAAATCTCCTTGCTAAGAGACATCTAATTGATGAGAACTTGTGTGAAGGCCTGAGAAGTTGAGAGAGACCAGCAAATAGAGCTGGCAAGAACCTCAGTGACAACCTAACCTGGCCCCTCTCTTTAGACATGAGGGAAACATCCTGCATCTTTGTAGGACGCACCTACACCAGTCAGGGCTTCTGATTTCCACTTCAGTCTTTCTGCCATCTTCATTCCCTCCATTAAAAAAAGGACAAATGTGCTTTTCGTAAGCATGTAGCATAAGCAGATGACTTTTGGGGCCAGCAGAGTGAAATAGGATATATGTCAGAGAATTCCCCAAAGTAAGGTTAGAGCCAGATTTGGAAGAAGCTGAATTTTGAAACCTGCTATAGGGCATAGATATTTGGAGCTGGACTAGGCCTTAATAATCCTGTCATCCATAACTCTCCCTTTACAATTAGGCCTAAAGAGGTGAAATGATTTTTGTACTCTGTTGAAAAGCAGCTTTATCAATACAATACTGTAAACTCTTTCCATTTTGTAATTTGGCTTTCTGACCCTAGTTTTCCTTCTCTTTCCCTCTTTTTGACTGTGACTTGCCAATTTTTAAATTTTTTTAAGGGTGTCCCATCAGTTTTGCTTATATACCATTTACTGAATTTCAGTCCATAAATAGTACCTTAGATCTGCTCTCACTCACCCTTCCTGGAGAAGGTAAAACGTCTTTGCCTGATTCACGTGATGTGCGTGGCTTGCAGCTACAGCATGGTGTTGCTCTGTCATGCAGACATTCCTGCCCCTTTGGCCCCCCTTCCTGACTCTCCTGGCAATCGTGCTTTTTCAGATCTTCCACCACTTTGTAATGTTTATTCCCCTAGGTGTATTTGTCTCAACTATTTTTTGATGCCAAATTTCAGTTGGTTTCCTCTCCTTGTTTTCAAGGTCCTTTTGCCTCCAGCTGCTGGAGACAAACACCATTGTAATCACAATAGCAAGACTGATTTAACTGATAATTGACAAAACAGCCTGGAGTAATCATCACCTCTCATTCATGACTTCTCTATTCAAAATTTCCTCCCTAGAAATCATGGATTTGACTAAGGTTTTCTGGTCCAGAAGTCTGTCAATATCTGGATCCTAAGCCAGCATAGAGTATGCAGTTATCTAAAGACATTTCTGGGCCTTCTACTCTTCTTCTGCTTTCTCTGAAACAATGCCTCTCTTCTTAGGCTTCCTCCTCCTTATCTAGTGTATTGATGTTAAGTGGCCCAGCCCTTCAGTATTTCATATTCAAAAACTCCCCTGGTTTTAGGAGCAGCTTTAAAGTCCTTTCTTCAGGCCTGTCTGCAATATCATTTGGGCCATTGAATCTAACAGATGAAAGGAAAGAGTTCATTCTAAGTTTTCAGTGACTCTCGATTAGTTCCGCTGGAGATTAGAATGACCCAGGTAGCCCCATTCTCAGCACAGTTTTCTTGGGTGTATGCACTTGAGGACTGCAAAATCCTCTGCACTTTCCCACTTCCACCCAGTCCTGTGTACCTCTTCCACCCATGCCAACTCTGTGTGGTCTTCTATACCTCTTCCATCCACAGCCGCCCCTGCAGAACCCTCTACATTTTCCCACCTCTGTCAGTTCTACGGGACTCCTCTTTCCCACCATGGCCAGTCATCAACTCAGGCTCCATCCAGCTGCTTGGAATGATTTTTCAGAATGTAGATTGCCTGAAGTGGCATATGATGATGAATGTGTATTTTTTCGTTTATTCTAACTAGTAATTTTTTCCTCTGGCTGGTGACTTAAAAGTAAATTTTTCATGGCTTCCTCTCTGTTCCAAGCTATAAAAAGACCTAGATCAGATAAAGTAGGCATCAGTCAACACTGTTTCACTCCATGCAAAGGCATTATGAAATCTCTGGGTCCTTCCAATTGTTTTTTTGGAAATTCATTAACAGAGGGCAAAGCATATCAGTAGCAGCTTTGTACTGTGAAATCAGTCAATTCTATCCCAAATCATCTTCAAAACACAAAATACATTCTCAGTAAAACACAAAATACATTCTCAGTAAGGTTCTCTGTTTCCCAAAAGGCTTATTTCACCAACTCTACTTCCAGGTGGTTTGTTTTCTCCATCTTCAAGGATTTCATTCTGACCTGAGTAATTTGGATGTTTTGTTGGCATGGATCTCCTCAACCTGCCCAGAGCCATTTGTCCAGTGAAAATGTTTGCCTAAAATTTGTTATCAAGGGAAACTGAAATACATGAGTGCTTAGTTGTTCAGTTGTCAGTTGTGTCTGACTCTTTGTGACCCCATGGACTGTAGCCTGCCAGGCTCCTCTGTCCATTGGGATTCTCCAGGCAAGAACATTGGAGTGGTTGCCATGCCCTCCTCCAGAGTATCTTCCTGACCCAGGGATCAAACCCAGGTATCCTGCATTGCAGGTGGATTCTTTACCATCTGAGCCAGCAGGGAAGCCCAAAGCCTTCCTAAGCATCTCCTTAAGTCATACCTAGTTTCACTTAACTGGTGATATTATTTTAACTTCTAATATTTCTAAATATTTTTATTTATTGTTGCCTAGAGAGCTCTTCTAACAGATGTTTTTTAAAAATTTCTAGAAAATAAATTAGGGCCAAAAGTGCATCTGATCTGCTTAAGATCTGATTTTGATAGGACCTGAAATTCTTGCATAAGAAAGGAAGATACAGATAGAAGAGGATGAGAGAAATTTTGAGACTATTGACTTTCTGTCTGCTTGACGCTGGTACATTAGCCCTTATCAAAGTTAGGAGAGCTGATACAACACTGCCTTTGTATGTATTGGATCAATACCTGGCAAACAGCCTGAAGGTCAGATAAAGTACTTAGGCAGGCAGTTTGCCAGACTAAAGAGATGTCAAGAAAATCAATTAGACTCTAAAGAAAGAGTAGCAAGCTAACTAAAAATCACATCTTGAAAGGCTCTCTGTATTTCAAAGGTGTTTTATATACTTGCACAATATCTTTATCTCATTCATAAAATTATATTTGATAAGCAATTAAAAGTATCCTTGGGTTACCTGAGGTCATCTCACAAATGATTGTAAACACCTGCACTGCCCTAGATTAGAAATAGCTACAAAGGATAGAGATTTAATCAGATTCTTTCCAGGGAGTACGATTACATAACTTTTGATTAATTTATTCTTTTTCCATATTGATTACTTTATATGCATTTGGAATGCCAAAGATGCCTTTGTTATTTGAGTGGTCATAGACAACATGGACTTTGAGTACTCAAGGATGCCAGGTAATTTACTTAATTATAGCTGTTTCAAGTCAAAAAATAGAAGGGGAAAGGCAGGACTGATTGCTTTGTAAATTTTTTCATCAGCAAGCAAAAGAAGCCTACTGTTTACTATGTGGAAGACAGAAATATTCTTGGTATTTGTTTATCAGCAAAATCTTTTTGTTATATATATAGTCCCTTCTCTGTCCCAGGGAACTTGTGGGCACATTTTAGTATAAATAACGTGATGCTACTCTATTTATCCTGTGTCATATGATTTTCCTGGTGTTGTTACATAAGACCACTGACAGTTTGGATTTGTAGTACATATTTCTCGGCTTCAGGAAGTTTTTGTTCAGTCTGGGGGAGAACTAATTTAGGCATTTCAATACCCTGTCAGTAGAGATTTATTCATAATGGATAATTGCCAAGGACAAATTTATGAAACTATGCTAAGTCCTGGGTGGAGATACCATGATGAACTAAGCAGATATGGTCTCTGCTTTCATGAAGCTTACAGTCTAGTGAGGGAAACAGGCAAGGCACGTCACTCTAAAACTGTGTATAATTAAAAAGTAAGATAAATGTGACAAAGCAAAAAAACAGGTGGTGGTGAGCATTTCAGGGAAAGGGAACAGCCTGCCCAAGAGTCTCAGGTAGAGGGACCATTATGGGCCAGACCAAACAGATCCTTGTAGGCTATTTCAATTTATTACAATTAAAAAAGAGTTTGCCTGCAATGCAAGAGGCCTGAGTTCAATCCCTGGGTCAGGAAGATGCCCTGGAGAGGGGAATGGCAAACCACTCCAGTATTCTTGCCTGAAGAGTTCCACGGACAGAGGAGCCTGCAGGACTTGTAAACAGTATGACAGGACTAAAAGACTAACATTTTCACTCTTACCACAGAAGACTACAGTTTATTTTTTTTCCTTTTCTTTTAACCTTTATTATCTGTGGTTGGTAACAGATTAATTGCAATAACAATAAATAGGGATATTTATTGTTTTGGATTTAAAGAACTTTAAGATTCATGTCCAAGCAATGTTGCTGTGTGGGTGTCTGCACCGAGGAATAAGGGAACACATGTGCATGCCATAGGATTCTGGAGTGGGTTGCCATGACCTCCTCCAGGGGTTCTTCCCAACCCAGGGATCAAACCCACATGTTTTATATCTCCTGCAGTGGCATAAGGGTTCTTACCACTAGCACCACCTGAGAAGCCCCTGAATACTCTTTGGAAGGACTGATGCTGAAGCTGAAGCTACAGTAGTTTGGCCACCTGATATGAACAACTGACTCATTGGAAAAGACCCTGATGTTGGGAAAGATTGAAGGCAAAAGAAGAGGGCGACAGAGGATGACATGGTTGGATGGCATTGCTGATTCAACAGATACGAACTTGGGCAAACTCTGGGAGATGTTAAGTGACAGAGTAGACTGGCATGCTGCAGTCTATTGGATTGTGATGAGTTGGACACAACTTGGAAACTGAACAACAAAAAGATTCATGTATTTGAAAGGTCTTCCTGGGTCCTTGTCTTATAGATCTTGAACTCTAGTAGGTTGATCTAACAGAACTTGACTTTTCAGATGAGTCTCACTTTTTACCCTGATCATAGTACAGATCAAGGATCTGCAAAGATCTACCTTTACTAATGCAATAATTGTGCAACTCAGCACTGAGTCAGTCACATCACTCTCAGTATGGACATAGAGGAATCACATTTCCCAGGGCTTTGCCTCTATACCAGGCACCTTGATGTTTTAAGCTGCAGTCCTGATACAAATTGCCTGCCCCTTTGGATGCCTATCCAATTATCCCCTACTTAGTTGTTCATACCTTGAATTTCAACTAGCACCTTATGCTCCTTTGACCCTGGTTAACTGAACTCAAATCTAGTGTGTCCTTTTGCCTTTGACCAATCACCCTGTCTAGGTTCTGCTTTCCATCCTTATGAACCTGTAGAATCATACATAATGGCATCTTCTAGAATCTACATGCCTTAGTTCCAGTTACAACAGCCTGAGGTACTAACTCCTTTTCTTGCAAGGGCCAAAGGATCATTGAAAATAAATGCAAAGCTTCCTTTTGTATATACGTGCAATACAATTACTTATCCTGTTCAGGTAGTTTATCCCGACTTCAATAATATTAACATAATGTTATAAAACATGGGCTTTGTAGCTAGAGGGCCTGGGCTACACCCCTTACTGTTGTGTGTAGGCTTTCTCGAGTTATTAAAGTACTCTGGTTTCCTTATCTGTAGAATGGGGGAANTTATCCTGTTCAGGTAGTTTATCCCGACTTCAATAATATTAACATAATGTTATAAAACATGGGCTTTGTAGCTAGAGGGCCTGGGCTACACCCCTTACTGTTGTGTGTAGGCTTTCTCGAGTTATTAAAGTACTCTGGTTTCCTTATCTGTAGAATGGGGGAATAATTTTTGGGAGAATTAAATAAGTAAATACATGTATAACACCTAGAATGTTGCCTGGTAGATGTTTTACAATTCTTCATAAATGTTAGCTAGCAAGTGGTAGAATTGGGATTTAATTCTGGACCAAAGTCCAGAGAACATACTTAAGCATATATTTCCCTCCAGCTTCTTAAGACAGGAGTCTTCAAACCACCATCTTTGGACCAAATCCAACCAAGGAGTTAAAAATAGTTTTTATGTTTTTAAAGGGTTGTGAAAACAAACCAACCAGCAAAGAAACAAAGAAAAATATATGACAGAGAACTTATATGACTCACAAAGCCTAAAATATTTGATGTATCTTTTTATAGAAAACGTTTATTTTTTGCTGATGCCTGCTTTGACATCTTGCTCTGTATTGTCCATGTTCTGTGATTTGGGGCAAGCCTCTATTTTCTCATCTGCAAAAGGGAGATTATAAGACCCATGTTGCAAAGTTATATAAGGACTAAAAACAATAGCATACAGGCAAGTACCAGCAAAAAGCTCTAAAGGTAATAGATGCCTGCTAAATGTAAGATTCCTTCCTTCCTTTCCTTTGTGAGTTTTATGTTTACTTCTTTTGAAATACCATTAAAGCTATTTTTAATATTATAAAATTATAATTATGTCAGTCTAGATAAGCAGCCTACAGAGGGGCTTCTGAGTGATGGTTTACCAAAGAAAACCAGAGTATGTGGAAGGGGCTGGTAACCTGAAGCCACAGTAATTTAGAAGGGCTCAGTAGTGTCTGTAAATGAGCTGTGTATGGGAAGTGGCCCTCCTAGGAAATGGTGAAAACAAAAACAAAGCATTATTTGCTATCAAGGTCAAGTAGATGTTTAAAACATCATCTACATCGGTGAATTTAAAACAATATGTATTGGCTTATTTCTCCTAGAAATTCTCAAATATTCTTATACTGGATGGTTATTATTTTTTTAAAGCTTTTTATTTTGTATTAGGGTATAGTTGATTATACCGTGGTGGCTTAGAAAGTAAAGAGTCTTACCTGCAATAACGGAGACCCAGGTTCGGTCCTTGGGTCAGGAAGATCCCCCAGAGAAAGAAATGGCAACCTACTCCAGTGTTCTTGCCTGGAAAATCCATGGACAGAGGAGCCTGGCAGGCTACAGTCCATGGGATCACAAAGAGTCAGTCAGGATTGAAGCAACTTCATTTCATTTCATTTCATTTCATAGCTGATTAACAATGTTGTGATAGTTTCANAGGAAGATCCCCCAGAGAAAGAAATGGCAACCTACTCCAGTGTTCTTGCCTGGAAAATCCATGGACAGAGGAGCCTGGCAGGCTACAGTCCATGGGATCACAAAGAGTCAGTCAGGATTGAAGCAACTTCATTTCATTTCATTTCATTTCATAGCTGATTAACAATGTTGTGATAGTTTCAGGTGAACAGTGAAGGAACTCAGCCATATATATACATGTATCAATTTCCCCCCAAACTCCCCTCCCATCCAGGCTGCCACATAACATTGAGCAGAGTTCCATGTGCTATATAGTAGGTTTTTGTTGGTTATCCATTTTAAATCCAGCAGTGTACATGTCCATTCCAAACTCCCTAACTATCCCTCCCCCACATCCTTCCCTTGGAAACCATAATTTGGTTAAATTTGTGAGAATGTTTCTGTTTTATAAGTAAGTTCATTTGTATTATTTTAGATTCTATACATATAAGGGATATTATATTTCTTCTCTGATTTCACTCAGTCATATATATTATTACTTTTTTTTTTTGCAGGTATGAAGTGTTCACGAAAGTATGTTTGAGTCTTGTAATACTGTACTTGTAATACTGTAAACAGTATCCATTTTGATATTTACATTCAGGCCTATGTAAGGCCAGCTTCTAGATGTTTTCCAGTAGTGAGGGAGCTCAGAATGGTAAAGAATAGATCATTCAAAGACAAAGTGTAATGAGAATATAAAATTATGTACCATGAATGAATCACAAGCTGGAATCAAGATTGGCAGGAGAAATACCAACAACCTCAGATATGCAGATGATACCACCCTAAAGGCAGAAAGCGAACAGAATGAAGGTGAAAAAGAAGAGTGAAAAAGCTGGCTTAAAACTCAACATTCAAAAAACTAAAATCGTGGCCTCTGGTCCCATCATTTCATGGGAAAGAGATGGGGAAAAAATAGGAACAGTGTCAGATTTTATTTTCTTGGGCTCCAAAGTCACTGAGGATGGTAACTGCAGCCATGAACTTGATAGACACCTGCTCCTTGAAAGAAAAGTTATAACAAACCTAGACAGCGTATTAAAAAGCAGAGATATCATACAGTGATATGATATGATTCATATAGTTAAAGCTATGGATTTTCCAGTAGTCATGTATGGATGTGAGAGTTGGACCACAAAGAAGGCTTGAAAGTGAAAGTGAAAGTCACTCAATCATGTCCGACTCTTTGCGACCCCATGGACTTATACAGTCCATGGAATTCTCTAGGCCAGAATACTGGAGTGGGTAGCCCTTCCCTTCTCCAGAGGATCTTCCCAGCCCCAGGATCAAACCCAGGTCTCCCGCATTGTAGGAAGATTCTTTACCAGCTGAGCCACAAGGGAAGCCCTAAAGGCTGAGTGCTGAAGAATTGATGCTTGTGAACTGTGGTGTTGGAGAAGACTCTTGAGAGTCCCTTGGACTGCAAGGAGATCCAACAAGTCAATCCTAAAGGAAATCAGTCCTGAATATTCATGAAAAGGACTGATGATGAAGCTGAAGCTCCACCTGATGCAAAGATCCGACTCATTGGAAAACATCCTGAGGCTGGGAAAGATTGAGGGCAGGAGGAAAGGGAGTGACAGAGGATGAGATGATTCAATGGGATCACTGACTCAATGACATGAGTTTGAGCAAACTCTGGGAGATAGTGAAGGACAGGGAAGCCTAGTGTGCTGTAGTCCATAGGGTTGCAAAGAGTTGGACACGACTAAGTGACTGAACCGCAACAACATTGTTAATAAAATTTCTATGACAGTGAATGATTTAAACTTGAGCAACATTTATAGATTATAAATGGAACAAGAAGTATTTTAAAATAAAATTCATGTATCATATATAAAGGCCAAAAAAGAATTTTTTTGTGAAACAGACTGACTTCATTACTCTTAATTGGCACAGAAGGCAAGCTAAAGACATCAGAGAGAGGTGAGGCCATTGTGAGGGCGATTCCCTAGAGTGCTCTGGACAGAGATGAAGATGCCTGCATAAGCAGTGCAGGATGTTTAGAGGGCAGGGGAAGAATATGGGAGGGCTGGTTGAAAAGTGCCTTGCTTTCAAGGCTCACAGATCAGAGCATGTCCTTCAAGAGTGAGAATAGAGTTTTAGCAGAAATGGAACATTATTTGTGATCCAAAGGAATGGCCTGGAAACTACAGCCAGAATATGGACTAGGGCAATGTGTAGAGAGACATGGGAATCTCATTTCTAGGAGTGAAAGGGATCCAGATCTATCTGGGCAATGATCTCTAAGTTCATATTGTTTAAAATGCAGGTCCTTACACAGCATTTTTTCCATCCCATAGGTAATATTTCATACAGTCCATTTTAATCTCTCAAAAAATTAGCTATTTAAAATTTCAAGCCTGTAGGGGCTTTGAAAACTTTTTATTGAAGTATAATACATATAGAGAAAAGTAAGTCAATTAATTTTCACAAAACAGCTTACATTTGATTAATCGACATCCCATTTAAGAAAGAGTATTAACAGCATCTTAGATGCCTTCCTCATGTTGCATTCCTGTTATCACCCCCTTCAAAGTAACAAGTATCCAAACTTCCAATAGAATATGTTAATTTTTCCACCTTTTATTCTTTACATATATAGAATCATATATTATTTGTGTGTGTTTTAGTCTCCACTGTGCTTGTGAGATACATCCCTATTGTTGTATGTAGTTGTTGTTATTCATTCCAATGGCTGTAAAGAATTCTTTTGTGTGAATAGAGCACAGTTTATTCATTCTACTGTGGTTGGACATTTGGAGAGTTTCTGCTTTTGGATATCACAAATTGCACAACTATAAATATTCTGGTGCATGTCTTTGGGTGAACACATGTAGGCATTTCTAAGTTAAGCTTTAGTAAATATTGGTTTTTCTAATATGGTTATGCCAATTTAAATTCCATACTGGTAGGTTTTTGAGGAGAAGGAGTAGATGTTTCTAGGACTCTATCAGTGTATTTACTAAAGAAATCATGAGTGCTTGATATGGATCATCCTGTGAGCCAAGGGAAATTAGAGGAATGGGCAGATCAAGATGAAGATGTCCTTCCAGTACAGAATCAAGAACAGGACAAGCTACTGCTATTGGTGCACCTTAACTCTGAGGGGCTTTTCAGAGTGACCTATTGCAGGAATTAGCTTAAATGTTGCATTTGTTGGATGGACGATATTTTAACAGGTGTTGAACGTAGAATTTCAGGTATTATCTATTAAACAATTCTGTGTGCCAGATTGATTGCTTGGATTGTTTCCTTTTCCTATTTGAATACATATTAAATATTAGCTACCTGCTTGTGACAGGAAACTACTATCAGCGAGCCATCTGAATAGATACTCAAGTTACTTCTGATATTGTTGAGTGCTTTCTACTGTTACTAACTGTAGAATATTTTCTGCAGAAGATGAAAGTGCCCAAAGGTAGAAAAATATGGTATCTTTTTTTAAAACTGGAAGAAATATTGGCCCTTGAAATTATGAATGCATTATTATATTTTTGTATCCTAGAAACATAACTAGCAAGTCATCAGGTAATTGGTTCCCTGAATTTTCAGTGTGAGGAAGTTGCCAGAATAGTTTGGGATAAGCTTTTGTCAGATTAGTTTGTTGTCATATTTTGGCTGAATGCCACATAAAAAAGCAGTTGACATTATCTAGATTTCTGAAATTTTAGATTTCATCCCACGTGGCATTTCTGTTAATAAACCAGAAACATAGAGACTACTTGAAGAGCAGCATGGTCATTCATGAACTTTGGAGTCATACAGACCTGGATTGGAAATCCAGTTCTGTTACTTATTAGCCAGAAGTGTGTGACCTTTGGATAAGTTACCTACCCTATTAAATGCTGAGTTTCTTCATCTTTAACTCTGGGCTAACCATACTTGCCATACAGGGTTGCTGTGAGGATTAAAGCAGTTAGTTTATATGTTTGTGCAGATTCTCAGGTTTTTAGCCTCTCCCTCTTCTGAATTCTTTTGTGTGGAGGTCAGGTGGTTCTACAAAATGCACTCACAGCTTCTAGACCAGGAATTCTCCCTGTGCTCACTCTCATTTTGTCCTGTCGCTGCCTGCCCTTCTTATCAAAGCACTTATCGTAGAGGGCTGCTGTTTTCTGTTTTCTTATCTCTATCATTGATAAACTGCAATCTATCAGGAAGCAGGAATCATGTTTGTTTTACCCCCTAATCCTTAGCAGAGAGCCTTGCACACAAGTTAAAAGAATTATTGAGCTTTCCCCCCAACCTTTCATACCCTTTGATTGTTTGAAAGTTAGAAAAGAAAATGTTCATTTTGGTAGCATTATTGATTTATGAACTTCAGGACAACAGTTCAATGGACCCTTGAAAACTGAGAAAAATGGTCAAGCTAAACAGGATGAGATTAAGGAAAAAAGAAACCAGGCTGATACAAGAAAGGGAATAATTATGTAGGTACGAAGGAAGTAGAAACATGCCCGCATATGAGTCAGCAGCCTAGTGCAGTTATTAAAAGTGTGAACATGATCCTAGGATGTATTAATAGATGTATGACATGCAGAAACCATGGAGTAATCTGCCTATTTTGACTTGGCATTTCCTGGGCACTTATTGAAGAGTTGTATATTTTTTGGTGCTCCATATTTATTAGAAGTTGCAGAGAAATTGGGAAGGATGTGGCACGTGGACAAAAAATGGTCAAAGACATCACACTTAGCTTCTGTGAAGGAAGTTTAAACCTATTGTGATATTTTGCTCCGTAGAGGAGTAAATGAGTAAATATGGAGTGTATTGTATTTTTCAGGATGTTATGTAAATACGTGATGAATATAAGATAATGCTATTAACTCACAAAACTGGAATATTCATGGCAGAGGATGTAGTGCATCTTCCTTCCCTCAGGAAGCTGAATGGCTAAACCTTCCAGAATAGACAATTTTCAGTCCTTCCTGGAAGTTTTCATAATCTTGCTCCATGGTCATCTATTGGTTTACCATTCACAAAGTCAAGAGATCCTTTCTCCTAAGCCCAATGTCTTTTTCTTTGATTTTGATAGTATTTTCTGGTTTTTTTTTTTTTTTTAATAACTTCATTAATTTATTCAGGCTATGCTGGGTCTTCATTGTGCGCGGAGAGCAGATGGGCTGCAGTAGTTGTGGTCACAAGCTTAGTTGCCCCATGGCATGTGGAATCTTCCCAGACCAGGGTTCGAGCCTGTGTCCCCTGCATTGACAAGTAGATTCTTAACCACTAGACTGCCAGGGAAGTCTCATATTCTCTGCTTTTGATCCATCACTGACAGGGAGAGTTTGGGTTCCTTTTATGTTAACATCTTAATATATCTGAAATTATTAGTCAACCCTTTGCTGTGATTTTGGCATCTCTTCCCTAGCCTAAAATTCTCTGACTTTCCCTTCTGCTTAGTATTCTTTGTAATTCTTCTCTGAACCTTCTCCTTGATATCAACGTTCCGTAAGAGTGACCCCGATGACTTAAACTGGACATCATGATCTAAAGGCTTTTAACCTGCTAAAACAAACAAATAAGGAAAAACCTCCTCACCTTCATTATTGCTCCTCATTTTTTTCCCTTTAAAAAGAGGTTTTCAACTATTTTTTCTTATTATATTGATTTTTACCACCAGGTTTTACCCCTTAAGAAATTATCTATCATTTTTACATTTTTTTTTTCCATTTTCATAGGAATATTTTCATACAGTAAAGGTAAGTCCGAATCTTACTCTGCCCATCACAGTATCAGCATACATTTTGTGAACAGGGCATTGGCTCCCTGGTTTAATTCTAACTCAGACAACTTGCAAGGACAAACCCTAGGACTGATTCTTATGGAGCTTCCTAGAGACAGCACTCTTGATTGGTACAGAGACAGTGATAACAATTCTTTCAGTAGTCTTTAAACCAGGTGTTCCTTTACCTAATAGTGATAAGGTAAATTAGAAAATGAGTGGAATGGATTGAAAACTTTTGTTATCATGTGTTAAGTCATCTTTTGTTTATTTCTTGTCTGTGTGGGCCATCGATTTAGGATCTGGTTCAATCTGTTCCTCCCAAGGTTATATGGGATGCAGTTTAATATAATAGTTATTGCCTATAGAATACTTACTATTTTTAGTTTTCCTTTTATCTGCACACTTGAAAAAACATAGAGATTTTTGGCAATAATGATTTTCAATTTGGTATTAGGCCATTGTAAAAGTGAAAGTATTAGTCACTCAGTTGTGTCCAACTCTTAGATATCCCATGGACTGTAGTCTGCTAGGCTCCTCTGTCCATGGAATCTCCAGCAAGAATATTAGAGTGGGTTGCTCTTTTCCAGGGGATTTTCCTGACTCAGGGATCAAACCCAGATCTGCCACATTGCCGGCAGATACTTTACTAGCTGAACCACCTGGGAAGACATTCTATGCATATTAAAAAAATTCCTGGAAACTCATTTAGCATCTATTCACTTAACATATGCTTATTGTTTGCTGTATATGGTAGGTGATTACACTAGAAGCGAATAACATTGAATAACATAGAATGCATAATTTTTTTTTAATTAGTGAAGGGGAAAACATAGAAAAGAAATTCAAACAAAAAATCTAATAATATCAATTTGTTGTTGTTGTTGTTTAGTCGCGCAGTCATGTCCATCTCTTGCAGCCCCATGGACTGTAGCACTCTAGGCTTCCCTGTCCTTTACCATCTCCCAGAGCTTGCTCAAACTCATGTCCATTGAGTCGGTGATGCCATCCAACATCTCATCCTCTGTTGTCTCCTTCTCCTCCTGCCTTCAATGTTTCTTAGCATTAGGATCTTTTCTAATGAGTCATTTCTTTGCATTAGGTGGCCAAAGTATTGGAGCTTCAGTTTCAGCATCAATCCTTCCAATGAATATTCAGGACTGATTTGTTTTAGGATTGACTGGTTGGATCTCCTTGCAGTCCAAGGGACTCTCAAGAGTCTTCTCTAACACCACCGTTCAAAGGCATCAGTTCTTCGATGCTCAGCTTTTTTAATTGTTCAGTTCTCACACCCATACATGAGTACTGGAAAAACTATAGCTTTGACTATACAGACCTTTGTAGGCAAAATGATGTCTCTGCTTTTTAATACTCTGTCTAGGTTTGTCTTTGATTTTCTTCCAAGGAGCAAGCTTCTTTTAATTTCATGGCTGCAGTCACCATCCACAGTGATTTCGGAGCCCCCAAAAATAAAGTTGCTCACTGTTTCCATTGTTTCCCTGTCTATTTGCCATGATGTGATAGGACCAGATGCCATGATCTTAGTTTTTTGAATGTTGAGTTTTCAGCCAGCTTTTTCACTCTTCTTTTTCAATTTTATCAAGAGGCTCTTTAGTTCCTCTTCACTTTCTGCCATTAGGGTGGTGTCACTGCATATCTGAAGTTATCGATATTTCTCCTGGCAATCTTGACTCCAGCTTGTGCTTCATCTAACCCAGCATTTTGCATGCTATACTCTGCACATAATTTAAATAAGTAGGGTGACAATATGCAAGTCCTTTCCCAATTGGGAACCAGTCAATTGTTCCATGTCCAGTTCTAACTATTGCTTCTTGACCTGCATACAAATTTCTCAGGGGGCAGGTAAGGTGGTCTGGTATTTCCATCTCTTGAATTTTCCACAGTTTGTTGTGGTCCACACAGTCAAAAGCTTTAGTGAAGTCAATGAAGCAGAGATAGATGGTTTTCTGGAATTCTCTAGCTTTTTTCTATGATTTAACAGATGCTGGCAATTTGATTTGCTGTTCCTCTGCCTTTTCTAAATTCAACTTGTACATCTGGAATTTCTCAGTTCACATACTGTTTAGGCCTAGCATGAAGTATTTTGAGCATTACTTTGATAGCACGTGAAATGAGTACAGTTGTGTCCTTTACAGGATGTGTCAGGGTGTGTCAGGATGAAAACTGACCTTTTCCAGTCCTGCGGCCATTGCTGAGTTTTCCAAATTTGCTGGCATATTGAGTGCAACACTTTTACAGCATTATCCTTTAGGATTTGAAATAGCTTAGTTGGAATTCCATCACCTCTACTAGCTTTGTTCGTAGTGATACTTCCTAAGGCCCACTTGACATCACATTCCAGGATATCTGGCTCTAATGTTATCAAGAGTAATACTAATTCAGTAAAAGTAACTAAGGCATAGAAGAAGGGCAGCTACCTATGTTAGAATGTGAGAATGGAGGTTTCACAGAGAAGGTAGTGTTTAAACTCTATTTTGTAACATACTTGGAGGGAGACACACAGGAGTGGGAAAAGAATGTTTCATGCAGAACAAACAAAAGTATGAAATATATGGAGAATTAAACTGATTATAGCATTGGGAAAGGCTGTAAGAAGTTAGATGTGGCTGGAGTTATGTTTCAGTAGACTGCTTTGGAAAATGAGACAGGGACTAGATCATAACGCTACCCCCTTACATACCATGCTTAGGAGCCTAGGATTTTATCCTTTGGGGCAACAAAAAAGCTCCTGCAAAGGTATTATTTACAGTTCTCAAGATATGGAAGCAATCAAAGTGTCCATCAACAGATGAATGGATAAAGAAGATGTGGTATAGACAAACAATGGAAAACTACTCAGCCATAAAAAAAAGAACATTTTGCCATTTGCAGCAACATGGATGGACTTCAAAGGCATTCAGTTCAGTTGTCACTCAGTCGTGTCTGACTCTGTGTGACCCCATGAACCACAGCACGCCAGGTGCTCCTGTCCATCCCCAACTCTCGGAATCCACCCAAACCCATGTCCATTGAGTTGATGATGCCATCCAACCATCTCATCCTCTGTCATCTCCTTCTCCTCCTGCCTGCAATCTTTCCCAGCATCGGGTTTTTTCCAGTGAGTCAGCTCTTCACAATAGGTGGCCAAGTATTGGAGTTTCAGCTTCAATATCAGTCCTTCCAATGAACACCCAGAACTGATCTGCTTTAGGATGGACAGGTTGGATCTCCTTGCAATTGAAGGGATGCTCAAGAGTCTTCTCCAACATCATAGTTCAAAAGCATCAATTCTTCTGTGCTCAGCTTTCTTTATAGTCCAACTCTCACATCCATACATGACCACTGAAGAAACTATAATCTTGACTAGATGGACCTTTGTTGACAAAGTAATGTCTCTGCTTTTTAACATGCTGTCTAGGTTGGTCATAACTTTACTTCCAAGGAGTAAGCATCTTTTAATTTCATGGCTGCAGTCACCATCTGCAGTGACTTTGGAGCCCCCAAAAATAAAGTCAGCTACTGTTTCTAGTGTTTCCCCATCTATTTGCCATGAAGTGGTGGGACCAAATGCTATGATCTTTGNTTACAGGATGTGTCAGGGTGTGTCAGGATGAAAACTGACCTTTTCCAGTCCTGCGGCCATTGCTGAGTTTTCCAAATTTGCTGGCATATTGAGTGCAACACTTTTACAGCATTATCCTTTAGGATTTGAAATAGCTTAGTTGGAATTCCATCACCTCTACTAGCTTTGTTCGTAGTGATACTTCCTAAGGCCCACTTGACATCACATTCCAGGATATCTGGCTCTAATGTTATCAAGAGTAATACTAATTCAGTAAAAGTAACTAAGGCATAGAAGAAGGGCAGCTACCTATGTTAGAATGTGAGAATGGAGGTTTCACAGAGAAGGTAGTGTTTAAACTCTATTTTGTAACATACTTGGAGGGAGACACACAGGAGTGGGAAAAGAATGTTTCATGCAGAACAAACAAAAGTATGAAATATATGGAGAATTAAACTGATTATAGCATTGGGAAAGGCTGTAAGAAGTTAGATGTGGCTGGAGTTATGTTTCAGTAGACTGCTTTGGAAAATGAGACAGGGACTAGATCATAACGCTACCCCCTTACATACCATGCTTAGGAGCCTAGGATTTTATCCTTTGGGGCAACAAAAAAGCTCCTGCAAAGGTATTATTTACAGTTCTCAAGATATGGAAGCAATCAAAGTGTCCATCAACAGATGAATGGATAAAGAAGATGTGGTATAGACAAACAATGGAAAACTACTCAGCCATAAAAAAAAGAACATTTTGCCATTTGCAGCAACATGGATGGACTTCAAAGGCATTCAGTTCAGTTGTCACTCAGTCGTGTCTGACTCTGTGTGACCCCATGAACCACAGCACGCCAGGTGCTCCTGTCCATCCCCAACTCTCGGAATCCACCCAAACCCATGTCCATTGAGTTGATGATGCCATCCAACCATCTCATCCTCTGTCATCTCCTTCTCCTCCTGCCTGCAATCTTTCCCAGCATCGGGTTTTTTCCAGTGAGTCAGCTCTTCACAATAGGTGGCCAAGTATTGGAGTTTCAGCTTCAATATCAGTCCTTCCAATGAACACCCAGAACTGATCTGCTTTAGGATGGACAGGTTGGATCTCCTTGCAATTGAAGGGATGCTCAAGAGTCTTCTCCAACATCATAGTTCAAAAGCATCAATTCTTCTGTGCTCAGCTTTCTTTATAGTCCAACTCTCACATCCATACATGACCACTGAAGAAACTATAATCTTGACTAGATGGACCTTTGTTGACAAAGTAATGTCTCTGCTTTTTAACATGCTGTCTAGGTTGGTCATAACTTTACTTCCAAGGAGTAAGCATCTTTTAATTTCATGGCTGCAGTCACCATCTGCAGTGACTTTGGAGCCCCCAAAAATAAAGTCAGCTACTGTTTCTAGTGTTTCCCCATCTATTTGCCATGAAGTGGTGGGACCAAATGCTATGATCTTTGTTTTCTGAATGTTGAGCTTTAAGCCAACTTTTTCACTCTTCTCTTTCACTCTCATCAAGAGGCTCTTTAGTTCTTCACTTTCTTCCATAAGGGTGGTGTCATCTGCATATCTGAGGTTATTGTTATTTCTCCCGGCAATCTTGATTCCAGCTTTGCTTCTTCCAGCCCAGCATTTCTCATGATGTACTCTGCATAGAAATTAAATAAGCAGGGTGACAATATACAGCCTTGATGTACTCCTTTTCCTATTTGGAACCAGTCTATTGTTCCATGTCCAGTTCTAACTGTTGCTTCCTGACCTGCATATAGGTTTCTCAAGAGGCAGGTCAGGCGGTCTGGTATTCCCATCTCTTTCAGAATTTTCCACAGTTTATTGTGATCCACACAGTCAAAGGCTTTGGCATAGTCAATAAAGCAGAAATAGATGTTTTTCTGGAACTCTCTTGCTTTTTTGATGATCCAGCGGATGTTGGCAATTTGATCTTTGGTTCCTCTGCCTTTTCTAAAACCAGCTTTATGCTAAGTGAAATAAGACAGATGGAGAAAGACAAATATTATGTGCTATCACGTATATGTGGAATCTGAAAAATACAACAAAGTAATGAATACAATAAAAAGAAGCAGACTCATAGGTGTGGAGAACAAACTAGTTGTTACAATTTAGAAATTGTATTAAAATAATTTAAAAAATAATGAAGAGGTTCAGAAATTGAAAAAAAAAAAAAAAAAAACAAACCAAAAAAAAAA
>SJYA01000437.1:660036-680631 GCA_006410615.1 Neotragus moschatus | reverse complement strand
AAAAAAAAAAAAAAAAAAACCAAACCAAAAAAAAAAGTGCTCCTCAGAAATTCCAGGCCCTCATTACTTCTCACATGGAGAGAAATAACCCCAGTGAGGCTAGAGAAAAGAGTATTTATTTGTGGCATATCATGGAGGTAAAATCAAAGAGACTAAGTGCTGGATGGTTGAGAGAGAAAAGGAACTGTTCAGGAAACAAGGCTGATAGCTTGGGAGATTGCATAATACTTTTTTCACTTATTGAGAGAGGGGATTTTATAATATATTCAGTTTGAGGAAGAGAGTGAGATTAGTTTTAAAAGATTGTAGTATAGATACTCTAAGAACACAGAGGCAGAGCTGCCTAGTGAAACACATAGGTGCACTTAAAGTTTGTAATAGATGGCTCTCTGCCATGGAATGTTGCTTCTACACAGATCCACATTCAAGGGCAACAACTGTTGTAAATAATAGAGAAACCAAGGTTTGGATACTGAAATACTCCTAAAGAGGAGCAGGACCTTGAAAAACAGTTATTTGATAAAAAAAATAGCTCTTGTATGGAGAGCTTCTTCATGTGTTTCTTCAGATTCGTTTTGTAGATGCCTGTGGATGCCTTCCAACAATGCAGTGCTGCATGGACGTGTTGTACGTCTCATGTTGGCTCTGTTCTCTTTCCTGGAGTTTCCTTGTCTAAGCTTTCACACCAGGCTGCACTGACTGTACAATGCTCTTTGGATGCTTATATTTTTATTCTTGTTATTTAAAGGCAGAAGAAATAGATACAGGTCTTTTGAAACCATAGGAAATTCAGAAATTTCTTGACTTGTTTGGAAGGCAAAACATTTGCAATCAGGCACACATGCGCACACACATCTTGTGCCTTCTGTTCTGAAAGTGTTCCTTGTCCAGCTCGGTCTCGCTGCCAGAAGCCTAGGATTTGGCTGATGAGTGGAGTCAAGGACACTGTTTTTCAAGCAAATCTACAACTTGGCTCCCCCAAGTTTTTTTTTTCTCTTTCTATTTTTAATCTTTTACCTATCATACCAGGTTGTAAGAATCAAAGGAAATAATGCTTGCAAAAGTTCTCTTTTAAACTATAAAGGGTTATACAAATGTAAGAAGGTAAAGAAAAACAGAGAGCTCTTCGTTTCCATTTCCACTTTAGAAGTGTACCTGTTTGTAATTTTCTTCGTGCTAAGGATGTTTAGTCATAAGTGGGGCTGTGGGAAGACTTTTGATCATGCATAATTTCTCAGGCATACACTGCTTAAAGATACATTTATCTTTCTCTGACCTAATCCCTTTGTGTATTTCATTTCATTTGAAGTTTCTCACAGGCTTGTACTGTTTTCATTAAGTTTTTTCCATAGTACTTTTTACACACATCCCTACAGCCGTAATAATGTGTCAGATAATTCTAGGACAACAAAACACTAAGAATCTACTTCAGGGAGAATTGTTTTCCATGAATATGCTCTAATGCCACTTCTCCAAGAGTGTTTAACTTAGTGTTTATTTACTTTCATGATTTATTTTGTTGGCTCTCTATCAAATTGCCTTGTAAAATCCCAGATCTCTAGATTGTTTCTGTACACACCATGTTATCTCCAGCTGATATTTGTAGGGAAGCTGCCAAATGGCCACAGAGCAGGTGTTTTCAGGCTCCCCTCTGAAAATGCCTGGCCAGATGAGGGTCAGGAAAGCTTATCCAGGAGCCACTAAAGCCTAGGAGTTTGGCTGCCTACCCAGAAGGGATGATGGCATGTCCTAGATGATTTTTAGACCTGGTAACTTTGGGAGGTAAAATGAGCAAGAGTCACAGCTCCTAAGTAGCTGTCAAAGTGGTTATACCCATGGATCCAGCTTAAAACATCAGGGCAGATTTTAAGTATTCTAAAATTAATTCATAATGGTATACAGTTTTTTTCTAACTTACAACTACGCTGTCCTTATACCTCACACTTTCTTCTCAATTAGATAATGAATGCAGATGCCGTCTACACTTGAACCTGACCCCAACTGTCTAAGGAAGTATTCACACTCATCTAGAGGAGAAATCTTATTAAGCAATCCTAAGTCAAAATAATTACAGTAAGAAAGCAGAGAAATGCACAGGCTTTGCATTTCTGTGAGACAATAAGCATTTGAACAAAAATTTCATTGAATCTTACTTAGTTTTTATAGAAAAAAAAGAAATATACTGACTATTACAAGGAAAAACAATGTATGCTTTTCCATGCATTTGCAGTGATCAGAAAATGACACGTAATATGTTCATATAGTCACATGCGTGGGAATTACATTAATTCATTTAAAAATTTTTAAACTCAGCACACTCATTTTTATGCCTCCATTTCAGTGAGTCAGAGAAGCATTCCAAGGGACTCAACCCAAGAAATGCCGGAATTTGAAAATGAGTTTAGCTTATAAAATTACATGTTAACAAAATAGAAATAGCTCAGAGGGAAAAATAATCAGTGATGAAAGCACCCTTCAGTATGTTTAGCTTATCAAAATGTTCTTAAATGACTCAAAATGTGGTTCTTATATATGATAAATATTTTCTATACTGCAACTATATGTTGACAAATGAACAACATGTACTGTTGGTGAAGAGGCTGTAAGTGTCAGATGCTAATTACCATGATGATGATTTGAACTTGTCAGAACTAACATCTTGAAATCATGAAGAGGGTTTGCAGAAGGATGGGAACAGAGCATGTTACAAGTTATTTTTCACTTGGTGATTATTAAACTACTGAGAGTATACAAGTAGTATACATGACGCCAGTGCTGTGTCATAACCTATTGCACCTTCTTTAAAGAGCATTTCGTAAAACACTGCCAGGTTCCTCCTCTCTTCCTCCACACTTGTTTTGAGAATTTTTACATGAATTTTTCTAGATTTCTTACCTTTTTTAACTTAAAAAGAAATGTGATTTATTATCAAGCAAAAGAATTCTGTCTTTTTTTTTCTACCCACAGGAAACTGATTTAACATTAGAAAACCTCCTCAGATGAATACCTCCTGAGTACTCATCAGGACAGAGCATAGACTGAAATATCTTTTCAAGTCAAAAGCAAGTTTAATTAGACTTTCCTTGGTGTTTACTCAGAAGAGAATTACTTCCTTTTTTTTTTTTTTTAGACTCTTTTTCTTCCACTCAATTGTCTACCCTAACTCACATCATCTCCCTAAATCTTAGATCCCGTCATTTTACTCTCCAACTCAAAAGCCCATGACTCGTGGCCTTCTTCATATAATATTTCTGTACGACTCCCTCTGTGCACTATAGAACCCTCACTCCTTTGTCATGTTGCTTCTCAGATGGCTGCTCTGACACTCACAACACTTTGTGACACTTCTTTGTCTGAATATTCAGATATCTTGGGCTCTGCTGTACATTTCCTGAACACAGAAACAAGGGATGTCATTTCTACATCCCCAGCATCTAGCAGAGAGTCTGGCCTGGAGTAGGTTTTTAACAAACGTTTCTTGATGGTATTAAACAACATCGCTTTCATTACATTCAGGACCCCTTGAAATCTGGCTCACTCTGTTTTCCCAGCCTCATCTCCTTCTCCTGGTACTCAGCTCAGCTTCCAGATGGCAGCCACCCAGGATCATTTGCTGTTCCTTGAATATGCTGAGCACTTCTAAGCATTCAAGTTCTTGCCGTATGCTGGTCTCCATGTCTTTTCTTGCTGAAATCTCATTTATCTGTTTCAGCCTAATTTAAATACTTATGTGTATGTCCAAATGTCTGTAATGTGTGAGAAAACTCTGTCCCTTCCCTAACCCCAGCTAGAATTAATCTTGTCTCCCGTGTGCTATCCTGTAATTTGTTTAATCACAGTTGGCTTGCATTATAGCTAGCTATGTTCATGCTGATTTCTACTACTGGCTGGTGAATTCCTTGAAGATAGGAACTGTATTTTTATATTCGCTCATTTAAAATATGTATTGGGCATTTTCTCTATGCCAGGCATTTTGATAAGTTCTGGGCACAGTGTGGTAATTTTAATAAACAAAATTCCTGTCCTGTCCTCAAAGAGTTCACATTCTAGTCAGGGAATAAAGGCAACAAAAACACAAACAAATGATACACATATGTTGAATGATTAAGAACTCTAATAAGAAATAAAGCAAGAGCAGAGGAACACATACTAATCCCAGAAAAGTTTTTCTGAGGAGGTAAACTATGGTCAGTGATCTGAAGAAAATGAGGGGCATCTTGGTGGCAGTGGAAGCAGGTTAGGAACTGGTGAGTAGGTTAGGAGGCTGGTACATCTGTTCAAGCAAGAGATGTTGATGGCCTGAACCAAAGTGGAGGCTGTGAAAGCTGGAGAGATGGTTGGAAATAATGCAGAGGAAGTGCTAACACTTTTGCTGAAGTGCTAAACACTTTTACTGATAAAAAGAGGGAGATAAAACATGATTGCAAGGCTTTTTAGTATGAGTATGTGGCATGAGAAAGATACCTGCCACTGAAATAAGACTGCAGGACAGGTGGGAAGGGAAAATCAAACAATCAGTCTTGACTATGATAAAGCTGAGATGCCTATTGGACATCAAAGTGGAGAAGTTAAGACATCAAGCACATAGGTTTGTAGTTATGTCCAGAGCACTGGGCCAAAAATCAAATTTTGCGATTTTTATCCCCTGTAAGTAGATAATAATTAGAACTCTGGAACTGGATAAAACATCTAATTGAGTTAAGTGTAGATTGTGAAGAAATCTATTCACTGCTTTGAATTAAAAAAAAAAATGATGAGGGGAATTCACCAAGGAAACTGAGATGGAGAACCTAGTGAGAGGTGGTGGTTCAGAAAGAACTCCTTGATTTTAGGGGCAAATCCTCTTTTTCTACTTTGGATGATTTTTATGACTCAGAGGGGGCTTCCCAGGTGGCACTAGTGGTAAAGAACCTGCCTGTCAATGCAGGAGACATACAAGACCCTGGTTTGATCCCTGGGTTGCGAAGATTCCCTGGAGGAGGGCATGGCCACCCACTCCAGTATCCTTGCCTGGAGAATCCAATGGACAGAGGAGCCTGGCAGGCTGCAGTCCATGGGGTCGCAAAGAGTTGGACACGACTGAAGCAACTTAACTCGCACATATGACTATGGAATCAGTGGAAGAGTGCTTTTGCCATCTGATCCTAATGTCAGAGTTTTATATGTAGATGCCAGCCTGGAAACATGGTTCCTTCCCTATCAGATAGGCTCTCCTTGGATCCCCGCTTCATCCTTAAGGCAAGGGAATAATCCTGCTCTTCTCTCTTTTCATATTCAGAGGGGAGATTTTTGTGGTTTATCACCTTTACCAGGTTCCTTTTGATAGTTATTTTAATTGATTTCACTTTTATTGGGAATGTATTACAGTTGGGCCAGGGGTCAATTCTATGATGCTGTGGTTGGTTTTGGGGCTGTCTTAGGACAGTGAGGTTTTTCAGTGCAGGAACTCATATTATCTGCATAATATTACCTAAGTCATGGCAGCATCTTTAACAAACCCCTCACTCCCTCAGGATTTTCACATTGGGGTGTGTTGCTGTCAAATATTCAAAACTGCAAATGTTTCTGAGGATATAAATGAAGCCTGACTCATCGTGAACCTGTGAACTCACCCTAGTCACTAGACCAGATGGAATGTGAACAAAGGTCAAAATAAATTCATCTCAGTAGTACGTCTGCTGACATTATAATATGTACTTAACTGCCTCTGTTCCCTTGCCACAATAAACTATGAAAATTACTCATGGTAGTTTAAAGTAGCATCTTACTCCATTCCAATGGCACCTTAGCTTCAAGGTGGAGGCTGCCATCTTGCTACAATAATGGTCAATTTAGATATACATATATCTAGCTTACAATAGGTCTTCCCAACTAAATTTGTCATGGAAGTCATTGGAGATGGGCTAAGAAAGCATTTTATAAACCTCATGGTGGCAATGTCATAAGTGACCTTTTAAAATGGTGGCCTCCATTCTAGAAATTAGAAGGGTCAATAAGCAGTTTAAAATTAAAACCAAGTTTATTTTTTACATCATGGGAAGTTTTTCTTGCTCTTTGCTATGTGAACTTTTATTAGAATCTGTTAAGCACAATGGGAATAGTATTTTTTAGTGATAACAATCAAGCTAGAATCAAAATAATTGGGGAATTTTAATTATTAATAATGATGAACAGTTATATAGCACATTTGATTAATGTCATTTATCCATGATTAAAACCTGTAAGGCAGGCAGTTTTATGCTTTGCAGAAGAATAAAATAAATGGAGGCTTATAGAAGGTGAGTGATATGGCATAGAGTCATTAAAAATATTCAGTAGAAATACAACCTTGTAAATCAACTATTAAAACTTTTAAAGATAATGCAATCAATTCAGAAGACTAAAGGGTTAAAAAAAAAAAATCAGTAGAGCTGAGTCTGAAACTCAGATCTCATTCCAAAGCTGTATTTTTCCCTCTACACTATACTACACTATGATCCAGTGAATAATCAGACTGTTTTCTATGTATTTATTACAGAAAAAATCTCTAAAAAATGGTTGAAATGTAGAGAATTTTCTAATGAATCTATTTTGCTTTTCTTTTAGAAGCTTAACTAAAAAGATCACTAAAGGAGGGTACAATGTTATATCTTAGAAATGTAATTCTATAACTCTTTGAAAACAATATATGTGAAACAACAGAATAGGGACTGGTGATAAGCTCATTTCACAGAGCTGTTTGATTTCTGAGGAGATACAATTTTATTGTTCTTAGGTCTTTGAGGGGATATGTATCCAAAAACAATTTATGATGTTATATATCGGAGTTTCAAAGTTCAAAGAAAAATTAAGGCAGAATTGAAGAAAACACAATAGAGAAGGGAAAAAATAATCTAGAGGCTATTCAGTTCAGTTCAGTCGTTCAGTCGTGTCCGACTCTTTGCGACCCCATGAATCGCAGCACGCCAGGCCTCCCTGTCCATCTATGGGGGATATTAAAGAGGCAGCATACATCCACCAAGTGGCTTTTAGTACTGAAATATGCCCTGAAGTTGACCCCAACAAAGATGATGAAATAGTCAGTGAGTTAACTTCTAGCAAAGTTATAGTTGACCATAAATTTGTCTTGGAAATGATGCAGAGAAAACGTCCTCAAATATTTATTTTACAGAGGAATTTTAGATGAAGAAGATAACTGGAAGGATAAAATGGATAGCTGCATACTTTAAAGAAATCATGAACAAGAAAAAAGAAAATGGTCTTTTAAGAAACTTACGTCATGAAGTAGGAATATGTGTGCATGGTATGTGGTGTTGGTGTTGGTGGTGATGATGGTGGAAATCGATTGAACCACACTGGGATCTGTTTCTAGGCCACACTCATTGATAAGGAGCCTCTGAATTATCAGGCCATTTTTTTCTGCTGCCAACTTCCAGCCTCTCTCTTCCTCTCCACAGTTTATTGGTGATTGTAACATTTTGGTGTACAACAGTTTTTACAAAGTCAAGTTCTCCTTTACATACTCATATGAAGTATTTGATCAGAATTTTTCAACCTGAGCACATTTTTCTCATTAAAAATAATAAGTATTAAGATTATTTTTCCATGAATATGAGATGTTTCATGCTGAAAAGAGATTATTCCTGCTCAATAAGCATTATTATTAATAATAGTGTGCCAGCTGAAGGACAAAGAAGAAATTTTGTAAGGTAGGGACTGTTCTATTTCTCCATCTCTTTTTAAAAATAACATTTATTATTTCTCATTAGAATATTGAAAAGTATGCAGAATACAGTGCAGAAATTGCCTTTGATTTCACCTTCTGGAGGTAATTACTGTTAATTTTTTTTTTACATGTGTGTGAATATATGTGTATATTAACTGACTCCATCCACCATGCACAGTTTTGCAACCTGCTTTCTCAGCCTACCTAGCAATGCATGCTGTTTTCCAAGCACTCAATGTTATTTGAAAATATTATATATTTATTTTATGTATGGCATATGTATTTATCATTTAACTATGTCTCTACATAGATATGTACGTTTATCTATTATTTGTTTTATACTACAAATAAAGCTATAATAAAAGTCCTTGTGTACAAATCAATCCAGCAGAAACTGGATATTTTTTATCCAGTCTAGTTTCTGAATCTCATGGAAATGCTTCTATTGCCTTATTGTCGTCAACATTTCTCCAGCTTATTTTCTGTAGAATACAAATACATTGATGAATAGATGTACTAACAAATTTCTGTTGTTGGGGACTTCATTCGTGGTCTCGTGGCTAGGACTCCAAGCTCCCAATGCAGGGGGTCTGGCTTCAATCCCTGGTCAGAAACTAAATCCCAGATGCTACAACTAAGAGATCACATGCCTCAACTAAAACCACGTACCACAGCTAAGACCCAGTACAGCTAAATAAAGAAATAAAATGTTTACAAGAAAGGTAACTTTTGTCAAATAAGTTTGTGAAATGCTGAGCTCAGTGAAGGTGTAAAGCTTTCTTTTCTCTAGGACTTCTCTATCTTTAGCATGTAATGTGCACTTTGAATTACTAAGAAGGAGGTCAGGTATGAAATGGACCACTTTTCCAAAGATCAGGGAGCAACTGTTGTGTGGGATTTTGCTTTGAGAAACATTATGATGCTGTGTTTTAATTAAAAATAAATATTCTGTATCATGGTAATTTAGGGTTGGTAATTCCACTTTTATTAGTTGGGGTAATACAAGACTATGTTGTAATAACAAATATACCTGAGATTTCTACAGCTTAACACAACAAAAGTTTATCCCTTGTTCGGAGAAGGCAATGGCAACCCACTCCAGTACTCTTGCCTGGAAAATCCCGTGGATGGAGGAGCCTGGTAGGCTGCAGTCCATGGGGTCGCTGAGAGTCAGACATGACTGAGCGACTTGACTTTCACTTTTCAGTTTCATGCATTGGAGAAGGAAATGGCAACCCACTCCAGTGCCTCGAGAATCCCAGGAACGAGGAAGCCTGGTGGGCTGCCGGCTATGAGGTCGCATAGAGTCGAACACGACTGAAGCGACTCAGCAGCAGCAGCAGTGTGTCATAGTATGTAATAGGTAAATCTCCTATGTGGTTCTTTTCCACAGAGTGTCCCAAGGACCCAGGCTGCTTCCTAATTCTAACACTATAATTTCTGAGATTTCTGCTTTTAGCTATTTAAATGAGGTTGAATGTGGAGAGCGACTTCTTTTAGCTTCCCTTTTCCATTTTGACTGTGGAATTAGTCATATACATAAATCATTTAGATTCATGGGTACTGGGAAAAGTGAAGGAGTATATATACATTTGATGAACAGTAAGCACTTCTGCCATACTGTTTTTGTTGTTTTCTAGTAAGTAATGGATATTGGACTTTGCTCTGTTAGTCAGGGTTCTCCAGAGAAACAGAATGGTCCCATCACTTCGTGGCAAATAGATGGGGAAAGAGTGGAAACAGTGAGAGACTTTATTTTTTGGGCTCCAAAATCTCTGCAGATGGTGATTGCAGCCATGAAATTAAGACGCTCACTCCTTGGAAGGAAAGTTATGACAAACCTAGACAGTATATTAAAAGCCAGAGACATTACTTTGTCAACAAAGTTCCATCTAGTCAAGGCTGTGGTTTTTACAGTAGTCATGTATGGATATGAGAGTTGGAATATAAAGAAAGCTGAGCACCAAAGAATTGATGCTTTTGAACTATGGTGTTGGAGAAGACTCTTGAGAGTCCCTTGGACTGCAAGGAGATCCACCCAGTCCATCCTACAGGAGATCAGTCCTGGGTGTTCATTGGAAGGACTTATGTAGAAGCTGAAACTCCAATACTTTGGCCATGTGATGTGAGGAGCTGACTCATTTGAAAAGACCCTGATACTGGAAAAGATTGAGGGCAGGAGGAGAAGGGGACAACAGAGGAAGAGATGGTTGCATGGCATCACTGACTCAATGGACATGAGTTTGGGTGGGCTCCGGGAGTTGGTGATGGACAGGGAGGCCTGGCGTGCTGCGATTCATGGGGTCGCAAAGAGTAGGACACGACCGAGCAACTAAACTGAACTGAATCATTTCTGCCATACTGTTTTTATTGTTTTCTAGGAAGTAATGGATATTGGACTTTGCTCTATTAGTCACAGTTCTCCAGAGAAACAGAACCAATAAGATGTATGTGTGTTTATATAAATATAAATATATATCTGTATAGGAAGGAGGAGAAGGGAGAAGGAGAGGGAGAGGGAGAAACGAAGAGAGAGAGAAGGAAAGAGATTATTACATTTGGTAGAATTCACCAGTAAACTCTGGACTTTTCTTTGTTAGGGGGTCTTTGGATTACTAATTACATCTCCTTACTTGTTATTGGTCTGTTCAGAACTATTCATGATTCACTTTGGTGTCTTTTATGTTTCTAGGAATTTACCCATTTCTTCTAGGTTGCCCAATTTGTTGACATGTAAATCATAGTAGTTCCTTATGTTCCTTTGCATTTTTGTGCATTTCTTTCATTTATAATTTTATGTTTTTGAATCTTTTGTATTTTCTTCTTTCCTAGGCTAGCTAGAGGTTTGTCAATTTTGTTTACTTTTCCAAAAACCAACTCTTTGCCTTGTTAATCTTTTCTGTTCTCTTATTCTCTATTTCATTTATTTTTGCTCTAATCTTTTAATTTTCTTTCTTCTGCCGATTTTGGACTTATTATTTTCTTAGTTCCTTGAGGTGTAATGTTAGTTTGTTTATATGAGATCTTTCTTGTTTCTTAATATATGCATTTATAAGTACAGACTTTCCTCTTAGAACTGCTCATCCTACATCCTTTAAGTTTTAGCATGTTGTGCTTCCATTTTCATTTGTCTTATGGTATTTTTTGAATTCCCTTTGGTTTCTTCTTTGATCATTGGTTGTTCAGGAGGGTGTTGTCTAATTTCCATGTATTTTAAAATTTTCCTCCCATTAATTGATTTATAGTTTCATACTTTTGTGGTTGGAAAAGTTAATTGATATAATTTCTATCTTCTTGAATTTGTCAAAATTATTTGGTCCTGATCTATGTGTGCTTGAAAAGAATCTGTATTCTCCTGTTGTTGAATAGAATGTTCTGTGTGTATCTGTTATGTTTGTTTTGTGTATAGTGTTGTTCAAATCTGCTGATTGAAAATTGATTTTTGTATTTTTATCTTCTATATTGCAAATTTATTGAACTTACTAGTTTTAGGAGGTTTTTTGTTTGTTTTATTTTGTTTGTAGATTCCTTGGAATTTTCTATGTAGAAAACCATATCACTGCAAATAGGAACAGTTTTACTTTTTGCTTTCCAATCTATTTGCTTCTTATCACCTTTCTTGTATATATTACATGGGCAGAACATACAGCCCTGTGTTGAATATGAGTGATGAAAATAGACACCCTTGTATTGTTCTAGTTCTTGAGAGGAAAATATTCAGTCTTTTACAGTAAGTATGTTAGCTATAGGTTGTTTCAGTTCAGTTCAGTTGCTCAGTTGTGTCCGACTCTTTGCAACCCTATAAATTGCAGCACGCCAGGCCTCCCTGTCCACCAACCCCTGGAGTTCACTCAAACTCACGTCCATTGAGTTGGTGATGCCATCCAGCCATTGATTTCATCCTCTGTCATCCCCTTCTCCCCCTGCCCCAATCCCTCCCAGCATCAGAGCCTTTTCCAATGAGACAACTCTTCGCATGAGGTGGCCAAAGTACTGGAGTTTCGATGCTAATCAAGTTGAAGATGTTTTTCTCTATGCATTTTTCTGTTTGTATCATGAATCAGAGTTTAATTTTGTCAAATTCTTTTTTCTGCATCAGTTGATATAATCCTGTGATTTTTCCTTTTTAGCTTCTTAATATGGAATATTACATGAAAATCTTTGATTATTAGGCCTACCCTGCATTCTTGGAATAAATTTTACTCATGGAGTATAATCATTTTTATACATTACTTAATTCTATTTGCTAATACTTTGTTAAGAAGTCTTGTATGCATTCTCATGAGAGATATTGGTGTGTTTTTCTATATTTGTGCTCTGTCTTGTTTTGATATTAAAATAATACTCATTAATAAAATGAATTAGGAAATGTTTGCTCCTTTTTACTCTTGCCTGGAAAATCCCATGGATGGAGGAGCCTGGTAGGCTGCAGTATATGAGGTTGCTTAGAGTTGGACACGACTGAGTGACTTCATTTTCACTTTTCACTTACACGCATTGGAGAAGGAAATGGCAACCCACTCCAGTGTTCTTGCCTGGAGAATCCCAGGGACGGGGGAGCCTGGTGGGCTCCCCTCTATGGGGTCTCACAGAGTCGGAAACGACTGAAGTGACTTAGCAGCAGCAGCAGCTCCTTTTTACTTACTTATTGATTTCTGGAAGATATTTTGTAGAATTAGTGTTAAATTATTTTTAAACATTGGTAGAATTCTCTGAAATAATCTGGGCCTGGAGCTTCTTTTTGGAGAGTTTTAAATTAAAAGCAAATTTCCTTTATAGTTATAGGACTATTCAAATTATATATTTCCTATTAAGTGAGTTGTGGGAGTTTGTGTTTTGTGGTTGCTATGTTAGTTTGGTCCATCTCATCCAAATTGTCAGATTTTTATGAGTAAATTTGTTTATAATTTTCTCTTATTATCTTTTTGCTGTCTCCAGGATCTCTGGTGATATTTTTTATTTAATTCTTGATATTTTGATAATTTGTGGCTGCCCTGTTTTTATTTCATCAGTCTGACTGACTGTATCTTACTAAAGGTTTGATACTATCAAAGATTCACTTTGTTTAATTGATTTTCTCTATTATTTTTTGGTTTTCAATTTTATTGATTTCTTTACTATTTCCTTTGTTCTACTTATTTTTATTTTGTCTTTTATTTTCTAGATTTCTGAAGCAGTAGCTTAGGTTATAGATTGGCGATCTCTCCTCTTTTCTTTGTTTATATTTAGTGCTACAAATTTCTCTCAGCACTGTATTAGCTATGTTCTACAGATTTTGACAAGTTGTATTTTCATTTTCATTCAGTTCAATGTAATTTTTTATTTTCTTGAGGCTTTCTCTTTCATCCATGGATTATTTAGAAGTGTTATTTAATTTCCAACTATTTGGAGATTTCTGTTATTGATTTCTAGTTTGATTTTTTTGTGGTCAGAGGACACACCTTCCACTATTTCAATTATTTCTTTTAAATTTCTTGAGTTTTTTTTTTTTTTTTAAATAGCCCAGGATATGGTCTTTTAAAATGTATAGTACACTGAAATTTAAAAAGAATGTGTGTTCTGTTGTTGATAGATGCATCATTCTATAAATGTTGATTAGGCCTTGTTGGTTTATGGTGTTGAATTCTAGATTTTTCTTGATCTTTTGTCTAGGTGTCTGATCAATTGCTGAGAAAGAGAAGAGGAAGTCTCCCAACTATAACTGTGGGTTTGTGTCTCTTTTTATTTATATCAGTTTTTGCTTCACATATACAGTTCTCCTATTTGGTGTATATACATTTTTAATTTCTATGTCTTGGTGAATTGACTCTCTGTCATTCCATAATATCTTTGTCTATCTCTGGTAATTTTCTTTGCCTTTAAGTCTATTTTATATGATATTAAATAGGCAAATTAAATAGATATTAAATCAGATCATTCCTGATTTCCTTTGATTACTATTTGCATGGTATATCATTTTCTATCCTTTTACTTTCAAACTGGCAGTATAGTTACATTTGAAATGAGTGTCTTACAGACAGGGTATAGTTTACTTAACTTTTAAAATTAATTACCAATTGAATAATTGTATTTAGGTTGCTTATTGATACATTTAATGGAATATAACTATTAAGGTCTAAATGTACCATTATTTTTCTGCTTGCTCTCTATGTTTTCTTTCTGCATTCTCTTTTTCCTGCCTTCATATAGGTTACTGGAACGTGTTTTGGGATTTTGTTGATTTATTGATAGTGTTTTTTAGTGTATCTTTTTTGTATTGATTTTTTAGTGATTGCTGCTGGTATTACATTACTTTATATAAAATATCTCTGTGTACTGATCTCATTTAACTGGTTCAAGTTATATATAGAAAATTCACCTCCATTTATGTTGCGTTATACTTCCCAATCTATAATGATTGTTTTAACTATTTTTTTAACATACATTTAGAATCATATGAAGCAGTGTTATAACTTTACTTCAACCATCAAACATAATTTAGAAAATTCAAGAAAAGTATATTGCTTTCACCATATTCTTTCTGTCTCTCCTTGATGTTCTAAGGATCTTTTTTATCATTTCCTTTTTGTTTATAGAAATTCCTTCAGATATTCTTTTAGGAGAGTTTGCTATAGGCAAACTATCTTAGTTTCCCTACATATTTTCTCGGATGTACTGTTCTTGGTTGACAGTTGTTTTCTTTCAGCGTTTAAACAATATACCACTTTATTACTAGCCTTCCTGGTTATTGATAAGAAATTCACTGTCACTAGAATGTTTTTCTTTATGGGTAGCTGATTTTTAAATTCACTACTTTTATGACTTATTTCTCTGTTTTCAAAAGCTGAACTGAGAGTCTTCATTGAATTTTTAAAAATATTTATACTCTTTGGGATCTACTTAGCTTCTTGAATCAGCTTTGTGTTGCTTGCAAAATTTGGAAATTTTTCAGCTATTATTTCTTTGAGGTTGCCAGTTTCTTGAGATCCAAATCTGGGATATATGAGGCATAAAAAAGACCCAGAGAACTCACCACTGTGTTGTTTCCTGGGTCCTGAAGCTTCTATTCAGTTTGCCTTCTTCTTTCCCCGTTTCTTCTGAGGTTTATTTTATATATAATGTTTAGGGTTTTTAAGTGTACTTAGAGGAAGGAGACAGAAGTATTTCTATTCCATCTTTCCAGAAACTACACGTTTTTAAATTTTATCTCTTGTATGTTTGTAGCATATAAGTTTACTTGTTCCTTTGCCCTTTGAAATAATTTACTAGTGAAAATAGTTGACCCAATCTTTTTAACCTTTTTCAATATTTCATTATCTATTTTTTCTTCAATTANGCTTTCTTATCTCTTCTTGCTATTCTTTGGAACTCTGCATTCAGATGCTTATATCTTTCCTTTTCTCCTTTGCTTTTTGCCTCTCTTCTTTTCACAGCTTTTTGTAAGGCCTCCCCAGACAGCCATTTTGCTTTTTTGCATTTCTTTTCCATGGGGAGAGTCTTGATCCCTGTCTCCTTACAATGTCTCAAACCTCAGTCCATAGCTCATAAGGCACTTTATCTACTAGATCTCGACCCTTAAATCTATTTCTCACTTCCACTGTATAATCATATTGTATTTGATTTTGGTCATACCTGAATATTCTAGTGGTTTCCCCCACTTTCTTCAATTTAAGTCTGAATTTGGCAATAAGGAGTTTATGATCTGAGCCACAGTCAACTCCCGGTCTTGTTTTTGCTGACTGTATAGAGCTTGTCCATCTTTGGCTGAAAAGAATATAATCAATCTGATTTCGGTATTGACCATCTGGTGATGTCCATGTGTAGAGTCTTCTCTTTTGTTTTTGGAAGAGGGTGTTTGCTATGACCAGTGAATTTTCTTGGCAAAACTCTATTAGTCTTTCAAAATGTATTTCTTAAAGAATAAGACTTGAAAGTTGAAATTACTCCTTGATCCATGGTTTTCAGAATGATTGTCTTGTTAACATAATGAATCTTGTACATTTCCCTTAGAGTTCTTGGATGGCCAGGTACATTTTCAGTAAGCAGTAATATTTTGTAAGAAATTTTTTTTTTTCCTGAGAAGTATATCTCAATACTGTGCTTAAAATATTCAGTAAACCATTGGTAAATAGATGTTCAAGTTTTGTTGTTCCATTTATAGAGCATAGAAAGCAAAACTTTAGCAAATTCTTAAGGGCCCTAGGATTTTCAAAATAGTAAACGAGCATTATCTTCAATTTAAAATTATTAGCTGCATTAATCTCTAACAAGAGAAACAGCCAGTCCTTTGCAGCTCTAAAGCCTGGCATTGACTTCTCCTCTCTAGCTATGAAAGCCCTAGATGACATCTTCCAATAGAGGGCTGTTTTGAAAATCTGTTGTTTAGTGTAGCCACCTTCATTAATTGTCTTGGCTATGTGTTTTCTGGATACTTTGCTGTAGCTTCTATATCAACCCTTTCAGTTTCACTTTGTACTTTGATGTTACAAAGTTGACTTCTTTACGTAAATCTCATAAAACAACCTCTGCTAGCTAAAAATGTTTCTGCTGCAGCTTCCTTATCTCTCTAAACCTTCATAGACTAGAAGAGAGTTAGGCCCTGGCTCTCGTTTAGGCTTCAGGTTAAAGGAGTGTTGTGGTTGGTTTGATCTACCCAGACCAATAAAACTTTCTCCGTATCAACAGTAAGACTGTTCTCTATCTTGTCATTTGTTTGTTCACTGTAGTGGCACTTCTAATTTCCTTCAATAGCTTTTCCTTTTCTTTCAGAATTTGGCTAACTGCTTGGCCCAAGAAACCTAGCTTTCAGCCTATCTCTGCTTTTGATATGCCTCCGTTGTTAAGCATAATCATTTCTAGCTTACGAGTTAAAGTAAGAGACATGTGACTCTTTCTGTCACTTGAACACTTAGAGGCCATTGTAGTGTTATTAAGCGGCCTAATTTCAATATTGTTGTATCTTAAGGAGTAGGAAGGCCTGAGGAGAAGGAGAGAGACAGGGAGGGAGAGGGGAGAACGGTCAGTTGTGGAGCAGTCAGAACACACACAATTGATAATTATGTTCACTATCCCATATAGGCATAGTTCATGGCACCTTCACAAAATTACAATAGTTATATTAAAGATCATTGATAACAGATCATATTGAGAATTAGCAAGATGTGACATAGACATAAAGTGAGCAAATGCTGTTAGAAAAATGGTACTGTATTTGAGTAAGTGTCTCTATAGACTTTCAGTTTGTGAAAAAATGTAGTATCTGCAAAGTACAATAAAGTGAAGCACAATTAAATGAGGTATGCCTGTACCTATCATCATTCTCATTTTATGCACACATATATACACAAAACACAAACACACAGATACTCAGGCATATGCATGTACATATATATGTACACATATTTATATATATAAGCACATATATAGACACATACACATGTCTGTGTCTATATATGCATAACTACACAGCTTACGTGTGTGTGTGTGTGGAGAGAGATTTAGAAACAAAGTTCTTATCTTTTTCTCTGCCCTCTTAGGGATTTTCATTCAAATTTAGGAGGTGTTCTGTCATAAATGCCAAGTAAATGCCATTTCAGTCTGAAACTGCCATTCTGTTTTTGGAAATTTCCATTTGAAAACTTTAGAAAAGATATAATCCATGCAAAAGAGGTTCAGAATTTGTTTAGTGGTATTGAGAGTGTTCCAAGGGATATCCAAAGTGAGGGAAGAAACAGAGTGTGACTTTGTCATTTGCTGAATTGAATTCTCATCCCATTTTATTACAAAGATAGAACTGCCCTCCTGAGGTTATGGAGACCATTAATCAGTCTCCTCTTAGTAATTCACCAACCCATTCTAGATCTGTAGCATTCTACTGTATTAAAAATAAGCAAAACAAAATATAAACACACCATCTAGAAGAGCAATGTCTATGAGTTGTTTTTAGGAGCCATTTTGGGAGACAGAAAGGTCTTCTGGAAGTCTAAACCAACCTAATGGACATGTCTTTTAGAAGCCTGTTTCCCTTTTCTCTCTTCAAGAAATACAGAGAATAGTGTTCTTGAAAAATGCCTAATTTCTTGCTGGAGATAAGCTTCCTTGATTGATTTTGAGTCACTTATGTATTAAGTATATCTGTATATTAAAACTTTTTTCTGCTTTAGCAGACCCTTCGAATCTAATCCCCTTTAACATGCTCTTTTGTGTGTGTGTAGACATTATATAAATGTCTTTAATCTAAAGGGATTATTTATAATTATAAATTTTTGCTTTTGACACTTAGTATATTATTTTTTCTGCATGTTAAGCTTAGTTTGAGAGGAGTAGAGTATCCTGATGAAGAATATGAACTCTAGAGCCTGAGGCCTGAGTTGGGGGGTTCTCACTTTCACCGTTTACTAGTACATGTCCTTGGAAAGTGACAATCTTTCTGCGTTTCAGGTTTCCCATCTGAAAAAAAAAAAAAAGAATTAATCACATGAAACAAATTCCTGTTGTGTTATTCATGTAGTGACTCTTTCTTTTTATGTAATCATCAGTACAGCAGATCTGTTTCTTTTATTTTGATACCAATATGTCCCCTACAGAAAAAAATTAAATTCTTAATAAATATCATCTCAGGAGCAAAGCTAAGAACTTCCTAAATAATATAGATTATTATTAAAAGAGATAAATTCATTTCCTTAAAATTGTTGGTTAAATTTTTTGAACTCATTTTGTGTCTAAATCCCCTCTATAATTCTTGTGGGTTCCCAGGTGGTGCCGGTGCAGGAGTTGCAGGAGACATGGGTATGATCCCTGGGTTGGGAAGGTCCCCTGGAGTATTCAGTGCAAACGTATCTTGAGCAGTCTTCATTAAGGAACACGACTAATTTCTTTTAGAAGTTTAATTCTTGATATTCTGAGAAACCGATCTTGCTCTTCAATTAATTACACTCTCAGTAATATCTGTGCTTATGTTTCATTTCTGTTTGTTTCATTTTTCTAATAAATGGCTTCTAAAGTATTATTATTCCTTCCAGTTGCCTGTTGATTCATAGAAATTACCAACAAGTGGAATTTGTTGCTCTGATTTTGAATCTTGTGGCTGTTTTCATTACGATTCAAGGTACTGTTTAATCCCTTTGCTTAAAAACTACTGGAGTGAAAATGTTCATGTTGCATATTACTTTTTGACAATGATGCGTGGAAAGATTATTGTGCAAGAACCAGAAAATATGACACTTGCTGGAAGAAATTCAATGTCACAACCAGATGAAATAAAGAATGCCCAACCTCACATGTTAACAAAGTGCGGATTCCTTTCCAAAGCTTTGTACTATGCAAAGGATACTTTTCTGGTGTGCTGAGAAGTTGTCTCTGGGACCGTCACACTTAGAATTCCAGCAGATTACCCTATCATCAAGTCATCAGTATGCTACTATTTGAATAAACACAGCTGTTGTTTTCCAAGAAATATGGCTAGGAGCAGCAAGGAAAAAAAGGGCAATTAGTGTTATTGAAATAGAGGGGTACTCAGGATGGCATATATGTATCTATGAGAGTTTTCGTTTCCGAATAGTCTATTTACCATGCTGTGACTTAACAGTGGGGGTGCAATGATCTCCTCTCCAAATCCTTGGTACTTTATTGCATCTTGCTATTTGCCTAATATTAATTATGAATATTTTTCATAATTAAATAAATACATATTTTAATTCGTATAACCTTGGGCTATGTTCTGTCTCAAACATCTTAAAATCTTGATGGCAANGTGACTTAACAGTGGGGGTGCAATGATCTCCTCTCCAAATCCTTGGTACTTTATTGCATCTTGCTATTTGCCTAATATTAATTATGAATATTTTTCATAATTAAATAAATACATATTTTAATTCGTATAACCTTGGGCTATGTTCTGTCTCAAACATCTTAAAATCTTGATGGCAACTTGTTCTAAGGACCCATATATATGAGAATAGATGAATATGATTGCATATTTTAAAAATTTTACTGATTGATTTTTATTAGTTTTTTTGCCTTTGGAACACCTGAAGAACAAAGATATGTGCCAGTTCTGGGAAAAAGGCTTGTTTTTAGGGGGTCAAGGAGAACCTTCAGCATGTAATGAAAAGAGCAGTGAACCAGAAAGATTAGACCATAAAATGGCTATGTGGCCATAGGCAAGCGATCTCCCGAACTGAATCTCAGCTTCTTTATCTGTAAGCTGTCAGGACAGGACCATGTGGTCTTTCAGGTCCCTTCAAATTCCGTGTAACTTTTAATTTAGGCCTTTATTATTGAGGTCTGACATTCCATGCTGGGTAAACATTTATTAGAAAGATCCACTAGATCTAGTGTTTTATCATTTTTATAAATTAAACCAGCAAACTGACAAATACTCTTGCTGTTTTTGTGCTTTTGTATAAATAAAGACAAAGGGGATGAGTAACTAAGATGTTCTCAGTGCTGTTTGTTGTGTGCTTGCATAGCTTTAGGTGTTTAGACCATGGTTAAGAATGCTGGTTCAGGAGTACTGGCTTGGCAGGCGGGAAAGGAATGAGGGGAAGACTAGACAAAGGAGGACAAGGTTGTGTTTCTGTGGTAAGCTTGTCAAGATAAGAGAAAGTAGAGACAGGGAGGCAATGGCTTCTCTTGAGAGGGCCATTGTTTTGGTGCACTTTAAAATCATCTGATTAAAGAGAAAACATGCCAGTACCCACTGCCTTGGTGACCGTGGCTGCCTTCAGTTCAGGCACTCAGTCGTGTCCGACTCTTTGAGACTCCATGAATCGCAGCATGCCAGGCCTCCCTGTCCATCACCATCTCCCGGAGTTCACTCAGATTCACGTCCATCAAATCTGTGATGCCATCCAGCCATCTCATCCTCGGTTGTCTCCTTCTCCTCCTGCCCCCAATCCCTCCCAGCATCA
>SJYA01000437.1:624295-657609 GCA_006410615.1 Neotragus moschatus | reverse complement strand
TGTTCCATGTCCAGTTCTAACTGTTACTTCCTCACCTGGATACAGGTTTCTCAAGAGGCAGGTCATGTGGTCTGGTATTCCCCTCTCTTGAAGAATTTTCCACAGTTTATTGTGATCCACACAGTCAAAGGCTTTGGCATAGTCAATAAAGCAGAAATAGATGTTTTTCTGAAACTCTCTTGCTCTTTCCATGATCCAGCAGATGTTGGCAATTTGATCTCTGGTTCCTCTGCCTTTTCTAAAACCAGCTTGAATATCAGGGAGTTTATGGTTCATGTATTGCTGAAGCCTGGCTTGGAGAATTTTGAGCATTACTTTACTAGCATGTGAGATGAGTACAGTTGTGCGGTAGTTTGAGCATTGATTTGCATTGTCTTTCTTTGGAACTGGAATGAAAACTGACCTTTTCCAGTCCTGTGGCCACTGCTGAGTTTTCCAAATTTGCTGGCATACTGAGTGCTGCCTTAATGTCATTCTAATAACCATGGTGACCAAGTTATGTATCTTCTACTTTTATTACTTCTAAAGATGGAGTTGAACTCTGACTTAAAAGTTAGTCCTCATATGTTTAGACCACTGGAACTGAAAGGTTTTAAAGAATTTTTCCAGACAAAATGACACACAGCAAGGGGGTAGGTGTGTCACTTTCCACTGTTTTAGGTAGGTGTGAAAGAAAACTTCATTTAAACCCTGTTTAGAAATCAACAAAAACCTCTGCAAGAATGACGAAGCAGCATGAGTAATGTTTGGGGTCCAAACAGGGGCGAGGATGACAGAGGGCGCTTGCTCCTTAGTCAGAACATCAACCATCTATGCAATGTCTGAAGTCTGTGCAACCTTGAGCCCAGCAGTGAAATGCTGTCACCTGAACCCAACCCTTCCTCATTAATAGTAACAACACACAGTAGTTTAGTACTTTATACTTTCAGAGCTCTTTTGCATTTATTATCTCATCTCTGATCCATATTTAGGGTGGCGTTAGCTTACCTCATGCTCTAGCATTTTATCATTTCTTTGCAGACATTATGGCCTTATAGGTCTGGTTTTTCTGCTCACATTCCAGGCAGCCTGTCGAGGAGATAAAAGTGGCATTTTGGTTAGTGGTTTAACTAAATAACAAAGTTAAAGTGAAATCGTAAGTTACTAATGGGCTCAAATAATATGTTCTAAGAGATGAAATTGAAGAAGGCTTTTGCAGTGGTGGTTTCTTTCACTATGAACCCATGTCATGTAAACCCTTTCCTATTAATTTTCTCATTTGATCATCAAGCTAATCCCCTAAAGTAGGAGTGTACTTGCTTGCAAGCTAAGTCACTTCAGTCATGTCTGACTCTTTGTGACCCTATGGACTGTAGCGCACCAGGCTCCTCTGTCCATGGGATTCTCCAGGCAAGAACACTGGAGAGGGTTGACATGCCCGCTTCCAGGGGAAGGGTCAGGAAGACCCAGGAATCGTGTCCATGTCTCTTATGTTTCCTGCATTGGCAGATAGATTCTTTGCCATTAGTGCCACCTGGGAAACCCCAAATTAGGCGGGTTTATTGTTATCTCAATGCATAGATGAGGAAATAGACACTTGAACAGTTCAAATGGCTTTTAGAGGTCACAGGGAAAATAGCAGAACTGAAACNTTGGCAGATAGATTCTTTGCCATTAGTGCCACCTGGGAAACCCCAAATTAGGCGGGTTTATTGTTATCTCAATGCATAGATGAGGAAATAGACACTTGAACAGTTCAAATGGCTTTTAGAGGTCACAGGGAAAATAGCAGAACTGAAACTAGTAAGGACTTTTTTGCCTTGTTGGACCTAGGTGCTTCCCTGTGCATAAGAAAACTTTTTTTTTTTTTTAAAACCTTGTATTTTATAGAGTTTATATTCTTCAACTTATATAATTGACAAGTAAAATGTATATATGTAGAGTGTACAGCATGATTATTTGCTGTATGTATTGTTGCAATACTAAAACAAAGTTAATTAAGACATCCATCACCTTACAAAGCTGTCTTTCCTGTTTATGTGTGTGTGTGTGTGTGTGTGTGTGTGTGTGTGTGTGTTTTCAAGAGAATTTTCAATATGGGACATTTTTCTGGCATACTTTATTTTCCCTCTCCAAATTAATACTAGCAACACAGGAAACCAATTCTGAGTAATGTTAACAATGCAAGATTTACTGCATCTTCTGCATTACCGGAGCAGCATGATTTAACTAAGAACTAGAGAAAAAATTTGAGAAATAGTAGATATTAAAGGAAAGCTGAGAGTGAAGTCTTCATTCTATCACTGGGTTGTTTTTTTTTTCCCTATAAAGAGGAGAAAATTCCTCTTTCTATGATATATTGAGTGCTCTGCTTCTCTTTGAGTCCTTCAGACAGAAGGCTCAATAATTTTAGTTAAAATTGCTAATCACTAAAGACTATGTTATACTTAATATCTTGATGTTTAGTATTAAGAAATTCACTATGTTAAAATTTGTCCACTCAAAAGCTGTTATCTGTTGCTTTTATGGATAAGAGCTTCATGGGTTTTTAAAAAGGTTATTGAATGATGACAGAAAGGAATGTGAAGAATAAAAAGGTTGATTAGGCAGTTTCTGTATGAAGTACCTGTGGAGGCTATGGAAGTCATGTTGTTGTTTAGTGACCCAGTTGTGTCCTGTCTTCATGACCTCAAGGACTAAAGCATGCTAAACCTCTCTCTCCTTTACCGTCTCCTGGAGTTGGCCCAAGTTCATGCCCATTGTTTCAGTGATGCCATCTAGCCATCTCATCCTCTGCCACGCTCTTCTCCTGCTGTTAACCTTTCCCAGAATCATGATCTTTTCCAATAAGTTGGCTGTTTGCATCATGTGACCAAAGTATTGTAGCTTCAGCTTCATCATTAGTCCTTCTAATGAATATTCAGGGTTGATTTCCTTTAGGATTGACTGGTTGGATCTCCTTGCTGTCCAAGGGACTCTCAAGAGTCTTCTCCAGCACCACAGTCCAAAAGCATCAATTCTTTGGTATTCTGCCATCTTTATGGTCCAACTTCCACAACCATATGTGACTACCAGAAAGACCATAGCCTTGACTATGCAGACCTTTGTCAGCAAAGTGATGTCTTTGCTTTTTAAATCATTGTCTAGGTTTGTCATAGCTTTCTTGCCAAGAAGCAATCATCTTCTGGTATCATGGCTGCAGTCACCATCTGCGGTAATTTTAGAGCCCAAGAAGAGGAAACTTGTCACAGCTTCCACCCTTTTCCCTTCAATTTGCCATGAAGTGATGGGGCTGAATCAGTTCAGTTCAGTACAGTTCAGTCCCTTAGATGTGTCTGACTATTTGAGACTCCACAGATTGCAGCACTACAGGCTTCTTGTCCATCACCAACTCCTGGAGCTTGCTCAAACTCATCCATCGAGTTGGTGATGCCATCCAACCAGCTCATCCTTTGTCATCCCCTTCTCCTCCTGCCTTCAGTCTTTCCCAGCATCAGGGCCTTTTCAAGTAAATCAGTTCTTTGCATGAGGTGGCCAAAGTTTTGGAATTTCAGCTTCAGCATCAGTCTTTCCAATGAATATCCAGGACTGATTTCCTTTACGATTGACTGGTTGGATCTCCTTGCAGTCCAAGGGACTCTCAAGAGTCTTCTCCAACACTACAGTTCAAAGCATCAATTCTTTGGCACTCAGCTTTCTTTATGGTCCAACTTTCACATCCATAAATGGCTACTGGAAAAACCATAGCTTTGACTAGACAGGGCTATGTTGGCAAAGTAATGTCTCTGCTTTTTATTATGTTGTCTAGGTTGGTCATAGCTTTTCTTCCAAGAAGCAAGTGTCTTTTAATTTCATGGCTGCAGTCACCATTTGCAGTGATTATGGAGTCCATAAAAATAGTCTCTCACTGTTTCCACTGTTTCCCCATATATTTGCATGAAGCAATGGGACCACATGTCATGATCTTAGTTTTCTGAATGTTGAGTTTTAAGCCAGATTTTTCATTCTCCTCCTTCACCCTCATCACGAGGTTATTTAGTTTCTCTTCATTTTCTGCCATCTGTGTCTGACTCTTAGCGACCCCATGGACTACAGCACACCAGCTTCCTCCGTTCATGGTATTTTCCAGGCAAGAGTACTGGAGTGGGGTGCCACTGCCTTCTCCGATTAGAGTGGTATCACCAGCATATCTGAGGTTGTTGATGTTTCTCCTGCCAATCTTGATTCCAGCTTATAACTCATCCAGCCTGGCATTTCTCATGATGTGGTCAGTGTATTAGTTAAATAAACAAGGTGACAATAAACAGCCTTGTTGTACTCCTTTCTCAATCCTGAACCCGTGAGTTGTTCCATATAGGGTTCTAACTGTTGCTTCTTGACCCACATACAGGTTTCTCAGGAGACAGGTAAGATGGTCTGGTATTCCCATCTCTTTAAGAGTTTTCCACAGTTTGTTATGGTCCACACAGTCAAAGCCTTTATTATAGTCAATGAAACAGATGTAGATGTTTTTCTGGAATTCCTTTACTTTCTCTATAATCCAGTGGATGTTGGCAATTTGATCTCTGGTTCCTTTGCCTTTTCTAAACCCAGCTTGCACATCTGGAAGTTCTCGGTTCACCTAATGCTAAAGCCTAGTTTGGAGGATTTTGAGCATAACCTTACTAGCATGGGAGATGAGTGCAATTGTCCAGTGGTTTGAACATTCTTTCATACTGCCCTTCTTGGATATTGGGATGAGGATTGACATTTTCGAAGGAAGCTCATGTCCCACCCTATAAAAGAGAGATGGAGGGGCCCTCTTAGCATGAAAGTGAGCAATAGTAAGAGCTCAGGGCAGTACTGGACGTAAATGGGGAGGCCTTGGCAGTCACTTATTTAAGTATTGCAATGTTAGGAACAGTTTAAAAAACCCATTGCTGCAATCCAAATCTAGGACATCTTCCAGGGGACTCAGGGTCTTGTGACCACTTTGTCACTCTTGGTCATTCATACTAATAAATGAAAGTTTTTTAAAAGTCAGGTCATGGGAAAATGCTGCCCCTTTTCTTCCCAAGATTGGATAGGTTGGTGAGGGATCTGCTTGGAAAGGCAAGGGGCAAAGCCTGACCCAGGGTATGTGCAGAGTAGGCATTATTACTGAAGTATGCCTCAAAGAGGGCAATTCATGGTTCAAATTCAGAGTTCTAGAAAAGGACTAAATGGCATGCTGAAGAAACCAGAGACTAGAAGGCAACATATTAGTCAGGTTTCTTCATGTCCATGTAATTAAAAAGCATGAAAGTTTCACCAAATATTGGAGTATATAAGAAGATACAGAGGAGTCTCATTCTAGATTAAAAAAAAAAAAAAATCAGCTTGTCTCCAGTTGTGGTAATAGAAGGCTTTTAGGAACCTATGGTATTTTCCTTGTGCTTTTCTGTCTCCCTTTCTGCACCTCTCTCTCTTATGTTGGTTACATTCTAGACATTTGCTGTTTCTTTCTTTCTACAGATATTCTTTCACTACTATTCAGTCTACATAGTAAGAATATGCTGTCCTTACCTCCTGAGCTTACATGCTATAGGCCCAATAACACAAGACATTATCATTTCCAATGTTGGTTTCCTAGGAAAGAATGTGACTGACCTAGCTTTAATCATATGCCCATTTTTGCCTTGTTCAAACATGATTGCTGAGATCTTACTTTCCAGCCCTGTGAAGAGGTGGGAAGTTCCTGGAGAAAAAAGAGTCACGGTGAGCAGAGATCATGCCATAAAATACGTCTCCTGTAGTTAGAACTGTAAATAAGAGATGATACCAAAGATTAGAAATGGGAAATTTTACCCAAAGAAGAACAAGTGGAGAACAAATTTGGAGGATGTGGGATTGCCTTAAATGGGTCATTGTGATCATGACTCATCCCAATCAGTTGGTGGGCATTGGGCAATGAGCATATTAGGTGTACCTACCATTCTAGAGCTGTCAGGACAAGAGGCAGGTAAAGAGAGACGGGAGGAACTGGGTTCATAGCAAGACTGAAAATATTTACTAGATATGGGAGCTATAGAGCTGATACAAATCCAAAGCTCCAGTTGCTAAGAGAAAAGCTCAGATTAGGTTATAAGTGGCCAACAACTAAGGAAATTCCTATAAGTGGGCATGTACAGAGACTCGTTCAAGAGAACAGGTAAATGGCACATTCAGCAAGGAGGTCCCACCTAGGGAGATGGTATATTACATCTATCTGATTCTACCTCAGTTTCTTCCCTCATTCCTGAAAAGGTCCTATGGGCCAGGTGGGACTAAGTGATAGGAGTGTAGGACTAGAAGCATGAAGACCACAGCTGGACCCAGTTAGTCCTTTTTGAGTTTGAGTCCTAGCCAGTGTCTGGAGTTAGTGGAATTGAGTCTGGGCAGAATATCTAGATCACAGCCAGGAGGCCCAGGTCCTACCTTCCCCATTTGCACATTGATCTAAGGCCAGAGGATATTTTCCAGCTCTCTCTGTTGGGCCAGCTAACTTTGTGGATATACTTCAGTGTTGGCCCAGGAGGTATAAATGCTCTGGCTGGAACGTCTAGGTGAACAATATGTGAACTTTTGACAGTAATGTCATTATTATTATTTGAGTCTACACTTAGTGGCATACATAATCCTTGACCAGAAAAAATTAGGGGACTTCCTTTTATCTTTCATATGTCTTTTAGTTTTCTTTCTCTAGATTCTTCTCTTCTCTTCCGTGGTTGTAAATCAATAACAGTTGAACTGCGCTATTGAAATACAGTAATTTAAAAAGTGCATGAAGTCTTTTGTAATGGAATAGTTCTTTTCTAATGCAAATCATTACTTTCTAATTGTTCTGTAAATCTGTATTTTATTGCATATATTTTTAAAGCAGTCAGCACCTGCAAAGTGAACACCTTATTTACCATTTTTTCATCAGGCAGCAAGTCTATAGGAAAATTCCAATTAAATTTAAAAAGATTCAATGATAGAAACAGGGTGAGGAAAATGAGGAACATATATTACACAAAGCCAAATTGTTTTGAAACAGAGCATTTTATGTGCCTCCCTCAGGCTCCAGTGGCTTTTTAAAGAGATGGCTGTATACCTTGATTTACTATCTATCCGAAAGTTTAAATCCAAGATTGTTTTTACAATGATGCCTCCATTTCAAAGTGTTCTTATTAGGAGCTGAGAGCACCCAAACAGAGAGGTGAACATTTAAAGGATAGAGCACATAGTGAAGCTGCTCTAATATGGAGCAATTGCTCTGCATTAGACTCCCGGGAACTGAATTATACAATTCATATCTAAGGGTAAGATGATCTCCATATTAAGCACTTCTCTGTCTCTGAAACCAGGCAGAGAACTTATAACTGCACCTCAACTATCCTGAAAGGGCATTATTACTGGGCTGCAGCTACGGAGCACTCTGTTCTCTCTTGCCTGTTCTGATTATTAATTCTCAAGCTGTTGAAAGGAGGCCTTGAATTGGAACCTATCCACAATGCCCTTTATGTTGCGTGACCCTCAGAGGCCCCTGCCTCCCACACTTTGGCAAAGACTCATTTAACTTGATCTGCTTCTGTGTTATCCTTTTCTTTCTTTTTAATGGGAGTGGCTGGGGCTAGGCCTGCATGTGGTAGAATGGTGGAAGAAGATTCTGGGTTTATTACAAAGGCTTTGGCGAGAGTGCTGAGGAGAGATCAGATCCGGTGGAAGAGAAAATCTTTCAAATGTGGTATGGGCTAATATTTGTCCTGGAAATAATCCTATCCACAGGAGGTATTTCTACTTCACCCACAATTCAAAGGGATTGAATAGTCATACAAAACTTTAAAATGAAAAATCTGGACCCAACCTGGGGCTTGCAGCTAAACCCATCGTAAGACTCTTTTCTCTACCATTACTACTTTCTCTTATTTTAGCAGTCCATGTAAACATTTGTAATCTCTTTGTGAAAATAGAAGGCAGTTATGGTCTCATTTTAGGTACAAATTTAATAGGCAGGGATTTTTGGTTTTAACTTCTAGAAAGTTAAAGTCCCAGAACGCTTTGCTCATTTGGTAGTTATATTTGGGTACTCTTTTGGTCATGGGTATTAACTACAGAGAGCAGAAGTTTAAGTCTTGAGGCTGCCGATAGGGCTAAGCAAAGGTGATGAAAGTTTTGAGCAACATTGGTAAGTACCATGAGTTGGCAGACAAATGGGAAATAAACTGTGGGAGACTGTCACAGAAAGGAAGAAAAGACAGAAGAAACAGAGGCCAGAGAAAGGTATTAAGTGGTGGGAGTGATGGCTGTCCTTAGTTACCTTGTAGTCCCATTCTGGAGCCAGCTCCAATAGGCCATACGAAAGCTGATTGCAGTTTTCTTTTGAACTCTGTATTCAGTGATTTCATCTTGGCCACTTGAAACTGGCACAGGAGGAGTATTTACACCATAGAAATCGGCAAACAGTATAAATCAGGGTTCTCTTCCTCCCGCATCCCGCCCCCTCCACAACCGAATACTCATTGCCAAATTACTACTAGCACACTACAGACCTTTGATATTTCTTTGTGACACAAGAGGCTGAATTACCAAATGTGTCACAGAAAGAGTTTGGGAGAATCTGAATTAGCCAGGCAGGAGCTAGTTCCAGGACCACAAATAAGTTGGAGGTAACATCCCCACAGATGCCTGAAATCAGAAGCAGTTTAAGGTCTTGGAGAGAAGAGGTCAAACCAGTTGAGAAAGGTATATTTCCAGGTATTTTGCAGATAATACAAGAAGGATCTTGTTCAGCCCTCACAACAGATGAGTGAGCTATGGTTGAAAGAGGTTAACTCTGTGCCTCAGAGCATGTAGGTTAAGAGTCAGTGAGAATTTGTCTTATCCTAAGTCCTAATTCCTAACTCTCATATTATAGAGTTTCTCTGTAGCCTAGACTCAGCCCTCAGTGTTGCATACTGCCTCTCCTTTTCTGCTCCACAGGACCTCTGTGTCCAGTTAAGCAAGTGGTGTTCTCACAGTGTTTGGGATTGCCATCTACATTGTAGCCTATACGAATGATGCCTCTGGTGTATTATAGGGCACACCCTGTACAGCTGTCTGTGGTCACCTCCCTCTAACTACAATGATAAAAGGCATTCTTAGCCAAAACAGCACCTGACCTACTTCAGAGCAAGAATGAATTTACCCTCATCTTCTAGATTTACAGCCTTTGTCTCTGTCATATATTCACTTGCTTATTCAATAAATATTTGTTAAGGACTTGTGTGATAGAAAGAGAGAACACAGCAGAGGGTAGCCCTAGAATACAAGGAGCACAAGGCAGGTGTCTATTTTGGAAACCCCGGAGGAGCAGGTGTGAAGCCGTGAGTTTGAGGACTTTAGTTAGGAGACCCATATTTTCTATACCACCATGGAGACTAGACTCCATCCTTTTAAAATATTTCTCTTTACTTTGAGCAAAAGCTTTTGCCTGGCAACTTAATCTTTCTTCTCTTTTTCCTTCACATTATGTCCTTGGCCCTTACCTAGAATATTCTCTGAAAGATCTTATTCATAGCCCAGGTAATATTCTCCCTTCAGAGATTTTGACACTTTCTCTACCCCTCCCCCAAAGTGAAACTATCTGAGATATAATAGCAATGTGTGAGAGACACATGGTACATTGTCAGGGACTTGTTTAGTTGCTCAGTCGTGTCCAGCTCTTTGCAACCGCATAGACGCAAAGGCTCCTGTGACTCCCACCAGGCTCCTTTGCCCATGGAATTCTCCAGGCAAGAATATTGGAGTGGGTAAAGGCAATGGCACCCCACTCCAGTACTCTTGTCTGGAAAATCCCATGGATGGAGGAGCCTGGTAGGCTGCAGTCCATGGGGTAGCTAAGAGTCGAACATGACTGAGCAACTTCACTTTCACTTTTCAGTTTCATGCATTGGAGAAAGAAATGGCAACCCACTCCAGTGTTCTTGCCTGGAGAATCCCAGGGATGGGGGAGCCTGGTGGGCTGCTGCCTATGGGGTCGCACAGAGTCGGACATGACTGAAGTGACTTAGCAGCAGCAGCAGCAGCAGTCATTCCCTTCTCTAGCGGATCTTCCTGACCCAGGGATCAAACCCAGGTCTCCTGCATTGCAGGTGGATTCTTTACCATCTAAGTCACTGGGTCTCTCATGATAACATTATATGTGGTATTTTAGTTAAACAGCATAGTGTAATTCTCCTTATTGAAATATACTTGTATTTAGTCATTTTGATATACTGATTTAGTAAAATGGCCTATGGTTTTGAAACATTTAAAATTTTGATCATGTAATATTATTTATTGAATCATTTCTGATTTACATTTATTTTTAATTGTGCATTTATTAATGATAGATGCATTTTAACTATAAATAATGATGGTTTTAAGTATTTTACTAGGTGATGAATTATCCAGAATTACATGTGATTTTCTAATGAGAGGTTGGAGTTAGGAATGTGTGGGTGGGGAGTCATGTATGCATAAAGGCTGTTATAGTCAGAGGTTCTCCAAGTGTGGTCCCTGGACCACCAATATTGACATCATTTGGGAATTTATTAAGAATGCACATGTTTTGAGCCCCTGCACAGACACAGTGAATAAAAATCTCTAGGAGAGGGATGTTTGTGTTTTGAAAAGCACTTCAGCTGATTCTGATGTTACCTAAAGAATGAGGTTCATTGATCTATATAATACCAACAAGTGACAATAAGTCAAATTTAAATGGAGTGATACAAATTATGTAATAAATTTAGTCAGAGCAACACTACTTTGGATCCTTGGATATATATTTTTTCTTTTTGTATTCTTAAAAACAAGAAGTGCTTTAGCCTTTTCACTTCTTTTGCAAATAACCATTAAACAGATTTGTGAAAAGATTGATTGTACAATTTCATTTCCTCAAGCGGTCATTTATTCGTTAAGATAATACTCATTCTCTGGGCAGCAGACAAAAGACTTGAAGACATGCATAGCTGAAGGAAATGAAAAGGCAGCAAGGCTAAGAGAACAAAGATGAGCATTGCTATGGTCTAGAGGGTGGCTGTGAGGAAGCGACGTATATGCTCCCGCTTCTGTTAGAAGCTTCAGGAAATGAAAGTGTGTGTTTTGTGTTTTTTTCTTTACACCTCAAGAAACATGGAATAATGATTATCTTTTGTGGATTATATTACATTTTAGAAGATGAAATATTAGCTTTGAGAATAGAAAAGCAGAATCACAGTCTACGCATTTAATTACCACTTCCCCTGGTTAACTGATCTTTCATCAGTCATGATATTCACCTCTTTGGTGTAGGATATTAAGGGTTACACCTACTTTTAAGTTCTGTGTGTGAATCACGAATAGTAATACATAGCAAATACTTTCATTTATTCATAGATATTTACTGGGGCTCACCATATTATCAAATTGACTAAGATCCATGAAAGATACTAAGTAGAGGACGACTTGAACCCTGCCCTCAAGAAAGACAAGGAAGACAAAGTCTACTAGGAGAAAGCTGCTCAGTGTATAAGTAAGCATAATAAAAGTTAAAAGTGAATTTGCCATAAAAGTGGCAAAAAAAAAAAAAAAAAGGCTGTGAGAAGTCTGGGGCTTCCCTGGTGGCTCAGACAGTAAAGAATCTACCTGCAATGAGGGAGACCTGGGTTTGATCCCTAGGTTGGGAAGATCCCCTGGAGGAGGGCATGGCAACCCACTCTGGTATTCTTACCTGAAAAATCTCATGAACAAAGGAGCCTGGCGGGCCACAGTCCATGGGGTCGCAAAGAGTCGGACATGACTGAGTGACTAAGCACACACACAGTGAAAGGTCAGAGGAAAAATGCGTTCCTTCTAGCTTTGGTTAGATGTGGTCAATCAAATCAAATTCTTATTAATTAGGTTCTTGTTCTGTCCCTTACTGTCACTGCCAAACTAAATTGCTGCAAAAATAATCCTTTCCTATGGGAGATCTTACAGACAGACCCTAATTGTCCCTGCCAAGCTGACTAGAATTGAGTTCTGAAAAGAATGAAGAAAAGGTCAAAGAGGCAAACAAGACATTTTTGAAATACTTGGTCTTTAAGGGCTTGAGTGAGTATAAGGCCAGAGCCTGAGGGTACACAGCTGAGGTCAGTTGGTATTAATTGCAGACACCTAGGGGTAATTAGTAGTAATTACCCAAAGGAAAGAGGAGCAGCCAGACTTAAAGACAGCATTTCCAGGAGCTCCTACCTCACAGGGAACCTAATACTGTAGTTTCTAGGTAAGAGGAAATAAATGAGTTTTCCACTACAATTTACTTCAGTTCAGTTCAGTTGCTCAGTCGTGTCTGACTCTTTGCGACCCCATGAATAGCAGCACGCCAGGCCTCCCTGTCCATCACCAACTCCCAGAGTTCACTCAGACTCACGCCCATCGAGTCAGTGATGCCATCCAGCCATCTCATCCTCTGTCGTCCCCTTCTCCTCCTGCCCCCAACCCCTCCCAGCATCAGAGTCTTTTCCAATGAGTCAGCTCTTCACATGAGGTGGCCAAAGTACTGGAGTTTCAGCTTTAGCATCATTCCTTCCAAAAAGTTGCACTACAAGGGAACCCTGAGGGAAGGTTATGTAGTTACATATTATTAAAACTTGCAGTCCCCTCTGTACAGGGGTGGAGTTTATCTGCCCAATCCTTTAGTATGAGTTGTTCTTATGATTTAACCAGTAGAATGCAGGGGAAGTGAAATTTGGCTACTGTTGCTTGGTCTTAAGAGACCTTGCAGCTTCCACTTCACTTTCTAGGAATGCTAAGCTGAGTTCATCTTGTGAGGAAACTGGTCAACCTTACAGAGAATGAGCAGTGTTGTGAAGATACAGGCATCCCAGCAGATGGCACAAACTCCAGACTTATGAGTGTTTTGCATTTTCTAGCTAACGGTATACCTTGAGTATTTGACACTCCAAGTAGATTCTTTCAACACCTTCCTCTCTTCCATGACAAAATTAATTTCAATAATAATAATGATCATGACAGTAATTTCTTGGCATAGTCTTTAATTTTAAAACAAACAACTGGCAAAATTATGAATGTCAATTTCAAAGATACTCATTCACATTGAGAAAAATATTTTATATATAAACTAAAAATTGTATGTACCAAAGAAAAATATTATTTCTAACAATTGTCACTTTGCCTCAACTTTAAAAAACTTTTATTACATAAATATCTCTAAGTGGTCATAAGACAATGATTGTAAACACAAAGAAACAAAGCTTGACTTCCTTCTATTCCATCATTCTATCCTTGTTAAATTCAAATCTTAAATAGAAGAATATATAATGCCATAAAAGAGCTGGAGATACAAACTGTGTCTAATGAAAGCTTGAGCAACTCCCAATCATTATGAAATTATTTTTGAAAGAAAAATCTGTAGTTGACCTTGTATGGGTTGGGGTTGCCAGCTCTAGTAAGTTCTCCAAATTAATTTCCAGGTAGATAACAATGTTTTTAAAGGATAAGTAATAAAATATACTAATTTGAAAATTAAATACATATTATTTTTTTTAATTAATTTATTTTTTTAATTTTAATTGTTTTTTTTTCATCTCAGGTGTACATGAGTTCCCAATCTTGAACCCCACCTCCCCCCACCTCCCACTCCACATCAACTCTCTGGATCATCCCCGTGCACCAGTCCCAAGCATCCNCTGTTCCCCGTGGCAGTGGGCTTTTTAGGAAGGAAACCATTATTGCTGAAAACCCTACCTTCTTTGCAAATATATGAGAGACGTGAAGAATTTCAGCCAAGGAATGGCAGAGTTGTTCTTCTTGATGCACAGTATTGTCAGTAGGATCTTAAATAGCTCTGAAAGCAGAATTGATTTTGATTTCACATTTGAAGTGATGTTTGCTCTGGCAGCCAGTGAGTCTGGTAGATATTGGTTTTCATATTAAGAGGCTTGACCCTTACTCTCCTTGCCTCTGTTGTTGGCTGGCCCCTAACCAGTGAAGGAGTTTAGCTTTGGACTCATCAAGGGAAAGCCAGTCTTTCCACCAACCTTACTGAGTCTTTAAAAGTATTACTTCTCTGGTTATAAAACGCGTGAACACACTGACTGCTGACTAATCATGTTAACATGCTTATCATAGTGTCGTTTCTTGGCCCTGAGTTGGGAGATACAAATCTGGTAGATTTAAATAACATAAGTGATGAAACTGCTTTCTTAAAAAATCAGTTTCTGATGTGACGTCTTGGGCTCAGAACAGGGCTCTGCAGCCAGACTGCAGCTGTGGTGCCTTGAGTGTGGTGATTCTGGGTGTTAGAACTCCTTGCCTGTAAAACAGGAAACAGTAGAGTTGTTGAGAGGATTAGCTGAGTGAATGCATGTAAAAGGCTGGCTAGTATTATCGTTTTTATTTCCCCTAATTAATCAGGTCACATTCTATGATTTCAGTAATTAATCATAGTCATGCGTGCATGCTCAGCCTCTAACTTGTGTCTGACTCTGTGCAGCCCCATGGACTGTAGCCCGCCAGGCTCCTCTGTCCATGGGATTTTTCCAGGCCAGAGTACTGGAGTGGGGTGTCGTTTCCTCCTCCAGGGGATCTTCCTTACTCAGGGATCAAAAAAGACATGATTACAGAATTCTTAAGCTTCCAGGTGGTATCTGCAGTGGAGAGAGATGTATTTCAAATCTGTTTCCGTTTTTGAATAGCAGTACCTGCTCAGTTANGGGGTGTCGTTTCCTCCTCCAGGGGATCTTCCTTACTCAGGGATCAAAAAAGACATGATTACAGAATTCTTAAGCTTCCAGGTGGTATCTGCAGTGGAGAGAGATGTATTTCAAATCTGTTTCCGTTTTTGAATAGCAGTACCTGCTCAGTTATCTCCTCATATATGCTGCCATTGGCAACAGCCGAGGCCTGCCTGTTGTTAATTAATCACTTCCACTGAGTACTTAATTAGTGTCTTAATTAGGATCATCATTGAGTAGCAGGCTGCAGCATCCTGCGCCAGCTGCAAGTTACTGGCTGGCTCCAGCAGCCCTTCTGGTCCTGCAGAAACAGGCCAAGGAGCAATCCCTTTGGGCTTGTGTTTGGTTTTTCTGTCTTCAGAGAGAGCTGTGGAAGCCCATCGTTTGTCCATGACGCAGCCATGATTCTGCCACATGTGCAAAAAATAAAAAAGGGAACACATCTACTTCTGATGTGTTGATCAGAAAACCAGGATTGGCTTTTGAATTCTTGCTGTTTGTGCTAAACAAGCTGGAAACACCAAACACATTGTTGTTTGCAAGTGTTGGAAATGAGGCCATGCATTCTGAGTATGACGGATTATTTCATTTTTCTGCTGCAAGTGGAAGTTCCTTCCTTCTGGCATCATTGTTTTTTAATATGCTGTTGTGAAATATTGCCATATTGTTACAGGATGAAATCAGCACTCCATTTTCTTTCTCTTTCCCCCCTTAGGAAAATGTGGCAAAATGAGACAAAAGTAGCATCTTCTGGACTTAGTTTCCTATAGCAGTAGAAGTTGGGTTGAAAGGCATGATCAAGCTGTGCCCCAGACATTTCTCCCAGACCTTTTGGATGGGTTGTTAACATAGCAACAATCAGAGAAAAACTAATGCGCCCGCAGCTTTTATTTTCTAGAAGGGAGACACCCTTGAGCCAAGTTCCCCAGTGAGAACAGGTGTTGTGAAACAGGCCTACTTTACTTGAGCATATTTGCTCATTCTTTTGACTATTATGGGCTTTTTGATGATTTAGGTCAATTGTGGAGTTGATGAAGGGATTGAGTGATATATTTTGTGTTCAACAGATGTGCTGCTGCTTCCAGGACAAGTGGAGCAGGAAGTGAGCGTGAGTGTTCCCTCTTACATTCCTTCTGTGGCCGTCCAGCCTGTCACCCCTGGAACGAAGCCCAGGCCCACCGTGAAAGCAGCAGATAAACAAAGGGAAGAGGTACTTCTCAGGGAATTCAGGCCTCTTGAAGTTGCCTCGATGTTGTAACTGGTCCTTTCAGAGAAGTGCCACCATACCTGTGTGTGCCTGTATTTTTCCCAGGTTTGGGAAAGTATGGAATTCCGGTTGCTTAGTTAGGTCCCTCTCGCTGTCCTCTCTCTAACGTGTATAATCCCTTTTGAACATACAGAGAGCAATTATGTTTTTACTCAGAAGCTATTTTTTTTTAATTTAATAAATAAAAATAATAAACTGAATATAGACTGATGATTCATTTCCCACACGATAGCACACATGTTTCAGTGCCATTCTCCCAAACCTTCCCCCCCCCAAAGTCCAAAAGTCCATTCCATGCATCTGTGTCTCTTTTGCTGTCTCGTATACAGGGTTATCATCACCATGTTTCTAGATTCCATAAATATGAGTTAGTATACTGTATTGGTGCTTTTCTTTCTGGCTTACTTCACTCTGTATAATTGGTTCCAATTTCATCCATCTCATTAGAACTGATCAGAAGCTATTTTTATGTCATGGCGTTTACCATGCTGCAGGATGGTGCTACCTGGGGACTAATCCGCAGAGAGGATGGATGGATTTCTTCCCTCTTTCTGTCTGTACCAGCCTCTTTTCTTTTTATTATTGCTTCCAAGTCTCTATAAACATTTTGCATTAGTTAAGGTAAGGCCAGGCTGCTATAGTAGGGAACCCTAACAATAATTCAATGGCTGAAAGGAGAGAGAAGTTTATTTCTCTCCTGTAACAGTCTATAGAGAGCCCTTAAAGTGAGCAAGTGGTGGTTCTGTTTTCAGTCACTGGGGCCCGCCAGGTTCCTTCTCTCTGGATCTCACTGCACCTGAGGACATTGTCTACGTGTGCATGTTTCAGGTCAGGTCACTGCCCTGCCTGGAGGGCCGGGGAATGAGAGGATGGGGACAGCACGTTTCCTCAAGGCTGAGGACTTAGGCTCTTCATTTCTGCTCACTCTCCGTTGGCAACCACTTAGTCCCATGTTCCCATCTGCTCACCAGGGAAGTTGAGAAATGTCATCTAGCCAAGTGCTTCTCCAGCGTGGGAGAGTGGAATCTGCCACGTGTTAATTCTCCCTAATACATAACATGGAGAGTCATCTTTTACTGTCATTTCCAGCTTGTCTTCATTTACTTAATAGACACGCACCAACTGAAGCCACTGATGGTGCTGGGTAGTGACCTTTATCACCTTTTTTATGGTAGCATAAAAGGGGATCAGGTACAAGAAGTTGTTAAGGGCTCTTTATTATTGATTCCAAATAAAAATACTAGAGTGTTTCCTGATTATTTAATCGTTCAGGTACTAGTCTTGTCACCTGAAGATATTCTGTTATGGAAGAAGTCATTCAATCAGAAGTAATACACACATTTCAACTTTTGCCCTTTGCTAAAAAATATAACTTTTGTTCACTGACATCAGAAAAGTCTATCTAGGAGGCTTGCAGACTTATCTTGAACCCCCAAATAGGTTACTTGGAGAAGGAAATGGCAACCCACTCCAGTATTCTTGCCTGGAGAATCCCATGGACAAAGGAGCCTGGTGGGCTATAGCCCATGGGGTCGAGACAGCCACTTTTCAGTGTCTTTTTGAATTATGGGGCTTTCTCTGAGTATTAAGAAGCTAAAATTGCAAGGTGATTGCTAGCAAGAATCGGCTTCTTTTAAAGATTTGTTCATGTTCTTGACTTCAGTTGACCATACAAATTATTGGGCCAGCCAATGTTCAGTGGCATCTCATACCATTATAGAAATTGTTACAAAATGGCTTTAGTTGATGGGTTTAAAAAAAAATGATTTCTATGATCTCTCATATAGCCAGCAAAATGCTAGTTCAAAGCCTGTATATGATTGTATCTTTAAAACGAGTATAAGTTTCTTCCCAGAAAATGTGAAAATTTTTAAATGTTCAAATCAAAATGATAGGAACAATTTTTGTGCTGGCAACTAATGAGACATAGATGAATAATTTTTGGTGTTTCTTCTGATATTCATAGTAATATTGTGGGTGGGCTTTTAATTTTTAGACACTATTTGTTAGAGAAACATTTCAGGACTGTCTAGAATCACAGTACCGCACCACCTCTGCCTTGGTTTAATAGTATTAATCTTATTCTAAAGTACGCAGTGCAAGAAAAAGAACGTAATCACCAAATTCCAGCATATGGGTCCTATGAGGACCTACCAAGGGGCCATTTTGGGCTAGAGACAGTGGTTCCTTTCTGTGACGTCAGTCTCAAAACTTGAAAATGTATCCTGGATGTCCTGACTTCCTCTTAATTGCCTAATAAGAATCTATAACTTCTTGATATGAACTGAACCCGTTTAATTTTTTTCGCTAATTTTATCACTGCTTTTATTCATGTACATTTTTCCCCTTCACAGTCAAACCTTTTTCAAGAACCTTCCACTTTCCCTTTGTGAATAATTTCTTACTGTGGTCACTCTATTTTGATGAATTTTGGAAGTTCTGAACTTTATAGAATTTTGGAATTTCTATAAAGTTCTGAAGCTTTATAGAACAAAAAGAATTCACATTAAGAAGATAAAAAATTACCAGTTCCTTTCCTACTTCCCAAAGTATAGAAGAAGTCATTGAAGAAACTTTTGTAATATTTTAATGGGAGATGGCCTGTTTTTCCAGTTCAAAATAGGACTCTCAACTTTTTCACCTGTAAAGACAGTTTAGTTACCATATTAGTGTGCAAGACAGCCTATAGCTAAATGCTGCTATTATTGATTTGAGCATTAGTTATATTGTCTTTAATTTGCCTGTGTGGTTCTGTGAATGAAAATGATTCTTCCTGTAACAGTGCACCTCTTAGAATAAGTCACAGAAACAATTTTAAGAAAAGCAGCAGTTTTCTGATAGTGTATAAATTCTATTCCTTGGGAGGCTACAAAAAGATTTCAATTAGATTTGAAATTAGACACCTGAAATCCATATATTTCTCTCAGCTCCTTAGGCAAAAATAACAAGTTAATAACTTAATTCACAGTTGTTTTCTATTTAGTAGCAGGGGATTTGGTGTCCCATTGCACAAATTCTGCTCTTTGAAATAAATCAGAAGTTCAGTTTGCAATCTAAAAACCTCGGAGCCTTAGAGCTTAGAACCCGAAATTGAACACAACTTGAAAGAAGAGAATTCCCAAAGTGTGCCACAGTAGCCAACAGCTGAAATGCATAAATAGAACATCAGCTTTACTGTGGCTGGAAAGCTGTCATTTTGAAGATCATAGCAAAGTCTTCTGAGCTGTAGGGTGCATCAGGGTTCACTTTGAATTACATGTATGCCCCTTGTCTTAGAAGACTCTACATTCACTCATGTGTGTCTCTATAAGGAGGTTACTTAATTGAAATGCAAAAAAGTCAGAACTAGTGCTGAGTTCAGTGCTGTGCCTGTAGAAGACTTAGTAAATACTGAATGAGCAAATAATAAAAAAAAACTTTCCTAGCTACCAGGAGTGACTTTCTGGTATAATAAGATGGTGAGGGTCATTCTCTTTTTTCTTTTCTATTTTTTCATTCCCGTCAACATGTAAACACATCTAAGTCTCTCCCATTCTTAACAAAATGAAAGAAAACTAAGGAAAAATACCCTCCCCTTTACCTTGGACCCCTCTTGGCTACTGTCCTTTTCTCTCAATTTCCATGTAGACTTCAGAAACCATGAGATCTAGCTCCCCTTGTCGTCTCTGCTTCCTTTCCCCCCATTCCTCATTCACTTCATTGCAAAATGTCCTTGTGCTGATCATCTGCCTGGACAAGTTCAGAATAAAGGGTCCAAGCACTTTATTACTGCCAAATGCCAGTGGACACTTTTCTGTCTGTAATGGGTCTCTCCACTGCAGTTTTCACCACTGATCTTGCCTGACACTCGCAGTCCACTGGTTTTCTCTCCTGGCGCCCCCGGTGTGTATTTCTCTGGGTGTTCTTGCTCCGCTTCCTTTGGGGGTTTCCTGCCATGCTCCCCTTAGCTGGTGTTCCTCAGGGTTCCATGCTAAACTTACAGCTCTTCCCACTTGCACACATGGATCCGTTTTCATCTCTAGGTGACTCCCCTTTGTGCTTCTGTCTGTATCTCTATAGCTTCAGACCTTTTGCCGAGCTCCAGGTTTGTGTGTTCAACTGCCTGTTGGCAATTCTATCTGGATTCCTTAAGGTACATTCGAATCAGCATGTTGAATACTGAGCTTATCTTTACCTGCTTCCATTCCCGCATTCTTGTCCTTCTTCCCTTCCCATATGCAAATTAGCCAGCAAGTGCTGCCAGTTTTTCTAAAATTTTCAAACGTCTGCTCTCAGTGCCCTGTGCTCCTTGTCTCTTGTCTGGACTGCTTCAGCCGACTCCTGACTCCAAGCCTACCCTTCGTTCCATCTTCAAAGTGACTTATCTCGATGTATGCTCAAGGAGGCAGGGCATCCTGTTCTCTGCACCACACCTGCGTCCCAGCACTTGGCTCAGTTAGCATTTGAATGAAGGAAGGACTTTATTTGAAATGCATAGATGACTAAGTATCTACCTGCTTTCAAAAAAAATCCTTCAGCGACTTGTCATCATCTCTGGGAAAAGCAGCGTACAAGACCTGTCGTGACCTGGCAGCATCCTCGTCTCCTGCTGCTCTCTACCTGACATTTTCTGCTTTGACAGCACTGACCTGCTTGTAGATCTACATACATGAAATTCTGTGTCTTTCTTACTTGGCCTCCTCTGCTCATGAGACCTGCTTTTGTCCCAAGCTCATTTTCCCTCACCTTGGTAAATAATATTACCTTTGAAGAGTCTGCTTAGATAGCACCTCTTCCAGGAAGCCTCCCCTGATTCCTTCCCAATGCCTTCTAATCTAGGCTGGGTTAGGCTTTCCTTCCTTTTACTATTCCCTCCTAACTATACCATGTATACTTACTACATTTTACTGTAATTGTTCATATATGTATCTAAATCATTTCTCTGTGATTTCATACAAGTCTGCAGCTTTGTATCCTCAGCACCCAGCTCAGCACCTAGATTTTAATAAACATTTGTGGAAAGGATGCAATATATCTGAATGATTGTAGACTATTCCTCTGATATTTTGATCCAGAGATGTACTGGCCACCTTGCAGTACAGAGTGACAGTGATACACCCAAACAGTTTTAAAATGTCTTGAGTATCATATTTTGGCATTGCAGATAAGAAATTATTATCACCCTTGGTTTCTTTCTTTTATTATATACATCAGCATTTAATTGATTGCCTAAAGGAATTAATCTAACAATAAGAGCTGCTGTTAATAACTGAGTTTCTAAGTGAAGATATTTATATTTTCAAGTATATTTTTAATTTTAAAGTGTATTATAAATGGATAATTCTTGAGTTGGCATTGTATATTTATTGGCTAGCTAAAAACTTATTCCTTGGCATCATTTAAGTTAATACCAAGTAACTGATGAAGGAAATTGTGCTCTATAATAGAGAAAAATTTAAGTGTATGAAAAAGAACTTATGGAAAATAAAAACTTTCCACTTAAAGATTAATTTCTATATCTCCAATTCCATAATGTTGTATATTGTGGCCAAAAGGTATCTTGGGACCCTTTGGGAGGGAGAGTGCTAAGAAGGTGATGGGTTGGGCCATACCTGGGAGAAAGGACTAAATTGACTGTGAGAGTCAGCCTTTGTCAAGAGAGTCTAGAAATTCAATACACCAGCCTTGCTCTGTCTGGGTTGCTGGTATAAGGTGGGTCGTGACTAGGGTGTTGAGTGGGGAGTCAAGTAGGATTTTCTGGAGAGTGGCCATGCTCAGTTGGAAGTAAGNAGAGACATTTTGGGGGATGATATAAAGACAGAAAAATATACATGTTACTTTTTGTGGGATGGACTATAACATACCTGGTCAGATTTGAGAATAGGAATGAAATTTTCATGATAAAGTCTGCAAAATTAATAGTGTCAAGACACTTAGGTGTGGCAGATTTTCATTTACTGTCCACACATTATTAAAAGTGTCCTATGAAAAACAGAGGAGTTGAAACATGATTAGCATTCCTAGTCAAAAATGAATTTCATAATTAAGAAACTTTAAAAGAAACTGCTGGTCTGTACTTTAATCAATAAGAAAAAAACAGCTTGTATAAGAAAAGTGTCAGGAAATTTGGACTGGAAATAATCAGGGTACAATAGAAGTTCTTCTTAGGTAAAGAAGGGAAATGTGGACTTGGTCAGACCTGATCCCAGCATCTTTGAAGGTAAAGTTGAGAGAAAATCAGGATCTGGTTCCATAACAAAAGATTCAGAATTAATTATAGCTAAATGAGGTAGAAATACATAGCAACAGCAGTGATGTTTGAGTTTCTACTAAAAGCTAATTACTCTTCCAGGCTTCCGGGTTCTTCTAGGAAAGCAGTTTGCTTTTTTTTTTTTTTCTCAATTACCATGGACCCTAAAGAGAAAAGACCTGTGTAGGGGTGGTGGTGGTGAGAGAGAACCCATGTGACTGCCTGTAGATAAGCTCAGATATTTTTAAAGGTTACATGTAAAGAGTAAAGGAAGGCATCCCCAGTAAGGGGTCAGTGTAAAATTGTGCTAGAATACTGGAGGAAAATGTTACAAATACACCAGGCTCTAAATATCCCAAGGCTTGAGAAAGATGCCAATCTATAACAATTCTGGAAAGAGGAATTAGTCAGGGACTGCCTGTGGTGCAGCCAGGATGGCAGTGAGAGAAATGCTGTTCAGTACTCTTGCTTGCTTCCGTCTGTCAGGAAGAAGCTGCAAACTGGAAAGAAAACAAATGTAGCTCAAACAGTATTTCAGTGTGTGCTATGAGTGGCAAAGAGAATCTTGCTGTTCTAAATGTCTGTATCTCTGGACCATGTCTGAGTGAAGCAGTCATGGTCAGGCAATCATGAGTCTACCTATTGTGTGTCTGTGGTTCTATTTGCTGCTACCTGACATTCTTAAATAAGTATTGAAAAGTATATATGCATATTATATGATACATAATCTTATGAGTGGCATTCCAAAAAATAGTTTTGAAGGAAAATAAATCCTAACAATGGCAATTTCAGCAAGTAATTTTGGGTAATGCTAATGACTTTGCTAAGACACTTTACATTATTTGAATATTATCCAACAGCATTAGCTTCTATTGTATGTTTGCTATAGCCTACATGCTTACTATTAAACCAATATCTTTTATTAAGCAATGTTTTTAAATACCATTAATGATGAGTAAAGAGTATGAATAATATTGAAAGTATTTCAAGAGTAACTTAAGATTTCAGAAATTCCTGAGAATTCCTGGGAATCTGATTTATTGTTGCCAGATCCCAAAGAAGAATATTTGTCAGCAATTTGGAAATGTTACATGAACCACCTTGGCTTGTGTCAGTTATGACAAACCTGATTTTACTTTTGCTAGGGGAAGTGCAATGGCATCCCACTCCAGTACTCTTGCCTGGAAAATCCCATGGTGGAGAAGCCTGGTGGGCTGCAGTCCATGAGGTGGCTAAGAGTTGGACACGACTGAGCGGCTTCACTTTCACGTTTCAGTTTCATGCATTGGAGAAGGAAATGGCAACCCACTCCAGTGTTCTTGCCTGGAGAATTCCAGGGACAGGGAGAGCCTGGTGGGCTGCCGTCTGTGGGGTCGCACAGAGTCGGACACGACTGAAGCGACGCAGCAACAACAATAGCAATAGCAGCAGTGGAAGCGCAATGTTTGTTAATCAGGCTGCCTCTAATTGATTACAACTGGATTTCAGTAAAGCATTTCACAGTCTCTTGTCATATCTTATAACAAGTGGAGAAGATGGAGATATCCGAGCTGAATAATAGCACCGTTAGGTAAATTTGTAGCTTGTTAAAACAACAATATCTAAAGTGTGCTGAATAACAGATCAGTATCATCTTGAAGTCATTATACTAGAGGTCAGCCCCATGGCTGTGATCTTGGCCACATCCTCATGAATGACTTGAAGGAAGCTGAAAAAATCACATTTCATATATGCACAGTATTATTAAACACTCATAGGATGTGTGAATAATATATTGGCTGATAAAGATTCAAAAACTTCCAGTGAGTTGGAAGAAGATAGTTCAATCAGATGAAATTTAAGTCTAACAGTTATGTTTTAAAAACCTAGCTCTACAAGTACATAATGCATAAGCCTTAGATTACTGATAATTTATGAGGGAAAAAAATCCTGGAAGTTTAAATTGACTAGACATTTAATATGAACGTACAGTGAGACAGGATTTCCAAGAAATCTAATGTGATCTTTAGTTTCATTAACATAAATAACATATCCATGCAAAGTATTCATATCTTTGGATTCACGTGTACCAGACAATGTCTAGAGTGTTATATTTAGTTTTGGAGTATAACTGATAAGTGGGCATAAATCCAGGAGATGATGACAAGAATAGAAAAAGTTTCTAGATATCAAACCGTGAGAACTGGAGCAGATTCACTGGATAAGGGAATACTGTTGGGGGAAGAACCATTGCTTTGATATATTAGAAGAATGCAGTCTTGCCTATGCATATAAGCTAGCGATTACACTTATTCATTATAGCCCTAGGTAAATAAGGCTAATTGGTTAAGATTATAGGGAGATACATTGTAATTCAAATTGCAAAAGCATTGGGAAGACATGCGGACAGGTTAGTTTTGCTGCCTCACAATCTACCTACTTTATTTTCCTGTCTTTTCTGATTGATCATATTCAGTTCAGTTCAGTTCAGTCACTCAGTCATGTCTGACGCTTTGCAACCCCATGAATTGCAGCACGCCAGGCCTCCCTGTCCATCACCAACTCCCAGAGTTCACTTAGACTCACGCCCATCGAGTCAGTGATGCCATCCAGCCGTCTCATCTTCTGTCGTCCCCTTCTCCTCCTGCCCCCAATCCCTCCCAGCAGCAGAGTCTTTTCCAATGAGTCAGCTCTTCGCATGAGGTGGCCAAAGTACTGGAGTTTTAGCTTTAGCATCATTCCTTCCAAAGAAATCCCAGGGCTGATCTCCTTCATATTAGGTGACATCAAAGTTTCTCTCATCAGAAAGAATCTAAGATTTTATGTAATAACCAATGATGAAACCTGAAAATGGAGAATATGAGCCTATCTGCCATATTATTTACTCTCATTTGTTAGAGTCAGATTAGTCTGGCCAACTATACCAGTTTGCCTTGGCCTGTCCCAGTTTTAACACAGCAAGTCCTGTTTCCCAGGAGATTGCTCAGTCCCGAGTAAACAAGAGTTGATCACCCAAGTTAAACTCAGTCAGTAATTCAAGATGTACATCTTATCTCTTGAGTCATAGAGTTGATCCATGAGAGGGGATTTGTTGTAAAGGATTAGTTGATCTGACTTCCCTCCACAGAGCCTCCCCTACATCGTCATCCCACACCAGAATGGTATATTTGTAACTAGTGATGGAACTACATTGACATATCATTACCCAAAGTCTATAGTTTATACTAGGGTTCACTCCTGATGGTGTATTTTCTACTGTTGTTTAGTCACTAAGTTGTGTCTGACTCTTTGCCACCCCACAAACTGTAGCCCACCAGGCTTCTCAATGGTGGGATTTCCGCAGGCAAGACAACTGGAGTGGGTCACTATTTCCTTCTACAGGGGATCTTCCTGACCCAGGGATCAAACCTGGGTCTCTTGCATTGGCAGTTGGATTTTTTACCAACTGAGCCACCTGGGAAGCCCCTTCCTTTTTTTATATGGGTGTAGACAAATGTATAGAGGCATGTATCCACCACTGTAGTATCATACGGAAGAGTTTCATTGCCTTGAAAACCTCCTAAAAATACACCTATTCATCTCCTCCCTGCTAAACCTCTGCCAACCACTGATTTTCTTTAACTGCTTCTATAGTTTTGCCTTTTCCAAAATGTCATATAGTTGGAATCATACAGTATATAGCCTTTTTAGATTGCCTTCCTTCACTTACACATTCAAGCTTTTTCTGTCACACAGCTATTTCGATTAGAAAGATATATTAGGAGTCTCAACAAATGAGAAGGGCCTAAATATCTTGACCTACAGAAGTGTCTACTCTCGGTAGACTTAATTTACTTTGCTAAACCTCAATTTCTTCATTAGCAAAATGGACTGTAATAACACTTACCTTGGAATGTTGTTTTGAGGATTAGAGATATTGTATAACAAATAACACTAAAATAGTGGAATTGCTATTGTGAGACTATTGTAAAGGATCCAATGAGATAGGAAGTAATTGATAAAAAAGAAAAATGAAGGAATAATGCAAAGAAATAAAATAGTACTATCAGAAAGGCTTATAGTTTTTCTTCCCTAGAAGGACCAGAGTGGGCTCCGGTGGCACTTTTGCTTCTGTTTGGGAATGATTTAGGAGGAGAGACTCCATCTGCAATAGCTACTCCCAAGATCTCTCCATGGAACGTAGGATGTTAAGAAACAGTGGACTGATACTCTTTTAAGTGTAGAGTAGTCAAGATTAAGAGCTTGGATTTAGAGGGAAATTTGGCTCAAGATTCACTGTATATGAAGGTCTAGGATGGCCTGGGCAGTAGAATATGAAAGTGAGTACGTCCAAGTCCTCATGTGTTCACAGACAGTGCCAGTATTTTTTAGTAGGACGGGTGTTTGGCCCACTCAGGTCTCCCATGGGTACTCAGGGTTTACTGCTATCTCCTCACCTGATACATTTTTAAATGAATTTTATTGCATGTTTTCTTACTTGAGTGATGAACTAGATATTTTCTCTGTGCCCCACCCTCCACCCTGAGATCTGTTTTCTGTCCTTCTCTGTTTTTTGCCCTGGAAGCTTGATCTGCATGGACTACATCAATAGGTCCCATTTAGGTACAAGTATCTTTTCTAACTGGATGTCAAGTTCTACATTTAGGATACCTTCTTTAGTTCTGAGAGAGGGAGATGGTGAAATCTGTTTTGCAGAAAGTATCCATAAGACTAACGAATTGTAGAAAGTTATAACAGATTGTGTGGACTGTGTTACTACAGGTTCAATACCTATATTCAGTCACTGCTTAAATAATATGTATGATTATCATCACATGTTCCATTCTAAAAACAGAGCTGAAGCATTTTCATTTTATTCAAAGAGTAAATGTTGCAAACTAAAATTTTTTTCTGGTTTGTGAAAAGGGTGACTGGGCTAAGACATTTAACGATTTTTATTCCTTCATTGTTTTGCCTTTCATTTCCTTTTCTCTTTCCTCCCTCCCACTTTTATTTAGCACTGCTTGAATAATGTAAGATGAGTACTAGGATAAAAGCAAGGGTATCTGGAAGGCATAGATTTATCAGAAGGGGCTGCCGCCTAAGCAAAATTTGACACTAGCACTTGGACTCTTCCTTCCATTTGAATGATCTTCAGGTTATAGTCTGTAGATAACAACAGATAGATAAACAGAAACCTTTAGCTAGCTTGCGATCAAAATCTTGAATAGGTATATTACATTTTATTAAACACAGTTACAACTTATGATATATATGTGATATTTTGCCAAGTTGGAAGGTTTTTTTTTCTGATTTCTTCTCCATTATTTATGTTACTAGTGCATTGCTATAATTGGGAAATAAAAGGTTTTTTTTAGCTTTTGGGAGAAAAGTCCTCAGTAAGATCTTAATTTCTGTTTTATTTGGGATCTAGAGAACAAACTGATTCACTTCTAAATACCATTAAAATATTTAAATCAATTTCAGTAATCATTGATAGGAATTTTTAAATAAAATGCTTCACAGAGGCAGGCTAGGTCACAATATAGTCTAGCGAAATTCCTTATTTCAATTATTGTAACTTATATTTTCCTACAATTTTTGTCTCTCCTCTGTATGTCATTAGAGTAGCAGGTTTTCATAATGCTCATCTCTAATTTTTGATGAGTAATTTCATTAATGTTCCCCACATAAATGGCAAAGTATCTGTCTATCCATCCTCTAAGTATCTGTTCATCCATTTATTTGTGTGCCAGGAAATGTGTTAATGTGTAGGAAAGCAAGAAAGAAACAAAATTGTTACTGTCAAGTGAACTTGCAGAACTAATGAAAGAGACAGGCAAAAAAAATTGTCAGTTAGTGTGATGTGGTTAGGCTGCTAGTTTAGACGACAGTGGTCAGTGAAGGAGTTTTGGAAGGAGATGAAAGCCTAGAGGTAGGATGCAGGGGTTTGGGGAGATGGTAAATTGCCACTGAGCCAAATTATAACTTGGAGTTATCTGAGTGAATTGAGAATAAGGAGGCTAGAGGCTGAAGCTTATTTGAGGGCATAAAGTTCTGAGAGATCATGCCCTATTTGTGCAAGTGTAATGCTTTTGAACAGTGGTGTTGGAGAAGACTCTTGAGAGTCCCTTGGATTGCAAGGAGATCCAACCAGTCCATTCTGAAGGAGATCAGCCCTGGGATTTCTTTGGAAGGAATGATGCTAAAGCTGAAACTCCAGTACTTTGGCCACCTCATGCGAAGAGTTGACTCATTGGAAAAGACTCTGATGCTGGGAGGGATTGGGGGCAGGAGGAGAAGGGGACGACAGAGGATGAGATGGCTGGATGGCATCATTGACTCGATGGGCGTGAGTCTGAGTTAGCTCTGGGAGTTGGTGTTGGACAGGGAGGCCTGGCATGCTGCAATTCATGGGGTTGCAGAGAGTCGGACACGACTGAGCGACTGAACTGAATGTACATCATTTAATACATTTGGAATTCAGGGGATCGATAAGAACCTTGATGTGCCCAAAGTTACAGGCAGGCATCAGATCTTGAAAGTTCTCTTGTGAACTGGGAGAGTTTGCTTTTTTATTTTTTCCAATAAAACTCATTGGCAAGCCAGTGATGGGTGTTGAGCAGAATAAAATGATCAAATATGTGTTTCAGAAGGCTTACTCTTAGGGCTGTGGAGAATAGATAGGAGGGGTCTTTAGACTGTGAGTGAATGAGAGCAGGGACCAGGTCTGTTTGTTTAACACTGTATCTCCAGGCCCTTGTCCAATATCTGATGCATGGTGATTCTTGCATCAGTATTTTTTAAATAAAGTAGTATACACAGAGATCATGTGGGATACTTTTGAAGTAGTCCTGGTAAGAAATGGTGAAGATAATTGGAAAGGATAAAGTGAATCATTTGGATCAGTGTTTTTCAAAATTTTCTAATTAAGACCTGTATTAGGAAATATACAGGACTTGGTATATATATACACGAACACTCACACTTAAAACTAATGTTTTACTACATAGTATTTACTCTTACTACCTGTGGCGCACAATTTTCTATCCTATGCCATGCCTTGTATTAATTTTCCTAGAGTTGCTGTAATAAATACCACAGACTTGGTGGCTTAAAGGAAAGAGTGTATTTTCTCACAATTCTAGAAGTCCGAGGTCAAAATGTCAGTGAGTTTGGCTTCTTTCGAGGACCATGAGGGGAGAATCTGTTCCAGACAGCTCTCCTTGGTTTGCAGAAGTGGGTCTTCCTGTATCTTTGTACGGTCTTGCCTCCTTGCATATCTGTGTCCTAGTCTTTTCTTCTCTTCATAAGCACATCATATTGGATTAGGGCCCACCAATGTGACTTCATCTTACTCTAATTATCTCTTTAAGCCTTTTCTCTAAACACAGTCACATTCTGAGGTGTTGAATGTTAGGACTTAAACATATGAATTTCGTGGGGGGCATAATAACACTATTCTGTGAAAAAATAACCAAAGTCCATGGTGCATATCCGGATTCACTCTTTGTTGTCCATTCTGTGTTTGTTTTTTTAAATCTAAATAATTACGTGTATACATCTTCATAGCATCATGTAGAATGGTGTCTCTGTCCTAAAATGTCCTGTGTTTCACCTATTCATTCTTCCCCTTCCCAAATCCCTGGTAATCACTGATGTTTTTACTATCTCCATAGTTTTGCCTTTTCCAGATTTCACATCGTTAGAATCATACAGTATATGGTCTTTTCAGATTGGCTTCTTTCATATTGTAATATTTTCTTTTTAAAATGTCTTTTCTAAACTGTTGATCCTCATGATCAACTAAAGGATTGCTAACTTCTATGTGGAAAACGTTGGTGTAAGGAGCTACTGAGGAGGGAGAACTGCCAGGACTTCGTGACTGTTAAGATATGGGGGGAGAGGGGTCTGGGACTTAGGATACAGTCTGTTATGAATAGTCAACTGACATGCAGGTGTTAACTGAAGTCCTGGATGTCCACTCATAAAGTGAAGAGAGAGTGAAAAATGGAAGTCCTGAGGAATAAGTCCTACAGAGTATCAATTTCATAGGTGTCAGACTTTGTCTTGGGTTTAAATTTGAGTTGAGAATCTTCAGTTGTGTTGACTTACCATTTTTTCCCCTGTGAGCTGTTTGTTCATATCTTGTATAAACATTTATTTGTTTATTGATCTTTTCAATAGTTTGAGATAAAGCTTTCTTTCATAAAGAAAGTATTTGAAAACATAATAATGGACTGTTTATCCTATTTGTCTTTTAGCTTTGTCTATAATATTAGTTACTAGGCAGAAATTCTAGATTTATATAGAATCAATTTTACCAGTGTATAACTTTATATTAATATTTTCTGAATTTTATGGCATGCTTACCAAGGCCTTCTCCACTCATATCACATAAAAAACATTCTTGAATGTTTTCTTAAAGTACATTTATTGTTTTGTTTAAGCTTTAAATTTGAAAATTGTATTATTCTGAAATAATGTTTATGTAAGTGGCAACATGGGTATCTGGTTTTGTCCATATGACCTGGCAAATGACCTAGCACTATTTATTAAAGAATTTTCTTTTTCCCTCTTATTTTAAATGATATATTTCTCACATGTCAATATATACTGTGCATTTGATTATTTCTGGTCTTCATTTTGTTTCAGTGGTCTGCCTGTCTACTCCTGACCAGAATTATATAATTTTAATTCATTTTATGATATATATTTGAAATACTGAATAGGGCTAGTCTTTCACTCATATACATTTCCATGGATAGCTTCACTTATTCCATCTTCCAAGTGATCTTTCAAAAAAATTGTCAGACCCTATCTCCACCTTAGAAATCCCCACCCCAAACAAACACTTTGGAAATTTGATCGGGTCTATAGTGAAATTTCCCATGGATGGAGGAGCCTGGTAGGCTGCAGTCCATGGGGTCGCTAAGAGTCAGACATGACTGAGTGACTTCACTTTCACCTTTCTTTTCATGCACTGGAGAAGGAAATGGCAACCCACTCCAGTGTTCTTGCCTGGAGAATCCCAGGGATGGGGGAGCCTGGTGGGCTGCTGTCTATGGGGTCGCACAGAGTTGGGCACAAATGAAGACTTGCAACAGCAGCAGCAGCAGCAGCAGCAGCAGCAGCAGCAGCAGCAGCAGCATAGTGAAATTGTAAAGTAGGAATTTTGCCTTCTTTCCACTCTGATTCATCATATTCAAGGTAATTTTACTGGGTATCCATGTGGCTTTGGACAATGGTGACTGTCTAACATCTGCAAAAATTTCTTCCCTAACCCGTAAGAAAATATAAGAAAAGTAAATTCTATGCAAAACAATACCCTTAGCATACCTGGCAGACAGAACATGCCAAAACTGTAAAAATAACTATCTGTAAAGGGTAAAAACTGACCAATTTCCAGCGGGTGATCTTTCACTCCACCATCTCATATCCAAAGAAAAATCATGAGGAAGACAAAGAGGGAGGCAAGTAATGAGCTGTCATGGTGACTTGGAAAGTCTCCTCAAAATATTATATCTTCCCTGAATCTGAAAGGAAACAAAACCAAACCTTGAAAATGTGTCTGTGAAAATCAGTGCAAGAGCTACCGGGCAGAGACTTCAGAGTTCCTGATTTAAAGGCACAGGCCCAGTTTATAAGGAGAGATGCAATTACATGGACAGACCTGATTTAAATAGGCAGTCTTCAAAATGCGCAGCTTCCATTTGAGGGAGGTGGGGTGGAAATGCATAGGGCTGGAAAGTATTCCTTTGCAGTCTAGTAGTTAAGTAGAAATAGTAAAGAAAGGTGAGGGAGATTTTTAGAAAGGCAGGAAAACCAGAGAACAGTGAAACAGAGGACTGGAAACCTTTCCCCCAACATCAGAATAGACGAAAACTCCTTGCTAAAGTGTTTTGATTGCTATACTGGCAGATGAGTGAGGTATTAATAATGTGAATACCAGAAAATACTCCAGTATCATAAAAATGAACAGAAGACAGATAAAATCCATATACATATATTGCAGAAAATCAGTAAATGAAATTTCACACATAATTGAGAAAATTAACCAGCCTTCATCTTGGAAAATGAAAACGAAGCAGAAGAAAACTGTAAGCCAGTAACTCTGAACAGAATTAAATATGCTCAAACAAGCATTTGAGGATTTTAGAAACTGTCATTAATCAGAAGTTTGAAAGTAAAACAGAAGTGAGCAAAAGAAAACTGAAAAGAGATTGAACTTGGAAAAGAAATAGAAAAAAAGTATCTCATAAGTGAAGAAAAAAATTCCAATAACAAATGCAATAAATATTATGAATTCCAAAGATAAACTTGGAGAAAAGTTTATTAATGCCTGTTAAAAAAAAAAAACCTAGACAAAGACATGAAATGAAATATAATCAAAAGAAATGACATAATCAAAAACGAACAAAAATGGTCAGAAAGAAAGCATGTCATTATAGTGACATTGGGGGACATTCCAGGTATAGTTCCCAAGACTGAAGACCGATTGGCCTGTGCTGTCTACAAAGCAGGCCTGTTTCCTCCACCTTTGCTTCGTGGTCAGTGTCTTACAAGACCTAGACTAAGACAGAAGATAGCTTTAGCTTCTTTTCAAGTCCATTCCATGTGAGTGCATCTTGTTTCAGCTCCTCTTCATAAACGGAATCTGGGTCCAGTGCTTTACAAGGTATGGAACACTTAGTTCTTGGTAAGTTGTAGAAAATGAACTCCTGTCTCTGCTTGCTTCTGAAATCAGAGCTCAGCAGGCCAAAAGCCCTCATTCCTGCCTTGCGTTAGGTTGCTCTTTCATTGCTGCTCCATGGAGGAGTGTGTGTGTGTATGTGTGCTATTTTGGAAATTTTCAGTTTCATGTTTTAAATACAGTTTTTTGTAGTAGATAAGTCTGAAAATATGAACTATAATTTAACTTGAAATTTCTCATTCCCTTTGAAAGGAGAATTTTAAACTTTTTATATATCCTGTATATTTTTTGTTGTTTATTCTTAAATAAACTTTTTGAACTTAAAAAAAATTAGTGTCTTCTCTCATCCATTGTAATTTCAATAGGCTATTGCTTGCACAAAGAAAAACTATTGAATTATATATATATATTATATATGTATATATATTATATAAAACCATATATATTATATATGTATATATATATTATATA
>SJYA01000437.1:583921-624022 GCA_006410615.1 Neotragus moschatus | reverse complement strand
CAACCTTTTGAATTATATATAAAACTAGGTACCTTAATTTTTTTCTATTTTTCTAATAATTTTTATAGTATATTTGCTATTGTTTACACGTGTGAAATTTTAACATCTGAAAATAATGCCATTTTGCATAATCTTTTCTAATGTCTGTACTTTATTCTTTAGGGTAAGTGGATTAACTGTAACTAAGTATACTAACTGTAACTTCAAGAAGGATATTGTTGTCTTATTCCTAACTTTTAATGAAAATTCAGTTAATTTTTACTATATTGTATGATATAACATCTTTTTATTTTATTTAGATCCACTAATTAAAAAGTAATTTCAATCTACATTAATTGAAAATTATTTGTACTTTAAACTTCATATTTTAACTGAAGCTTTTGTCATACTTTTGTTATAGAATCAAGGTTTCTTATTTGAATATGAGCTACTGATTGGAGACTTACATCCTCTTTAGCATAAACCATACCCATAAAATATGGCATAAAATTTATGTTTTTTAGGTACTTGGCATTTTAAGATATTCATGATTCATAGTATCTCTAAACTTTGACCTTACCCAAACCAAAGAATTTAACTGAATTTCCTTAGAAACACTTTTTTGACACGTCTTATGCGATTCATGGGGTCGCAAAGAATCACTGAGTGACTGAACTGAACTGAACTGATTGATTGTTGTAGCTTCTAATTTACGTACGTTATTAAAGTTCAGTGTAAACAGTGTTTTAGAACATAGAACTCTGTAAGTATTCACTTGTCAAGTTGGAGCAAATGTGGATGGGCCCATTGACACTGCTATCTACCAGTAGTCATAAATCCATGAGCAATACTTTCTTTTTAGAGAGGAAGCTGAACAGTTACTATTCCTTGAAGCTGATGAAGTAGATGTCAATTAAATCTGCTCCTTAAAACTTTGTCTATTTGTCGACCCAAGGAAGGTCATAACATTCTGATTGAATTTACTTTTTTTTCCTAATGGTTATATATTTATTTACTTATTTATTTAAATTTATTTTTTAACTCAAGGAAAATTGCTTTACAACATTGTGTTGGTTTTCTGCCACACAACAATGAGAATCAGCCATAATTACACATATATCCCCTTTTTCTTGACTCTCCCTCCACCCCCCACCCCCCAACCCCCATCCCAACCTTCTAGGTCATCACAGAGTGCCAGGATGGGATCTCTGTGCTATATAGCAACTTCCCACTAGCTATCCATTTGACACATGATAGTGTGTATATGTCAATGCCACTTTCTCCATTTGCCCTACCCTTTCTATATATATGGAGTCTAGAAAGATGATACTGATGAACCCATTTGCAGGGAAGGACTGGAGACATAGATGTAGCAAATAGACTTACGTATATAGCAGGGGAAGGAGAGGGTGGGACAAGTTTAAACTTTTTAAAAATTAACAATGTCTATTGAATTTTAATATTCATTATTTTAATTTTTGCATTGACTGATTTTTTCTAAAAGTGAACTCTATAATGTTTTTAATATTGATCTATACTTGCAGTCTGGCATATCATCATTCAAATTTATTACTATAATACATTTATTAATATTTAAATATATTTTATTATATTATTATTTTGCTATACACTGAACTCTTCTTGCTATCATATTATTTAGAATTCTTTCATTGAAATTCACATGTGAAATTGGTGTACATTTTAGCAAGCTGCCTTCTTCATAATTTGACATTTTTTATAATCTATTTAAGATTCACAAACTTAAATGACATTATTCTTTGAATTTTGTCATGCGTGGAATTTTCAAACAGATGTTTCCTACACTGAGAAGTTTCTTATTAATGATAATAGCATTGGAATCAATCATTGCCACCACCTATTTCCACTCAACCTTCCTGACATTTCTCTAGTCTCTAGTGAGGAGCTTCTATCACTCACTCCTTAAGTAAATAAATGATGAATAAAATGAAATGTTATACTATATATCATCTGCTGAGTCAATGGTAGGACTGGGATAATTTTTTTCTTATTCCACATACACACATGTTCTCTTTTACACACACTTTCTCTCATATTATAACGGAAGATTAATACAAATTGAAATGATTACTGAGAGCCCTTCTCTCCAGTGGTATTAGGTACACAGTTTTCTACTGATGCTAGTGGAACTTCAGTGGGTTTATCTCAGGTGATTGATCCCAAGGATGGCATACTTTATGTTTTTAAAAATTGTTCTACTTGAGAAGACTAAATTTTCTTTACATGGGAGGCAGACTTAAATAAACGTAAGAAAAAAGCAAATGAAAAAGTTCTTGAACATTTAGATAAAGATACGTCTTGATCATTTCTTTCCTCTGAAATGAGCATTCTGTTACATTTATTTATTCACTAATGCAAACTATACTTTCTTTGTGGTAGTGGTGAATCAGTTCTTAGATAGTTATTAAGCATTTATGACCTTTTTTCATCTACTCATTTTGTTTTCAGAGAGGACAACTGGGGACAGAGAGGATATATGGGCATATCAGAGATATTAGCAATGTATGAAAGTGAAAAGTGAAAGTGAAGTCGCTCAGTAGTGTCTGATTCTTTGCGACCCCGTGGACTGTAGCCCACCAGGCTCCTCTGCCCATGGGATTCTCCAGGCAAGAATACTGGAATGGGTTGCCATTTCCTTTTCCAGGGGATCTTCCCGACCCAGGGATCGAACCCAGGTCTCCCACATTGCAGCCAGATGCTTTAAACTCTGAGCCACCAGGGAAGCCTGTATAAGCTTGTATTAGCAATGTATAAAAAGTGACAAATGCTTTTGAAAAAGACAAGTGGATATACATTTAGTTATTACATTTCTGTTTTGGAAATCAAGTGTTCTGTAATTGGCAGGTAATTTTATGCCTCTGGTGTAGGTGTAATTTCTTATTTTTGAGGTTGGTAAACATGCCATACAGTGATATTTTTCCTTAATAAGGGCCCACATTTAAAGTACCTATATTTATTTTAGAATCAAGCATGGTATTATTACCATGCAGACTTCATTTTGCATTTTTGTTAGGAGACATTATTAAACATTTCATATGTTGTAAATTGTTTATAATGCTACTTCAGCAGCATCTTGAACTATTTGCTGATCTATCTAGAAATTGCACTTCTGATCATAGTCTGCATACTCAAGAAAGGAAAATAAAACCTTTCTGTGGTCTTTAAAAAAAAAACAAATAATGAACTGAAAATAGAAAGGAATCAGATTGTATGTAATACACGTGATTGAGGTTAAAAAAATTCAGAGAGAGATTGTAACTTAAAGTGATAACAGATTCAAACATAGAAAAACCCAACAAAGCTACCTTGTTGTTAAACCAATAGCAACAAATCTTGGAAGAAATTAGTCTTTAGTTGTTAACAAAGCTATGAAAAGAAGACATTGTGGTTTTAACAGAAGAAAACAGTTAAACCAAAAGTGGAAATATTAAATATTTTTTTATTATTATTTAAGCATTAGAAAGTACACTGGATAATAAAATAATCTTTCATTTTTTAGCTTCTTTCTCTTTAGGTTTATTGACATTTTCATATTTGCTACAATTTTCTTAAGGAAATTGCCAAGCACTTTCTTTAGCTGGGCTAATATGGCTTTAATTAATCTATTTTCTGGTTTTCCCAATTTACAATTAATAGCAAGAAAAGAAAAACCCAACTGTACTGCCCATCCCCAAGTAGCCATGGTCATATAATGCAGAACAGTGGATAAATATATCTTTACATTTCCATTCAGCAGTCCAATAATAATGACTTAAGTCTGTTGTCTGGCAGAACTCCCAGGTACTTATAAAAGAGATCAAGATCTCTGAAAATGATAGGTCCTTTCCAACACACTGTGCTGAAAATCTTGTCAATTGTAAAATAATTGTTAGCCATTGTGGGGTTTGGGGCAACAGGGATTTACATGACTATTGAGATAAATTTTTTAGAACTGTGTAGGGTCTAGCCAACAGTTCTTGGCAGCATTTTAAACAGCATTAAGTTTCCTGGCAATGCCAAGGATCAGGTCCAGGGGAACTGACTCTGTCACTGTAATTATTTCTAAGCTTATTCCGTTCCAAAACAAAGCAACTTGAGGACAGGTTTGTTGTAAATTTTCTAAGACTGCTTCACATGCAAGGTCTTTGGGTGTTTCTCTTCTAGACATATTTGTTTGGACCAATTCAGATATGGTTTCTTTGATTTTTGTTACTTGGCACTATTGCTGCAATCTTGGTCAAAATCTGGAATTTTAAGATTTAATAGTCATAGGGGAATCATGGCCTCAAATTCACTGTTCCATTGTATGAGAGATGTCAACACGTGAGCTTTTCTAAAGAATGGGTACTAACATCAAGGACAAGAATTGCTTCATATCAGTCCCAAACAGTCGTAAATGGTTTAATTTTTATGTGTGCACATGGGTGGGGAGGAGGAAGTTGAGTCTCCGTTGATCTTAATGTGTATGGGAAGAGTTGACTATTCAGTGCATTTTACAGTGTGCTTAACAACTTAATGAGTTTTGGAATAAAAGGGAGCATGTAAATCATTGCAAGTTTACTGTTAAAGTTCAGTGCGCTTATCAGATAAAACTGCCATGACCCTGAAAGAAGTGACTGAAGGGACCACATCCTCTCACTTTTTACAGGGTGAACTGTGAACTTATCATATCTATGGAATACCCTGCCCCAACCCTATCCCCCATCCCAGGAAGGGATCTGAAAAGGAATTCAGGCATTTGACAATACATACTGGCTAAGGACCTGTTCTCAAGACATGTTTTAAGATAGGTTTTCAAATTCCACGTAAGTGGATAGGCCTCAGATCTTACATACCAACTCAGGCAAACTTTGTACTTATGTGTTACACAACAGAACTATTTGGCTTATGGAAACTAATTTAGGCATAAGTCTTTAAAGGACAAGGGGTGCATTTATTGGAGACCTAAGTGTCAGAGATGGAGGCAACTACAGATAGAACATTAACCAACATTTTATCATAAGCAAATACATCAAGGCTCAGAGAAATTATATGGCATGATTGAGTCAGGGAGTTACTCAGAGTTACTCAGAAAATAGATCTCCTAACTCTTGATGATGTTTCACTAGATTAGGAAAAAAGTAACAGGGTTAGAAGCAGCATGAAAATAAAGTTAAATTTTTTGCTATTATAGTCAAGGCATCTTTACAGAGTACTTTCTCCCTCTGAATGTCACTACAGAGGCCATCTCTCTGTAGATATTCAGTATATATACTTTCCTGCTGACTTTTGGTCTCAGTGATTTGGAAAACAAAATATTTTCAGTGAACTTTTCTCCCTTCATATTGATAATATCACTTTATTTCTCTGTAGTACCTCATTACTGAAGGTCATCTTTTAAAACTTTTATTTAACAAGTAGAAATAACATTTATCATGTACCTAACTTGAACTCTGGGGCTTACTTATTTCAAAGGAATCATTTCACAATATAATTTACACTGTCTTACATATTAAATCTGTTTGATCTATTTTTTTAGAAGTTCAAGCTCTTTTTCTGTCTATCAAGCCTAGTTACACACATGACCCTGGTAATTGCCTCTGAAGGCATCAGTGTTCTAAAGTATGTAATCCAGTACACATATATCTGGTAAACCAAAGAGTTTTGCACTCCTGAGAAATGTAATTTTTAAAAAATGATAGCCAAATGTTTTAGAAATGCACTGTCCAATATGGCAGCCATATAGTTAAATTGAAATTTTATATAGAAAAAAATTAACATCCAGTTCCTCAATCACACTAATCATATTTCAAGTACTTAATAAACACATATAGCTAAAACTACTGCATTAAGTAGCATAGATATAGGGCATTTCTATAATCTTAGAAAGTTCTATTGGACTACTCTTCTCTAGAAGAATTAGTACTCCATCCCAAGATACTTGCATTCAAAGTGCCTATTATACCTGAAAGTTCAGTTCAGTTCAGTCGCACAATTGTGTCCGACTCTTTGCCACCCCATGAACTGCAGTCTCCTTGTCCATCACCAACCCTCAGTGTCCACCCAAACCCATGTCCATTGAGTTGGTGATGCCATCCAACCATCTCATCCTCTGTCGTCCCCTTCTCCTCCTGCCCTCAATCTTTCCCAGCATCAGGGTCTTTTCCAGTGAGTCAGCTCTTTGCATCAGGTGGCCAAAGTATTGGAGTTTCAGCTTCAACATCAGCATCAGTCCTTCCAATGAACACCCAGAACTGATCTCCTTTAGGATGGACTGGTTTGATCTCCTTGCTGTCCAAAAGACTCTCAAGAGTCTTCTCCAACACCACAGTTCAAAAGCATCAATTCTTTGTTGCTCAGTTTTCTTTATAGTCCAAATGTCACATCCATACATGACCGCTGGAAAAACCACAGCCATGACTAGACGGACCTTTGTAGACAAAGTAAAAATGTCTCTGCTTTTTAATATGCTATCTAGGTTGGTCATAACTTTCCTTTCAAGGAGTGTCTTTTAATTTCATGCCCACAATCACCATCTGAAGTGATTTGGGAGTCCAGAAAAATAAAGTCAGCCCCTGTTTCCACTCTTTCCCCATCTATCTGCCATGAAGTGATGGGACCGGATGCCATGATCTTCGTTTTTTTAATGTTCAGCTTTAAGCCAAATTTCCACTCTCCTCTTTCACTTTAATCAAGAGGCTCTTTAATTCTTCTTCACTTTCTGTCATAAGTCATCTGCATATCTGAGGTTATTGATATTTCTCCTGGAAATCTTGATTCCAGCTTGTGTTTCTTCCATCCCAGCGTTTCTCATAATGTATTCTGCATATAAGTTAAATAAGCAGGATGATAATATATAGCCATAACGTACACTTTTTCCTATTTGGAACCAGTCTGTTGTTCCATGTCCAGTTCTGTTGCTTCCTAACTTGCATACAGGTTTCTCAAGAGGTAGGTCAGGTGGTCTGGTTTTCCCATCTCTTCCAGAATTTTCCACAGTTTAATGATCCACACAGTCAAAGGTTTTGGCATAGTCAATAAAGCAGAAATAGATGTTTTTCTGGAACTCTCTNTTGTTGGAACAGGGCGTTTGAGATGACCAGTGCGTTCTCTTGGCAGAACTCTATTAGCCTTTGCCCTGCTTTATTCCGCATTCCAAGGCCAAACTTGCCTGTTACTCCAGGTGTTTCTTGGCTTCCTACTTTTGCATTCCAGTTCCCTATAATGAAAAGGACATCTTTTGGAGACGTTAGTTCTAGAAGGTCTTATAGGTTATCATAGAACTGTTCAGCTTCTTTGGCTTTACTGGTCGGGGCATAGACTTGAGTTACCATGATTTTGAATGGTTTGCCTTGGAAACAGACAGAGATCATTTTGTCATGTTTGAGATTGCATCCAAGTACTGCATTTCGGACTCTTTTGTTGATCATGATGGCTACTCCATTTCTTCTAAGGGATTCCTGCCTGCAGTAGTAGATACAATGGTCATCTGAGTTAAATTCACCCATTCCAGTCCATTTTAGTTCTCTAGATTGATTTTTATTTGATTCCTAGAATGTTCATGTTCACTCCTGTCATCTCCTGTTTGACCACTTCCAATTTGCCTTGATTCATGGACCTAACATTCCAGGTTTCTATGCAATATTGCTCTTTATAGCATTGAACTTGCTTCTATCAACAGTCCCATTCACACCTGGTTGTTGTTTGTGCTTTGGCTCCAACCCTTCATTCTTTCTGGAGTTATTTCTCCACTGATCTCCAGTAGCATATTGGGCACCTACCAACCTGGGAGTTCATCTTTTAGTGTCCTATCTTTTTGCCTTTTCATACTGTTGATGGGGTTCTCAAGGCAAGAATATTGAAGTGGTTTGCCATTCCCTTCTCCAGTGGACCACATTCTGTCAGACCTCTCCATCATGACCCATCCATCTTGGGTGGCCCCATATGGCCAGATTGGGTGGCCCCATATGGCCAGATCAGATTGGCTAGTTGTCTGTGACTATAGTTTCAGTCTGTCTGCCCTGATCCCCTCTCTCAGGGCGTACTGTCTTACCTAGGTTTCTCTTACCTTGAATGAAGTGTCTCTCTGCACTGCTGTTCCAGCAAAGCCCAGCTGCTGCTCCTTACCGTGAACTCAGGGTAGCTCTTCTCAGCCACGGCTCCTGACCTCAGGCATAGGGTAGCTCCTCTCAGCTGTGAAGAATCATATATCAATTAGGACATATCAATATATCAAGCGTGTGAATTTTCTTAAATATTTTAATTTGAGAAAACGTTAACATGTTTGGGCTGTTTTCTTGACCTTGTCACTTTCTAGCTGTGCAGGTTGAAAACAATTTACTCCCTATGCTTTAATTTTCATCTTTTAAAATAGAGAACATGGTATTTAATAGTATTGTTCTGAGAACGAAATGATATAATTCAGGTAAAATGCTTAGCACATTATCCGGTATATTTTAAGTAAATACTTAATAATCAGGAAAAGAAATACAAGAAGGCAAAGTGGTTGTCTGAGGAGGCTTCACAAATAGCTGAGAAGAGAAGAGAAGAGAAGTGAAAGGCAATGGAGAAAGGAAAAGATATACCTAACTGAATGCAGAATTTGAGAGAATAGCAAGGAGAGATGAAGAAAGCTTTCTTAAGTGAACAATACAAAGAAATAGAGGAAGATGATAGAATGGGAAAGACTAGTAATTTTTTTTCCCAAGAAAATTGGAGATACCAAGAGAATATTTCATGCAAAGATGAGCACAATAAAGGACAGAAATGGCAAACACCTAACTGAAGCAGAAGAGATTAAGAAGAGCAGGCAAGAATACATAGAAGAACTGTACCAAAAAGATCTTAATGACCCAGATAACCATGATGGTGTGACATTGCGGAGTGTGAAGTCAATTGGACCTTAGGAAGCATTCCTATGAGAATATCTAGTGGAGGTGATGGAATTCCAGCTGAGGTATTTCAAGTCCTAAAAGAAGATGCTGTGAAAGTGCTGCACTCAGTAGGCCAGTAAATTTGGAAAACTTAGCAGTGACCACAGGACTGGAAAATGTCAGTTTTCATTCTAATTCCAAAGAAAGGGAATGTCAAAGAATGTTGAAACTACTACACAATTGAACTCATTTCACATGCTAGCAAGATTATGCTCAAAATCCTTCAACCTAGGCTTCAGCAGTATGTGAACTGAGAAATTCCAGATGTACAAGCTGGATTTAGAAAAGGTAGAGGAACCAGAGAGTCAATTGCCAACATCTGTTGAATCATAGAAAAAGTAAGGGAATTTTAGAAAAACGTCCTCCTCTGCTTCATTGACTGTGTCAAGCCTTTGACTGGTGGATCACTACAAACTATGAAAAATTCTTAAAGAGATGGGATACAAAATAGAATCTACATCTTAAGGCATTCATCATCCACATAGTATTTTAGTAATACCTTGAAAGTTTTACTTTTATGCTTGTATATTGTTTAGTTTCTGGACCTAATTGTAGTTTATATTTGGGGAGTAAAGTATGTGTATATTAGCAGGGACATGGTGAGTAAAAATTAATGTAGTTTGAAATTCTGTTTCAAAATCAATATATCTTTGTTGAAGTATTTATTTGAGTTAATTCTTTGACAATAGTTGCTATAGACTGAATGTATCTCTAAAAAATTTTTGTGTTGATATGGCAACCCCCAATGTGCTGACACTAAGAAGTCAGGCCTTTGGGAAGTGATTATGCCTTGCAGGTGGAGAATTCACAAATGGAATTCAGTTCAGTTCAGTTCAGTCGCTCAGTCGTGTCTGACTCTTTGCGACCCCATGAATCGCAGCACACCAGGCCTCCCTGTCCATCACCAACTCCCAGAGTTCACTCAGACTCTCGTCCATCGAGTCAGTGATGCCATCCAGCCATCTCATCCTCTGTCATCCCCTTCTCCTCCTGCCCCCAATCCCTCCCAGCTTCAGAGTCTTTTCCAATGAGTCAACTCTTCGCATGAGGTGGCCAAAGTACTGAGTTTCAGCTTTAGCATCATTCCTTCCAAAGAAATCCCAGGGCTGATCTCCTTCAGAATGGACTGGTTGGATCTCCTTGCAGTCCAAGGGACTCTCAATTAGTGTCTTTATAAAAGCTCTAGAGAACTTCCTTACCCTTTCTGTCCTGTGAGGACCTAGAGAGAAAATGTGTGTGTGTGTGTATGTGTGTGTGCATTTTCCCACATCTCTCTGCTTCTCTAAGAATTTTTTTTTTTGTCTTTCATTTACAGCAGTGATTTGGCTATGATGTATCTAGCTGCTGTATTATGAGTATTGACCCTGATTTGAGGTTCCTAAATCTGTGACTTGTTGACTTTTGTCAGTTTTGGAAAATTTTGTTTATTAGCTCATTAAACATTGCTTTTGATACATCCTCTTTCTGCTTTCCTGTTTTGGGATTGCAAATACACTTCTTATACGTCTATGAAAGCACTTTTCTTATATGTGCATGTGTTCTTTCTTATATTTTCCACTTTTATTTCCTCTCTATGTTTCAATTTAGATATTTTCTAATAATCTATTTTTAAAAGACTTTAATTTTTGAAAGTAGGTTTGTTTCCAATAAAATTGAGATTAACGCACAGAGATTTTCCATAAACCCCATGCTCCCACACATGCATAGCCTTCTCTATCTTCAATATTGCTACCATAATAATACATTTTTTACCAAGGTCCATAGTTAACCTCCAGTTCAGTTCAGTTCAGTCACTCAGTCGTGTCCACCTCTTTGCAATCTCATGAACCGCGGAACACCAGGCTTCCCTGTCCACCATCAACTCCTGGTGTCCACCGAAACCCATGTCCATTGAGTCAATGATGGCATCCAACCATCTCATCCTCTGTCATCCCCTTTCTTCATGCCCTCGGTCTTTCCCAGCATCAGAGTCTTTTCCAATGAGTCAGTTCTTTGCATCAGGTGGCCAAAGTATTGGAGTTTCAGCTTCAACATCAGCATCAGTCCCTCCAGTGAACACCCAGGACTGATCTCCTTGCAGTCCAAGAGACTCTCAAGAGTCTTCTCCAACACCACAGTTCAAAAGCATCAATTCTTTGGCCCTCAGCTTTCTTTATGGTTCAACTCTCACATACATACATGACCACTGGAAAAACCATAGTTTTGACTAAATGGACCTTTGTTGGCAGAGTAATATCTCTGCTTTTTAATATGCTGTCTAGGTTGGTCTCAAGCATCTTTTAATTTCATGGCTGCAGTCACCATCTGCAGTGATTTGGGAGTCCAAAAAAATAAAATCTCTCACTGTTTCTACTGTTTCCCCATCTATTTCCCATGAGGTGATGGGACCAGATGCCATGATCTTAGTTTTCTGAATGTTGAGCTTTCAGCCAACTTTTTCACTCTCCTCTTTCACTTTCATCAAGAGGCTTTTTCGTTGCTCTTCACTTTCTGCCATAAGGGTGGTGTCATTTGCGTATATGAGGTGATTGGTATTTCTCCCGGCAATCTTGATTCCAGCTTGTGCTTCATCCAGCCCGGCATTTAACATGATGTACTCTGAACAGAAGGTAAATAAACAGAGTGACTATATGGTAGCCTTGATGTACTCCTTTCCCGACTTGGAACCAGTCTGTTTTTCCATGTCCAGTTCTAACTGTTGCTTGCTGATCTGCATACAGGTTTCTTAAGAGGTAGATCAGGTGATCTGGTATTCCCACCTCTTTCAGAATTTTCCACAGTTTGTTGTGATCCACACTGTCAAAGACTTTGGTGTAGTCAATAAAGCAGGTGTTTTTATGGAATGCTCTTGCTTTTTCCATGATCCAGTGAATGTTGGCAATTTGATCTCTGGCTCCTCTGCCTGTTCTAAATCCAACTTGAACATCTGGAATTTAACTGTTCACAGGGAAGCCTGTCTTGGAGAATTTTAAGCATTACTTTGCTAGCATGGGAGATGAATGTAATTGTGTTCCACCTCACCTCTGGCAATCACTAATCTTTTTATCTTCTTCACAATTTTTCCATTCCAGAATATTATATTGTTGGAATCATACTACGTGTAGTCTTCCAAAATTGACTACTTTCACTTAGTAATATGCACTTAGGGATCCCCTATTTAGTTTCATGACTTGCTAGCCCATTTCTTTCTACCACTACTATTCCATTTGGGGGGCACGCCACATCTTGCATCCAAACATCTTGGACATCTTGGTTGCTTCCAAGTTTTGGTGGTTATAAATAAATCTGTGATAAACATCAATGTGCAGATTTGTGTATAGACATAACTTTTCAGCTCCTTAGTGTGCATAATAAGGAGCATGTTTGCTGTTTTATGGTAAGAGTACATTTAGTTTTGTTAAAGCTACCAAATTGTCTTCTAAAGTATCTGTACTGTTTTGCATTCCTACCAGCAATGAATGAGAGTTTCTGTTGCTCACATTCTCATTAACATTTTGTGTTGCCAATTTTTCTGTATTTGGCCATGCTAATAGGTGTGTAATGCTATCTCATTATTTTAATTTATATTTCTCTGACATATGATTTGGGACATCTTTTCACAGGCATATTTGACACCCTTATTGTATATCTTCTTTTTTGAGGTGTCTATTTAGATCTTATTCCTTGGAACAATAGTTATGACCAACATAGACAGCATATTAAAAAGCAGAGACATTACTTTGTCAACAAAGATCCGTCTAGTCAAGGCTATTGTTTTTCCAGTGGTCATGTATGGATGTGAGAGTTGGACTATAAAGAAAGCTAACTGTGGTGTTGGACAAGGCTCTTGAGAGGCCCTTGGACTGCAAGGAGATCCAACCAGTCCATCCTAAAGGAGATTAGTCCTGACTGTTCATTGGAAGGACTGATGTTGAAGCTGAAACTCCAATACTTTGGCTACCTGATGCAAAGAACTGACTCACTGGAAAAGACCCTGATGCTGGGAAAGATTGAAGATGGGAGAAGAAAGAGATAACAGAAGATGAGATGGTTGGATGGCATCACCGACTTAATAGACATGGGTTTGGTTAGACACCGGGAGTTCGTGATGGACAGGGAGGCCTGGCAAGCTGCAATCCATGGGGTAGCAAAGAGTCGGACACGACTGAGTGACTGAACTGATTAAGATCTTTGGCCTATGTTTTAATCAAGTGTTTTTTTCCTCTTGTTGATTACTTGTTGAGTTTTAAGAGTTCTTTGTATATTTTATTTATCAGGTGTCTTTTGAAAATATTTTCCCCTTGCTTGTGGCTTGTTTTCTAATTCTGTAGACATTATCTTTTGCAGAGCATAAGCTTTTAATTTTAATGAAGCCCAGTTTATTGATTATTTATTTATTATGTCTTTGGTGTTGTATCTGAAAAGTTATCTTCAAACCTAAGGTCATCTGGATTTTCTCCTATGTTATCTTCTAGGAGCTTTATAGCTCTGCATTTTATATTTATGTCTATGATCCACTTTTGAGTTTTTGTGAAGAATATAAGGTCTGTCCCCAGATTCTTTTTTTTTTTTTCATATGTGGATGTCAAGTTGTTCCAGCATCATTTATTGAAGAGACTATCTTTGCTGTATTACCTCACCTTTACTTTGAGTTTTTGTCAATTATCAGTTGACAGTATTTATGAGGGTCTTTTCTGGGCTCTCTATTTTGTTTCGCTGATTAGTTTGTCTTTTTTGCCAATACCACATTGTCTTGATAATAACTTTATAGTGAGTCTTGAAGTAAGATAGTATCTGTTCCTCAAGTTTGTTCTTCTCCTTCAATATTATTAATACATCAGTTATTCTGGGTCTTTTACCACTTTGTGTAAATTTTAGAATCAGTTTGTTGATATCCATAAAATAACTTGCTGGAAGTTTGATTGGGGATAGCCAATATTTTAGTTTACTAATTCTCTCTTTGGTCATTCTTTTATTAGATATTCCTATTGAATTCTTAATTTCAGTTCTATTTTTTAGTACCAGTATTTTCATTTAATTGAAAACGGAATTCTAATTCTCTTATAAAGTTCCCTGTATTTTGCTTATTTTCCTGTTTTTTATGTTATAACTATTTTAAGTATATGATAATTTCAATATTAACAGTTTAAATGCACTGGCCTACTTATTATTTTTCTCTTGGTTTTTGGTCATTTTGGACTGTTTGGTAATTTTGTATTGAATGTTATACATTGTATATGAAATATTCTAGGAGCTATGGATTATGTTATCTTGTTGTTTTTCACTCTCTAAATCCTGTCTGACTCTTTACAACCCCATGGACTGCAGCACACCTGGTTTCCCTGTCCTTCTACTTCCAAAAAAAAAATTTACCTTTTTTTTCTGGTAGGTAGATAAGTATAAGCTGTTATCTTCTTTCAGTTAATCCTGGATTTCAGGTGTTGTTACAATTGATGTATTTTTTGGTTTCCCTTTTCTCCTAGGACACAGATCTTTTCCCTGGGACGTGGCCCTTTTGAGGTCTCAGGAGATATCCTGGAGTATTTACTTGAACTCATATATATATATATACATATATATATATATGTGTGTGTGTGTATATCCATGAGACAACTAAAACCTCTGCTTAGCTCTTTAGTCTCCCAGTTTTTGCTTTCCATTTGATTTCCTGGTGTCTCAACCTGAGCATGCACAGCTTAGGAATTGGTGAATATCTTAAGGAGAAATTGCATGTAGAATTTTAAGCTTGCTTCTCTTGGCCCTTGGTCCCTTAAATCTCAGGTGAATTGGAAGTTGTGAACTTGACCCTCTATGTTTCCAGCCCAATGAAGCTTGCATATTCAAGTAGACTGTATACCACTAGTCTACCCTCTTGTTATGCAGATAGCTGGGTGAATTTATTCAGTAAAACACAGAGACAAATGTGGAACTCTCCTCTGTGTGTTTCTTTTCGCTCTGAGAACTTGGTCATCAAGTCCTGGCTGCCTTAATTGTTTGTTGATACCTTCAAAGAGTTGCATTTTTTATTTTACCCATATTGTATAATTGACCCTGCTAAGATAGTCTGGAGAAGGCAATGGCAACCCACTCCAGTGCTCTTGCCTGGAAAATCCCATGGGTGGAGGAGCCTGGTAGGCTGCAGTCCATGGGGTTGCGAAGAGTCGGACACTACTGAGCAACTTTGCTTTCACTTAAGATAGTCTGATATAGGTTATGGCATTATGGCTAAAAGAAGAAGTCCACAATCCTACATTTCATTTGTTTTTCAACAAATTTGTGCCCATAGTTAATATAATACACAATGGTAAAAAAAATTTCCTTTTAAGATCCAGAAAAAAACAAGGCAACTCTTGTTACTTTTATATAACATAGTATAGGAAGTCCTAGGAGATTAGGTAAGAAAAAAATAATAGTTATGAAAATTGAAGNCTACTGAGCAACTTTGCTTTCACTTAAGATAGTCTGATATAGGTTATGGCATTATGGCTAAAAGAAGAAGTCCACAATCCTACATTTCATTTGTTTTTCAACAAATTTGTGCCCATAGTTAATATAATACACAATGGTAAAAAAAATTTCCTTTTAAGATCCAGAAAAAAACAAGGCAACTCTTGTTACTTTTATATAACATAGTATAGGAAGTCCTAGGAGATTAGGTAAGAAAAAAATAATAGTTATGAAAATTGAAGTGGGAAAAGTAAAACTTATTTGCATATATAAAACATTTAAGACTGTAGCAAAAAGAAAAAAAAAAACCTGTTTAGAACTAAGCAACAAATTCAGTAAAGGTGCACTGTACGAAATCAATATATGAAAATCAGTTGTTTCTATACACAAGTAATAAACTATCAGAAAAAATAAGAAAACAATCCCCTTTACAATTGCATCAAAAAGAATAAAATACCTGAGAATAAATTTAACCAAGGAGATGAAAGATCTATAGACTGAAAACTATAAGACACTGATGAAAGAAACTGAAGAAGACACAAATAAATGGAAAGATACTCTGTGCCCATAGATTAGAAGAATATTGTGAAAATGTCCATACTACCAAAACCATTCTACAGATCCAATGCAATCCCTATCAAAATTTTCATGACATTTTTACAGAAATAGAGCAGACATTTTCACAGAAATAGAACAGACAATTTTACTGCTTGTATGGAATCACAAAATACCCTGAATAGCCAAAACAATACTAAAAAAGAAGAGGAGTTCTGTGGAGGCATCACCCGTATGGATATTAAGCTAAATTACAAAGCTATAATAATCAAAACAGTGTGGAACTGCCATAAGATAGATATCAATTCAGTTCAGTCGCTCAGTATGTCCGACTCTTTGCGACCCCATGAATTGCAGCACGCCAGGCCTCCCTGGGACATGGCCCTTCAACTCCCGGAATTCACTCAGCTTCACATCCATCGAGTCAGTGATGCCATCTAGCCATCTCATCCTTGGTCATCCCCTTCTCCTCCTGCCCCCAATCNGGACTGGTGCTGAAGCAGAAACTCCAATACTTTGGCCAGCTGATGTGAAGAGCTGACTCCTATGAAAAGACCCTGATGCTGGGAAAGATTGAGGGCAGGAGGAGAAGGGGACGACAGAGGATGAGATGGCTGGATGGCATCATCAACTCAATGGACATGGGTTTGGGTGAACTCTGGGAGTTGGTGATGGCCAGGGAGGCGTGTTGCAATTCATGGGGTCGCAAAGAGTTGGACACAACTGAGCGACTGAACTGAACTACTATATATAAGACAGATAACCAAGCAAAGACCTATGTAGACACAGGGAACAATATTCAATATCCTGTAACAAACTATAATAGAAAATACTATGAAAATATATACAAGAATATATATATATATATATATATATATATGAATCACTTTGCTGTACACCTGAAACAAACACAACACTACAATACCATACAGCATTACTATACTAAGTCAACTATATGCCAATAAAATAAAGATTTTTTTAAAGACCCTCCTTGATATCAAGGAGGATCTTAACATACAGGGTAGTATAACAATATAACAGTAATGGCGTACAAGAGTTAATGTCAACTTCACCATTAACACAGGAATTTAGGAATTGGATAGCTTTAAAACATGTTAGAGAATGTTTTAATGGCCTGCAAGAGTTTCTATCATGGTCCAAATATCAGTTAATAGGGGAGAGCTGAGTTAGTTACTTGATTCAGAGTTCCCTATATAATAGTTTGCTTATACATGCAGTAATTTGAGGGGTGAAAAACCCTGAAATCATGCCCTACTTTAGGCAGCGGTAAGTAGCCTGCTTTGCAGGAACAAGGGAGGTGGAGGAACAAGGGGCAATAGGGCAGAGAGAGAGAGGAAATGGGCTTGAACACAGCCGAGCAAGCGTGACTGTTTGAGTGACGAAATGGCCAGGCTGTGGCAGTACTGGCCTTGGTCAGGACCCACTCCCAGCTCTGCGCAGAGCACTCCATCCTGCTGATAAGGTCAGGGAGGGGAAGTAGGAAGATGGAAGCCACCCTGACTGAAATGGAGCCAGGGTCCTCTGTAGCCCTTCAGTACGTAGGACAGAATTATGGTTTTCTAATCCCCACTGTGACTCTAGGGCATGTGGGTCATGGATAACGAGGGCAAATCTGCACTGTGAGCAGTGGGTCCCCGACTCAGTTTTGCTTTATCTGCGGTGCCTTCTGGATTCCAGGGCAGTGATAAAATTCAGGGAGTAAGCTCCTCAGAGTCAACAAGCTTTTTAGGAAGAAAATACAAAGTTTGTGAATGAGGAATGAGTCATAGACATGTTTTGAAATTTGCTTCCAAGAGTAATAGAATGCTGGTGGTTTCAAACTCCAGAGTAAAAGTTAGGAATTATGTCTTTGTCTCTTCTGTATTTGCAGGGCATAGAGAAACTTCTTCCCAATGAAATGAACGAAATGTTTCATACACAGGTGAATGCTTGCGTGCGTGCTAAGTCGTTTCAGTTGTGTCTAACTCCGTGCGATCCTGTGGACTACATTGCCCACCAGGCTCCTCTGTCCATAGGATTCTCTAGGCAAGAATACTGGTGTGGGTTGCCATGCCCTCCTCCAGGGGATCTTCCCCACCCAGGGATTGAACCCTTGTCTCTTGCGTCTCCTGCATTGGCAGGAGGGTTCTTTACCACTAGCACCACCTGGGAAGCCACAGAGGTGAATAGAGGACCACAAAGCAACCTTTCAAAGAGACATTTGTCCGAGGAGAGGAAGGTGCAAGGAGACTGGTGGAAAGTTTAAGGTGTCTTCAGAAGCAGCAAAACAGACCCTGCTCGGAGGCTGCTGACCAGGCCCCTTCAGGAAACACGATGTTCATAGGAGAGGAATCTTTCAGAGAGAGTTTCTGGGATGACAATGGTGCCAGCAGTCAGAAAGCTGCAGTGTCAAATAGACAAGGGCCTGTTCCTAATCTTAAAGAATATAAACACAGCCTCTAAGCTGGCAGCCATAACTGTAAAAGGTGATCACACAACACACACATACAGAATGAGAAAAAGGGTCAATAGAAAACGGAGCCTTAAACTACTATCCCTTCAAACCCACCCAGCAAGCAGCTGCTCGCCTCTCACTTGTGAGCTTGAGAGGGGGGTTGGGCTCAGGTTAAAGACTCAGGCCTGATCTTGACCTTGCAGGACCAGACTCCCTATTCGTAGTGTTTTTAAAAATATAGAAAATTCTCAAGACGGTCTGCATGTTTATCCTCGAATATTTACTGAAACTCCCTAGTTGTGTGGATGTCCCATAAAATGGGACCAGGCATAAAAGGGGCATGAGCTCTGAACTGTGTGGGTAGGTCTTCTTGGTGGTTATCCTCAAGGTCATGTTTCCACGGACACTTAAGTAATGGCTTCTGATCCCCTGCGAAAACTCCCCAGCAGTTCCAAATAGCACCTGTGTCCACAGATGTTTAGTGTAACATGTTGGTGTGTTCATTACTTGTCAGAGACATTTTAACATCTGCCTTGAAGATCCAGTTCTCAGGAGAAAGAGCAGAGAGTGGAGAGAAACGGAAAAAACTGGCATCCGACTCCCAGCTCTGCTAATCCTAGTATCTGGCTGTGCCTTGGTTTCTCCATTGCTCTAAAACTGGAATAGTGGTGTAGGATTTTGTTGAAAAAAGCAGCTGAAAGCTCCTGCATCATCAGGGTTCCTTTCCTTCTTTTTCTTGAAAGTGTCTGTTCCTTTTAGAAAGGCAACACCCTAAACTCAGATGCACAAGCAGAATGGAATTATGTTTAGTCTAATAGAAAAATCATGATGGCATGAATAATCATCAGTGACGTGATTATTTTGGAAAAATCTAGGTCAAAGAAGGAATGCCTAGGTGGTTATTCCCACGACTGTCTCTCATTTGTATTTGTACTAATGATCAGCGAGAGTTTTTGCTGACGATAAAAATATGTGTGTGAGGTCTCCTGGGCATATACCCAGAGAAAAACATGGTCAGAAAGGATATGTTCACCCCAGTGTTCACTGAAGCCCTGTTTACAACAGCCAAGCCATGGAAGTGACCTCAATGTCCATTGACAGAGGAATGGATAAAGAGATATGGTACATATATACAGTGGAATATTACTCAGCTATTAAAAAGAATGAAACAATGCCATTTGCAGCACCATGGAAGAATCTAGAGATTGTCATGCCGAGTGAATAAGCTGAAAAGAGAAACAAAAACATTCTGTAACATCCTCTTACGTGTGAAACCTGAAAAGAAATTATACAAATGAACTTATTTACAAAACAGAAACAGACTCACAGACTTAAAGAATGAACTTATAGTTGTCAGGGAGGAAGGTCAACAACAGAGAGTCAAAGGAGAAATGAGTGTGCTATTTTAAATATAGCACTCACTGCCATGTTTAAAATATTAAAAGCCCATATATTTAAAATGGATAACCAACAAGGACCTACTGTATAGCACATAGAACTCTGCTCAGTGTTATGTGGCAGCCTGGGTGGGGGGGAGTTTTGGGGGAGAATGGATATACATATGTATATGGCTGAGTCCCTTCACCATCCACCTGAGGTTATCACACATTGTTAATTGGCTACACCCAATACAAAATTGAAAGATTTTTTAAAATTATACACACACACACACACACACACACACACACACACGGAGAAGGCAATGGCACCCCACTCCAGGACTCTTGCTTGGAAAATCCCATGGATGGAGAAGCCTGGTAGACTGTGGTCCATGGGGTTGCTAAGAGCCGGACATGACTGAGTGACTTCACTTTCACTTTTCACTTTCATACTGATCTATCCTAGCCCAGATTGTATGCCTCCTTCCTATGAGCGCCCTTGATTACATTTATTTTTTTTTTTTACTATTTCCTTATTGTCATATCTGTAAGCTTTGTAAAACCAACTAATGAGTTCACCTTCAGGACCAGTTGGTCAACAACAGAGAGTCAAAGGAGAAATGAGTGACTATTTTCTTAACATGAAAAAATGGCAAGCGAAATGAGGTATCAATGAGAGTATCAGGGTGAGCAAGATAAAATCGGTGAAATTCCTTCAAAGTATTCTTTTTATAAAGGTCATTGGAACATGTTCTTGCAGTAAGGCCAAAGTCTCAAGCAATACTAACTAGGCACATCCTTAAACTTAGTCCAGAAAAAACAAAAAAACCCCTTAGTTTTCGCTTATCTCTCTCCTCATGCACCTTGACCAGGGGTGTTTGAGGCCCAATGCTACAGCACATGGAGATAATAGTCTTACATGGTTTAGGCAAGGTAGCAAGGGAACTGGCAGATAATTTACTCCTCAGCTAGGTGAATACTAGTGTAGGGAAAGAAAAGCTTTGCTCTATACTCTTATGTTTAGTTAATGGAGTCTGCAAATTAAATCAACAGAAGACAAATTAAGGAGCTTTATAGGAAAGATTTCATTTCAGTCCCAAAGAAGGGCAATGCCAAAGAATGTTCAAACTACCCCACAATTACACTCATTTCACATGCTAGCAAAGTAATGCTCAAAATTCTCTAAGCTAGGCTTCAACAGTACATAAACTGAGAATTCCTAGATGTTCAAGATGGATTTAGAAAAGGCAGAGGAACCAGAGATCAAATTTCCAATGTCTGCTGGATTATAGAAAAAGCAAGAGCATTCCAGAAAAACATCTACTTCTGCTTCGTTGACTATACTAAAGCCTTTGACTGTGTGGGTCACAACAAACTGGAAAATTCTTAAAGAGATAGGACCACCTTACTTGCCTCCTGTGAAACCCGTCTGCAGGTCAAGAAGCAACAATCAGAACCAGACATGGAACAATGGACTGGTTCCAAATTAGGAAAGGAGTATGTCAAGGCTGTATATGGTCACCCTGCTTAATTAACTTCTATGAAGAGTACATAATGTGAAATGCCAGACTGGATGAAGCACAAGGTGGAATCCACAGATTGCCAGAAGAATATCAATAACCTCAGATACGCAGATGACACCACCCTTGTGGCAGAGACTGAAGAGGAACTAGAGTCTCTTGATGAAGGTGAAAGAGGAGAGTGGAAAAGCTAGATTAAAACTCAACATTCACAAAACTAAGATCGTGGCATCCGGTCCCATCATTTCATGGCAAATAGAAGGGGAAACAATGGAAATAGTGACAGATTTTATTTTCATGGTCTCCAAAATCATTCCAGATGGTGACTGCAGCCATGAGATTAAAAGACATTCGTTCCTTGGAAGAAAAGCTATGACAAACCTAGACAGTGTATTAAAAAGTAGAGACATTATTTGCTGGCAAAAGTCCGTTTAGTTAAAACTATGATTTTTCCAGCAGTTGTGTATGGATGTGAGAGTTGTATCATAAAGAAGGCTGAGCGCCAAAGAACTGATGCTTTTGAACTGTAGTGTGGGAGAAGAATTTTTAGAGTCCCTTGGACTGTAAGAAGATCAAATCAGTCAATCCTAAAGGAGATCAACCGTGAATATTCATAGGAAGGACTGATGCTGAAGCTCCAATACTTTGGTTACCTAATCCGAAGAGCCAATTCATGAGAAAAGACCATGATCCTGGGAAAGACTAAAGGCAGGAGGAGAAGGAGACTACAGAGGATGAGATGGCTGGATGGCATCACCGACTCAATGGACATGAGCTTGAACAAGTTCCGGGAGATGGTGAAGGAGAGAGAAGCCTGTGTTCTGCAGTCCATGGGGTTGCAAAGAGTTGGACATGACTGAGCGACTGATCAACATAGGAAAGAAGCAAAACCTCAAAGAACTGGCTAGGCCTGAGAGTTTATATACCATTTGAACAAAGGAGTTGGGTTTTTTGGAGGTGACAAATTGTGGGAAGGTAAATATATGAGTGAAATTAAAGGAAGATAAGGGTCACCTGGTAAAATCTGTTGGTACAGATTCATCTCAGCTTCAACTCCTTGTCTCCAGTGATAAGAACGGTGTGGGGAGGACACCTAGCTCATAGGAAATGTATGCTTTGCTTTTAGATAGAAAGGGGAAGGATAGAGAGCCCTTTCAGCATCTGCTATTTCTCAGTTCCCTTCAGCTCAGAATAGTCAATATGCTAAAGCAGTGTATTTTGGGCTGACATTTTCTGATCCCTTTCACTAGCTGCCATTTTCTGTTCAGTCATTCACTCACTGTCTGTTAAGAGCATTTTTCAAAGAATGATTTTGGGATCTTCTGTATCAGAATTACTTTGGATGAGAGACACAAATTCAGAATACTGAGCCTACCCCCCAATTAGATGAAGTGGAGCATCTAGGGTGGCCCCAGAGCTCACAGGTTTCACAAGTTTCCAAGCAGTTTTCAGATTTTTGGTTTCCTTGTGCACAAGGCTCCTTTCATGCACAGTGAGAAATGGTTACAGCTGTGTGGCTGCTTTCTATCCATGGGCTGTGGGTGCCAGAGTTCACGACAATCCTCACTAACCCCCTTCACTCACTCGTGTTTACCTGAATGGCCCATGTAGGAACTTATGTTTTTAACCCCTGGCTGAAAGCCTTCTGGGTTTTGTGATGAGGGAGGAGCAGCTGCCTCTGAAAAACCAGACTTACTAAGAAATGTTTCTGGAAATCTCTTCTGCTTAGTCTACTTCAGTTCAGAAAAAAATTCAAGTGAGAAATGTAGCAGCTCTAATAGGGCGGATGGCTGCTTTCAGTCTCTCGGAACTTGGGGAAAGCATATGGCCCGTCTAAGTACACCAAAGCGTGGTCAGTGAGCGGTCCAAGAGCTGATTCCCAGAGCCCGGTCCTTGTTTGGTGGCTGAACAAAGGCATCAGTACAAAATATCTTTATGTCACCTCAGCAGCTGTAGAGCTGCTGAGTCATGGGAGGATTTAAGAGCCAAAACTAGAACAGTTTCCCAAGACTGTTAGTTCTGAACCTTGGGAAACAGAAATCAGGGGGGGAAATGTCACAGGAGTAAGGCAGCATTTGCTTGAAAATTAACAATAGTCTAAGTTGATGACCCACCAAAAAACTACTACGTATGCCACATAGTCAGAGAATAGTTTAACAAACTTTCTTATGTATAAACTATTATCCCTACCTAAAACATAGTGCCTACCCTTTTATTAATAATATTAACCAAAATTTTAAGCAAGATAAAAACTAGCCATAATCTTATTGCCTCAACATAATTTTTCATATTATCTCTCTTTCTACATAAATGAATTTATACACATACATATTTTATGATCAAATTACTTTATTTTTGTGTCCTGCTATTTTAATAAGATTTTTTCCAATTTCATTAGTATGGGGATCCAAAATGATGAATAAATTGTATATATAAGAACAATTTTCCCAGTGGTGCACCACTCCCCCCCCCCCAAAAAAAAGAGAGAGAGAGAATAATTGTTGAGGAATATAAATCTTTAACAATAATAAACAAATAACCTAGAAAGAACATAACAGCAGGAAGCTATAAAACAGTTTTTTCCATTCTTGGATCTGGGTCCTGACATTCACAACACGGCTGTTAAAAAACTTCCTGCCTTCATTCAAACCGTTTATTAAATACGTTGCAACTTACTTTCACAGACATTCCTTCCTAGCTCATCACCCCCAGTTTTCACATACCTCCTATCCATATGTATTCATGAAACATATATCATACTTGGCAGAGAAAAGTCAAGTGACGTCTGCCCTGTTGGACCGGTCTTCAGCTGAGCATTCAACACTTTGCAAGGATTGCTGCCTGCCATAGCTATAGACAATTCTCCAGGTTTATGTGACATCACAGAGGGAATAATCTACTAGGGCATCAGCAGTCGTATTTTTATAAATGATGACACCAGTTATTCTGGGCAGGCCAAGCCAGTGAAGTACCATAGTGCTTCCGTGATTAATGTGAGAGTGTGTGTCAGAATTCTTACTCACCTGAAGTTCTAAAGCATGTGGGCTTATTACCTGTATTTAAGTCTATAGCCTCTTCGGTTAAGACTTATGTGGTAGCAAATGTCAGGAGCACAAATTATACTTGCTAAGACAAAAAAGGGAACGTACAGACTTTTGTAATAAACATCTGAGGTTTGACTAGTTATAGATTCTTGGATAATGTCGATGGGAACCAGGATTCTCTGTCTCTTGTCTCCTAACCCTTGGGTTCATGCTCAGGCATGTTCTTTCCCTTGCTAGATTGAGATGGACACTAGCGGTTCCACACTTACGCTGTAAGTAACCCCAGCGGGACAAGGACTCTTAGAGAAATCTCATCTAAGTTCTGCAGTCTACTCTCTTGGAGTTTTGTGAATGAATCGTTGTGACTGGGTGATGTCAAGTTGTGGATGGAAATGCTTGATTCATGTGGGCACCAGTGGAGCCTTGAGTAGGGTCAGCTGCACCCAAGTCATATAGCCTGAGAGCAAAAATGGGAGATTACCCAAAGATAATTGGGATATTACCAAAAATAGGACTACATGGTATAAACAGACAAAAATAGCTGTCCACTACAAATAAAAATGCTGAAAACTCTCTCTATATTTTAAGAAATTTCTTTGGTAAGTTAAGACTCCAGCAGTTAAGACTCCACACCCTCAAGGCAAGAGGCATGGGTCTGATCTCTGGTCATGGAACTAAGATTCTAGTGTGGTGAAAAAAAAAAAAAAGCTAAAAACTTGGTCTCAAGTTTGGTCTTATGTGACTAAATTATAAACCAATAGCTTTTAAGAGAACTAAAATCCAAAAACATAGAAACTTCTATTGAAAACTGTTTTGCAAAGGAGTGTAACATACGGTATAGGGATATGGTCAATAATATTGTAATAACTTTGTATGGGGACAGATGGTTACTAGACTTATCATGGAGATCATTTCACAATACATGCAAGTGTTAAATCACTATGTAGTACATCTGAAACTAACATAATATTGTATGTCTATTATATTTCAATTGAAAAATAGAGTAGCAAAATCCTTGCAAGAAAAGGAGCAAAAAATAAAAAATACCACCAACAAAAAAGAAACCTGTTTTGCTCTGAGAAGGCAGCTAGTCATTAATATGAAATGTAAATGAGTGGATTTCATCATGATAAAAAGCAGCTATGATAGGTAGAATAGTAACCCCACTATAAGTTCTCATCCGAAACCCTAGAACCTGTGAGTATTAGCTTACATAAAAAAAGAGACTGTACAGATGTGTCTCATGTTAAGAACCCTGAAATGGGGAGAGTATCTTGGATTACCCAGGTTGACCTAACATGATCACAACAGTGGAAAAGCTTGGGACTTTTCCTGGTAGTTCAATGGTCCTTCCAATTCAGAGGGTCCAGGTTCCATCCCTGGTCAGGGAACGAGACCCCACATGCCGCAACAAAGATCTCACATGCCGTGACTAAGACCTGACACAGCCAAATACATTTAAAAGAAAAACCCAAAAACTGGAGAACCTTGTCTGACTATGGTCAGATGATCCAATCATGAGAAAGGGACAGAGAAATGCAATGTCACTGCTTTGAAGATGAAGATAGAGGAAGGACACCAGGAGCCAAGGAATGTAGCAGCCTCTGCAAAATGAAAAAAGAAATGGGTTCTTTCCTAAAGCATCCAGGTCTCTTGCATTGCAGGCGGATTCTTTACCATCTGAGCCACCATGGAAGCCACATAAATGACTACTCCTTTTATTTCTGCTGTTTATATAATACAATAGTGGATTTTAATTTAGAAAATAAAAATGCTTCATATTTTATTACGAAATATTATTTTTTATTTTCTTCCATTAACTGGTAACGATAATGCAAATATTATGTCTTCATGTCAAGTTTATATGATGGAAACTTGTAGTTATATGATGAAAATTGCTTTTTCTATCAATATTTTACATTTAAGACACTTGCCAAGATACAGCCTTGGTAAAACAGCATTCTTCTAGCCATCAAAAGGTACAAGAGACAAAGAAAAGTAAACTCATAGCCTGTAAAGCTTTCCTAAGAGAACTGGAATGCAAAAAAAAGTAAACCAAAAGCATAATCTGTTTTAAAGAGAGTAAGAGAATATTTTCCATCTAATCATCCAAGGTGATAATAGCAACTTGAGAAGAGCCAGAGATTACCCAATTTCTCTCCTTCATTTGATAAAAGAGCAAATTGAGGATTATAAAAATTAAGTAATTTATGTCTCTAGCCTATGGGAGAGGGATAGTAGGCCATGATTTCGCTCTCCTGTAGAGGAGTCACACGTTGAATACCTCACCTTATATACACACTGACTGTACGCATCTCACAGCTTATTCAGCTCTCAGACCCATGGCTCTTATAGCTCTTTCCCAGGACGGATGGTTATTTTGAGAAGGGAGATACTCAAGACATACTAACACTCTAAGCCCACTCATTTCCCCTGGTCATGTAACTTAACAGCTCTTTAACTTGGGCCAAACCAGTTTCTCTGTTAAAAACTTAGAGGTCTACAGGGTTTTTTTTGTTTTTGTTTTTTACTAAGAACTAAATGAAATAAAGTTTTTATGAAAGGTTTTAAAAATCTTAATATTTATAGACGTATAAAGGAACATTATTCTTAAAACTACAGTGCCAGTCATTCTAGTCTCATCTTTCACTTTCCCAAAAAACTTCAACTAAATCAGCTCAGAAATAAATTTTAACATCATTTCTTTCTGATACAATGTGGCACATCAATGCACTTATATCCCTTTCTTAAGGTGAATTTAGAACTATAACATCAGGTTCTGATCTCAATTTTTGTAGTAGTAGAAAAATAATGTTTTGAAACACCCTCTGATATAAATTCTAGTCTCATTAATTTAACTTTATTTTTGTTTCTCCCTTGACTTTCTTTTTGCCATTAAGAGTAAACCCTAAAACTGAGGATTACGCCTCAGGATAGGGCAAAGTCGCAAGTGTACAATACAAAGAACAACTGTTTAAGTGTCCTGAGATTTTTAAGTTTCACAGGGAGATAGTAGTTTTGAAAATCAGGCTTTCATAAGAGAGGAGTATTTTGTCAGCCTTTCAAAATCATATTTTTGTATATCGAATCACATGAAATTCCTAATATTTAACCAGTTTGACCTATAAAAATGGAAATTTATTATCATTCCACCTACAACGTGAATCTAAAACTCAAGCTTGAGACTTCCCTGATGGTGTAGTGGTTAAGAATCCACCTGCCAGCACTATTTACAATAGCCAGCACACGGAAGCAACCTAGATGTCCATTGACAGACAAATAGATAGAAAAGACGTGCTACATATATACAATGGAATATTATTCAGCCACAAAAGGGAATGGATTTGAGTCAGTTATAGTGAGGTGGATGAACCTAGAGCCTGTTATATAGAATGAAGCAAGAGCCAGAGGAGTCTGCCCTTTGAGAGAGCCCATCCTTACTGGCCAGAAGCAAGAGCACTTGCCAGGCATCACACATACATGCCATTGAGGAAATATACAAGTTACTTTGTGTCCTGACCTGGGGTAAGGGGAGAGGTGCAAAAGAGCTGAGACCAGAAGAGGTCTAGAGTTGGTATAAGGAGATGGCACTAAGATCTAGAGAAGAAGGGCTATGTCAGAGACTAGGACCCCCAGTGTCCAGTTACAAAGCAACCTCTAAAAAGCAGGTGAAACCAGACATCGTTCAACAGACACCCATCAGCAAAAACACGAGCAAACCACAGTAGGACTACACCAATGTGAGGCATCTTTCTGTCAATCCCTGGTAGTATAGTGCTTGAACTTCTTAAGACAACCATGGAAAATTGTACAAGAAGGTAGGTGAAAAGACCCCAGAGCTGAGTAACTGAAATCCTGTTGGGATAGAGACTGTCTTAAACTGCAAGGGCGTAGTCACCTTGAGTGAGCAAGTTCAAGTCCACCTTTTCCCCCTGCGACAAAGGAAAATAAGAAACAAAAAGAAAGAAGAAATCAATTAAATTTTGAGCTTTGCCACACTAATTGAGATAAACATGTTTTTTGAAGTGGTTTGCATTTAGGAAACAATTTTTTCTATTTGTAACCTTTGCAACTTTAAATTTGCTACCTAATTTGCAGTCTTTGTGCCCTTAGTGTATAATGGTCCCAATTTCAACAGCTATAAAAAGCTATAAAGTTAAACAATTTGCCGATTGTCACTGGTTAGTTAAGGAAAGAACTAGAAGCAACACTTGTATTTTCTCACACCTGGTCTCTTTTTAATAAAGAAAAGCTTTTTGTTTTCGTGGCAAAATGCTAAGACAACAATGTACTGAGACGTACTGAACTAATTGGCAAATGGCTTTTAAAGAAGTTTTCTGGTCAAGATAGACAAATAGAAAAGTTCAGAGCCTGATAGAATAGCTAATATGTACTTGTTCACTTCTTAGAGAAGACCAGAATCTCAATTCAACTCCATTTTTTTTTTTTTTTTTGCCTCTCCTACAAAAAAGCATCACTACCATTATCAAAATTTCAGTGTTTTCAAAATGTGTTCATTTTAATTTGGCACAATTTCCTCATTTCCTCTGTGTCTGCCAAGTCAAGAGCCTGTGTGAAAGAGACATATGTCAAATTTACAAGTCAGAGGGAGTGCCCATAAGATGAAAGTAATCAGAAAATGTTACAAGGAAAAGTCGATCTTCCTAAGGCTCCAAAGCTTCAAAGTCATCTCGGATCTGCATCTTCTGCCCGAGGTTAGGGGCTGGAGAGATCCTCCCTGCCTTGTTTGTACATCTGCAAAATGATATATGCCTTTATGGCTTTTCACGTGATGTATGATGCAATCCTTTTGGAGAAGGCAATGGCATCCCACTCCAGTACTCTTGCCTGGAAAATCCCATGGACAGAGGAGCCTGGTGGGCTGCACTCCATGGGGTCGCTGAGGGTCAGACACGACTGAGCGACTTCCCTTTCACTTTTCACTTTCATGCATTGGAGAAGGAAATGGCAACCCACTCCAGTGTTCTTGCCTGGAGAATCCCAGGGACGGGGGAGCCTGGTGGGCTGCCGTCTATGGGGTTGCACAGAGTCGGACACGACTGAAGCGACTTAGCAGCAGCATGATGCAACCCTTTATCTGCCTTCAAACTGGATTACGGTATACCCACTCCCTCAAAGCCTTTGGCGTGCTAACAGAAAATGCAGAGGCTCAGGAGGCAAGAACAGGTGGCACCACTTTATACAAGCTTCCTAAATAATAATACAACATTCATTTTTGAATGGAACCAATGCTCTGTCTTTCTCAGATCTTTTGGTTAATGTATCCATCTTTATTAGAGAGCGATTGATGTAGAATGAGGCAAGAGAAAAGGAAACTTCCAGCTGTGTTTCTGAATGGTTGGGTGTGTGATCGGGAAATCCAGACAATCATAAACTCCCAGGGTTGAACTAGTAATTGTTTGGAACCGAATAACTATACAGTTTCAATAGTTGTACGTAGCACAACTCCATCAACCATTCGCATTGTTTCCCTATTGCATTACACATGGGGAGTTCTTTTCCCAGGCAGGACATACAAGAAAGGGGGTATCCAGTAGTAAACAGTGGACCACTGACTGTCCTGATCACAGTATTTCACATGACCCCATACACAGGCTAATGGCAGTGTTCTGCCAAAGTTTAACCCATAGGGAATAGACCTTTGAGATTGTTTAAAAGTGGCTGGCTGTGAGAGAGAAGCCTGTTTCCTTTCCTGGAGCTTAATTTAGCTGGAAAATGAAGACAGGCGGAATGTGAGCTTCCTGTAACTTCATGCGCTATATAATTTTATTAGACAGAAACAAACTTGCCATCAATGACTTATGTTAGTCAACTGAAATAGTTATTTTTATGTCAAATGTGACTTTCAAGCTCTATATGGCACATCATCCAATAAGAATACAGAAGAGCTCCCGACAATTTCCCTTCCGAGTCAGTTCTGTCACCGGATTGAGGAGCAGAGACCACGTTCTTAAATTTCACAAGGCACAGCCTGAGTCACACGACACGGCTAGGAGTCCCAGCGTTTGTAAAGCACCGCTGCAGGCCATGTAACGGTGCAAACTCTGTCTCAGTCCCAGGGAGTTCACACGCCGGAGGAGGGATCAGAGGTTTAGAAGGACAGACACGGACAGCAACCGACATGGGCTGGGGGCTGGTGAAAGCCTTGCTACTGTATAAATTTGGGAAGTGCTCACAATTCTGGACCTGTTATCACTTGTTGATAATCCAAATGGACCCTAAATCTATGCCATCGTCTATAAACTGACCAAGGGGAACTAAAGCAGAACATAATGTATTCCTCTCAGCACTGTAAATTGATGCGCTCCATAACTTATATGAATTTATTAATAGAGATATATACTTGTTTTCTTCTAGATCCACACAGGGGATGATAACATACAATAAAATTGAGAAAGACAGGAAATTAATACCAGTTACCTATTTTTGCCTTATTTTAAGCCCTTTTGGGGGACTTCCCTGGTGACGCAGAGGGTAAAGAATCCACCTGCAATGCAAGAGACCTGGCTTCCATCCTTGGGTTGGGACGATCTCCTGGAGGAAGGCATGGCAACCCACTCCAGTATTCTTGCCTGGAGAATTCCCATGGACAGAGAAGCCTGGCCGGGCTACAGTCCACGGGGTTGCAAAGAGTCGGACACAACTGAGCGACTAAGGACAGAACACGTTTATTTTAAGACCTATACCCACTTAGTTACCCCTCACCTCAACCTCTCAACAAAAATGTTTTTGGGAGGAAACAGCATCCGGCAGGAAATGTCACTGAGCTGAGCCAGTCTTTGGGCTGTTCTTCCAGGAGCCTCCTTTTGAACTGTAAATGGTGCATCCTCCTTAACCAGCATGTAACAATGGTTTATAACGCTGTTTTCCTGCCATCTCCAGTGCAGATAAGCTCCTGGGTTTAGGGGGGAAAAATAAGTGGTATTTGACTTTTTCTTTTTATTGAAGTACAGTTGATTTACAATGTTAATTTCTGCTATACGGCAAAGTGCTTCAGATTCTTCTTAAAATTCTTTCCATTATGGTTTATTATAGGACTTTTAATATAGTTCCCTGAGGTATACAGTAGGACCTTGTTGTTTCCTTTTCTCTTCTAAGTGTGGTTTAAAGGTGATACCAACAAGATTTTGAAACATAAGCACCTCAGGAAGCCAAGGGCTTCTTACATTTATATATGTCACTGGAGAAAACTAGCTCTTAGGTCATGAAAGGCTTCTTGGCAGTCAGTCTCTTATCTTAAAGGTTTCTTCTCTTGTCTTCAGCTCTCCGTGAGCTCCAGATGCTTTTGTGGGACTTCTTAGTTTGCTACATTGTTCCATGTAACTGGATCTACCTCCAACCATAGAAGAACCACAGCCAGCTCCAGGTTGCCCTTCCTGACACTCTGTTACTTAGGCCAAGGTAGTGTTTTAAATTTAACAGTGCAGCCATGCTCTGCTTGTAGCCCTGGTCAAAACTAGCTTCCATCCTCACAAGTTAAACAGCCCAAATGTTCTCTCATGCTGTAACAACAGCTAACCGTGGTTGTTTAGCAGCAGATGAGGTGTTGTGTTTTGTTCATGAACTTTCTAGAGACCACATGATGCAAGGATAAGATCAGTGTTTTTAGCATCAAAACGGGTAAATTTGAATCCCAGCTTGGTAAATTTTCTTCCAAGACCTGGGGTAATTCTGCAAAAGCAGATGTTGATGGTACTGATCACAAAAATGAAGCCCAAAGAAGCTAAAATAGGACACACAGTGAGTAAATAGCCCAGAGAGGATTCAAACGCAGATGCCACTTGACTGTATTTCCTTCAGAACTGGCTCTTTACCTCACTGGGGCATGAATGCGCCACTTGTTTGGATTAATATCTGTTATAAACCTGCATTTACCTCTTTACAGCTGGCCTCCTTAGTGACTAAGTAGTTCTACGTCTTGAGGCCTCTTTGACCACAAAAGGGAAAGAAAACTTCGTAAGGGCACTGGAAAAGAGATTTTCTGGTTCACTTCTACCTAGACTGCTGCTTTCTGTTAGTGATGTGAGTGATAGATTTTTTTTAAACCCAGCCGTAGTTACTGTGGTTAAATCTGATGTGGAGATTAAGCCTTTTTTGGAGAATTTTAAAGCACATGACTTTAGACTCCCTGGAGAAAGAGAGGAAGGGCTCTTAGAAGAATTTTCTCCTAGACAACTCTGTAGATCTTAGGAGCTGTTAACAAGGATAGTAGGCCTTTTAGATTGAGATCTACTGTCAAATTCCTGAGACAAAACCAGACGAATTGCCTAAAGACTTGACAGAATTATAGGAGACTTATGTGGTTCACCATAATAGCACATGTTCTGGAGGGAAAAATGAAGTTTAGAGGCTTGGTAAGACATCAGTCCTGATTGCTTGACTTACCCCAGGTGGAAGAAAATGGAAAAGCCATTAAGGATGGGTTGAGGGGACACATGCAAAAATCTGAGTTTATTTTGACCTCTATTTGATGGTGTGTTTGTATGAATGTGGACACAGGGATAAGAGTTTAAAATAATTGGAGGAGGGGGTAGAATTATTATATCTTGATAAATGTTCCCAAACCAAAATAACTGCTTCTTGGAAGTTGTAGCAGATATAATGAGTAACAGGGAAGATTGATCTGGTGATAATGAATGTCAGGGAGGAAACGAGTTTCACATGTTTTGGATCTGGAGCGCTGATTGGTTCAGGATGTTTATAATTGGAGAAACTCACATCTCACTTAATAAATCTTGCCTTAGAGAGCCAGAGATAGAAATTTCCTCTACACTCTCTCTCTTGACTAGTGTTGTGCTTAGTTGCTCAGTCGTGTCTGACTGTGACCCCTGCCAGGCTCCTCTGTCCACGGGGATTCTCCAGGCAAGAACAGTGGAGTGAATTGCCATGCTCTCCTCCAGGGGATCTTCCCAACCTAGGGAGCAAACCCTAGTCTCCCGCATTACAGGCAGATTCTATACCATCTGAGCCTCCAGGGAAGCCCAGCTCTATACTTTATGTAAAATTTTAGGGCCAAATGTATTTCAGAAAGGAGAATTTTTCAAATTTGAAAGATAATTCAAACAGGGTCTGGATAATAATCCATACTCAAAAATATTTACATTGAATGGGATGTATGAATACTAAAAATAGCTTCCTATCAGTTCAGATCAGATTTTGCTGCCAAATGAATTCAGATCAGGTCAGATCAGATTTTGCCACCAGATAAACTAGGAAAACTTTCATTTTCCAGAGATTTTAGGAGTTTGGAAATAGAGCTATAGGATTATGAAACTATACAAATGGAAACTTTTACTTGACCCTGCTGCTAAACCGAAACATCAAGTGATTTACAGGAAGATAGTGAACGTTGATTTGAGGAATATGCTTAGAAACAGTAGGGAGACAGTAATAATGATATAGTTAACATTTCTTGCACAGTTATTATGTGCCAGGCATTATTATAAGACTTTAGCATGAATTAAGTCGTGTAAGCCTCTTATAATCTGATGAGATACTATGTTGATATATTAAAGCTTTGCCCTGCGGAGGACACAGAGCAATTGATCAGAGGGACTCTCATCTGAACACAGAACACTCCCTTCTTTCAATATTTATACTTCAGTTTTGTTCTACACAAAGACAGTTCTTATATGTCATATTCATATTCCTCTTACCAATAGGAAACAAAGGGGTGCATTTTTTATTTAAATGCACTATAATATTTCTAAATATGCTTGCCTTCATCATGAAATGTCTTTCACATTCTGGCATTTGTAATTCTTTATCTTGAAACTGAGCAATTAACATATTATTGACACAAACAAGTTTAGTGTAAATAATAAAAAAGAATTAAGCATTTACATTTTTCCTTGAGAGAGGAGACTGGTCTCTGGCCACTGTTTTATCCACAAGGCCGCACTTAGAGGTTTCTGTATAATAGCTACTTTGCTAGATGAATAAATGAGTTCAAATCTCCAAAATCTCCCAAAACAAGTGAGTCCCAGTCAAATACTAATTTATATTATTCCATTTATTTGTAATTTTCTCTTTGTTGATGTTAATTTATTAGAATTTAAGATCAAAATTTTATGTTGATTGGTGTTTATATCCTGGTAGGAAATGGATGGGAGGTTAACCACTTTGCATTTGGCCAAATGTATTATTTTAGCTGGGCTCCCCTGATTCCTGGCCATGCTGATATGCATGTATATTTACAGTGTAAATACATGGAATGTGTGACACATGCTGATAGCATCAGGCTCACCAGCAGCCCTTGGGAAATGATGTGGCCTAACCAGTTTCACCACTTCAAACACTGGATTGCTACAGGCAGGTGCTTCCACCTGATTCCCAGGCCTCTCTGACAGTATCTGAAGAGCTCTTTGACTCAGAACTTTGTCAAGATGAAAGGATTGGGAATGCCAGAAACCATCTTATAAGCCGTACTATCTACAGTCCTCTAAATTTACCTTGAGCAGACCGCAGTTTCTCATATTAACTTCCTATCCTATTCATTAAGGAATTTGTGGATGAAAAACCCCTCCCTCATCCTGTGCATATTTTGCACCACTGCCATTCTGCTTTGCACAGTCCCACTTTCAGACTTAAACGCTGGAATCACTCCCTTTTTTCAGGGCTTCTGCACTCACACAGAGACTTCTCCGTCTGTCTAGCTGCAGTTGTTCAAAGTTCTCTCTCAAAGCAAAAAGTATTTTCATTGAGGTTGACAACAGATTCTACTTTGCTATTGAATACAACAGTTCTGGCTCTTTAGAGGGTTCCATTATTCCAAATCATCCTCTGCAAAATTGCCCGGTAACTGCTCATTCGTATAGCCTTGCCCTCTGCTACACTGCCATGCTAAGTCTCCCTCTACCCCTCCTCTTTGTTCCTCTGTACTTCTATCAATTCTGTTCTGCAGGGGTTGGATGGGCTATTTTGACAGAATGCAGCTTTCAAGGGGGTAAGTCCAGACAAAGGACTCCCCACCGAAAAGTAGTCATTTATCCTATTTTTTCCGATGTCACATTATCTACTTCTTCTCTGGACATTCTTGGACCACAATGATATATGCATACACATGCAGAGATACATACTGGCACTCCTATATCACCCCTGCTGAGAGAGGATAATTCAAGGATTTAAGTTGTCCTACTGGCTTTACAAGCATGTATTAAACCAGCCATTAACACAGCATCAATTTTAAGAATTTATTTTTCAATTTTTAAAATTGAAATTCCTGCTTTTCTTACTTTCTCCATATGGGAGACTCATATCCACATACAAGTATGTAATTTTGTAGTTTATCATCAACAAAATTCATAAATTCTAGGAAGCTTGAAAAAGCTAAAGATGTGTTAACCATGCTATTTCTGCTCCTCTTTTGGCTGTTTTTCTATTAACAAGTGATTGACCAATAGTTTGGGGGGATATTAATTAATTGCTGCTGCTGCTGCTGCTGCTAAGTCACTTCAGTTTTGTCCGACTCCGTGTGACCCCAGAGACGGCAGCCCACCAGGCTCCCCTGTTCCTGGGATTCTCCAGGCAAGAACATTGGAGTGGGTTGCCATTTCCTTCTCCATGTATGAAAGTGAAAAGCGAAAGCGAAGTCGCTCAGTCATACCAGTCTCCTCCATCCATGGGATTTTCCAGGCAAGAGTACTGGAGTGGGGTGCCATTGCCTTCTCCAATGAATTAATTGAGGAGATACTAACTGCCTCCAGTTTGACACAACAAGATCTGGCACTTACTACACACATGCTACTGAGCCATACAGTAGAATGGGCTGTTATACCAGGTATAAGAATCTTGTATGTGAGAGTTGGACCACGAAGGCTGAGCACCAAAGAATCGGTATTTTCAAATTGTGGTGCTGGAGGAGACTCTTGAGAGTCCCTTGGGAAGCAAGGAGATCAAACCAATCCATCCTAAAGAAAATTAACCCTGAATATTCACTGGCAGGACTGAAGCTGAAGCTCCAATACTTTGGTCACCTGATGTGAAGAGCCAGCTCATTGGAAAAGACCTTGATGCTGGGAAAGATTAAAGGCAGGAGGAGAAGGGGATAACAAAGGACAAGATGATTGGATGGCATCACTGACTCAATGGTCATGAGTTTGAGCAAGCTCTGGGAGAGGGTGAAGGACAGGGAAGCCTGGCGTGTTGCAGTGCCTGGGATTTCAAACAGTCAGACACGACTTAGTGACTGAACAAGAAGCAGCTTAAATGCTGGCTTGTAAACTAACAACACATCAAGTCCCCAAANAATGGTCATGAGTTTGAGCAAGCTCTGGGAGAGGGTGAAGGACAGGGAAGCCTGGCGTGTTGCAGTGCCTGGGATTTCAAACAGTCAGACACGACTTAGTGACTGAACAAGAAGCAGCTTAAATGCTGGCTTGTAAACTAACAACACATCAAGTCCCCAAATAGTTTAGAATATGTGTCCAGAATTCCAAAGTCCCTAATATAACCATAGAGTTCTAAAGTCAGGACAATTTTTCATTGATTATATACATTGACATTTTTGCCTTATAAATGAAGAGGCTGAAAAACAGAGATGCTGAATTGTTCAAGATTTTAGGAAATTACTTCAGTGGCCCCCCATGTAGTGTAGGCCCTGAAACCCTTCCCCCCTCTTTGCATCTTTTGATAGCTGCCCACTTTTTCTATACTGAATCATGTAGCTTACTTGTTGGCTCTCATTCGTTGTTAATGTATCCAAGAGTATATTTTAGAATGTACAAATATGCTTTTTACCTCATGATGTATATATTAATAGTAGACATTTTAGAAATGTTGACATTCCTAACATTAAAAATCACTATGTATTTAAAAGTACATACCACTAAAAATATTTCTTCTTAAAGTCTCTCCAAATGATAAATATCAAAGCCAAATTTGAACCTAAACTAATTCTGCCTGAGTTCTTTAGCCAAAAAATATTTAATTTCCCAACTCTACACATGGACATCACCAGATGGTCAACACTGAAATCAGATTGATTATATTCTTTGCAGCCAAANACCAGTCTGTTGTTCCATGTCCAGTTCTAACTGTTGCTTCCTGGCCTGCATACATATTTCTCAAGAGGCAAGTCAGGTGGTCTGATATTCCCATCTCACACATGGATGTCACGAGATGTTCAACACAGAAATCAGATTGATTATATTCTTTGCAGCCAAAGATGGAGAAGCGCTATACAGTCAACACAAACAAGACCAGGAGCTGATTGTGGCTCAGATCATGAATTCCTTATTACCAAATTCAGACTCAAATTGAAGAAAGTAGGGAAAATCGGTAGACCATTCAGGTATGACCTAAGTCAAATCCCTTATGATTATACAATGGAAGTGAGAAATCGATTTAAGGGCCTAGATCTGATAGATAGAGTGCCTGATGAACTATGGAATGAGGTTCGTGACATTGTACAGGAGACAGGGATCAAGACCATCCCCATGGAAAAGAAATGCAAAAAAGCAAAATGGCTGTCTGGAGAGGCCTTACAAATAGCTGTGAAAAGAAGAGAGGTGAAAAGCAAAGGAGAAAAGAAAAGATATAAACATCTGAAAGCAGAGTTCCAGAGAATAGTAAGAAGAGATAAGAAAGCCCTCTTCAGCGAACAATGCAAAGAAATAGAGGAAAAGAACAGAATGGGAAAGAAAGACTAGAGATTTCTTCAAGAAAATTAGAGATACCAAGGGAACATTTCATGCAAAGATGGGCTCAAAAAAGGACAGAAATGGTATGGACCTAACAGAAGCAGAAGATATTAAGAAGAGGTGGCAAGAATACACAGAACTGTACAAAAAAATCTTCACGACCCAGATAATCATGATGGTGTGATCAGTAATCTAGAGCCAGACAAAACTAGAGGAGGTGATAGAATTCCAGTTGAGCTATTTCAAATCCTGAAAGATGATGCTGGCACTCAATATGCCAGCAAATTTGGAAAACTCAGCAGTGGCCACAGGACTGGAAAAGGTCAGTTTTCGTTCCAATCCCAAAGAAAGGCAATGCCAAAGAATGCTCCAACTACTGCACAATTACACTCATTTCACATGCTAGTAAAGTAATGCTCAAAATTCTCCAAGCCAGGCTTCAGCAATACATGAACCATGAACTTCCTGATGTTCAAGCTGGTTTTAGAAAAGGCAGAGGAACCAGAGGTCAAATTGCCAACATCCGCTGGATCATGGAAAAAGGAAGAGAGTTCCAGAAAAACATCTATTTCTGCTTTATTGACTATGCCAAAGCCTTTGACTGTGGGATCACAATAAACTGTGGAAAATAGGTATATAGATCAGTAAAACATAATGAAAGTAAGAAAGTGAAAGTCTCTCAGTCATGTCCAACTATTTGTGACCCACGGACTACACAGTCCATGAAATTCTCCAAGCCAGAATACTGGAGTGTGTTGGCGATGGGTGGCCATTGCCTTCTCCAAGGGATCTTCCCAACCTAAGGATCAAACCCAGGTGTCATGCATTGCAGGAGGATTCTTTGCCAGTTGAGCCACCAGAGAAGCCCAAATAGAACATAACAGAGAGCCCAAAAATAAACCCATGCTTATATGGCCAATGGATTTATGACAAAGGAGGCAAGAATTTTCAATCAGGACAGGATAGTCTTTTCAATAAATGATATTGGTAAAACTGGGCAAACTCGATGTGAAAAGAATGAAACTGGACCATTATCTTGCATCATACATTAAAAAATCAACTCAAAATGAATAAACCTTGAACATAATATCTGAAACCATACAGCTTCTCGACAAAGCCACAGAGGGTAAGCTTCTTGACACTGGTCTTGTCAGTGGGTTTTTTTTGGATTTCAGCAACAGAAGAAAGAGTAAACAAATGGGACTCCATTAAACCAAAAAACTTTTACAGCAAAGGAAATCATAAATAAAATGAAAGGGTGACCTAAAGAATGGAAGAAAATATTTGCAAATAATTTATCTGATAAGGAGTTAATATTGAAAATGTTAAAAAAAAAAAAAAGAAAAAAAAGAACACAACTCAATAGAAAACAAAAACCCAATTAAAAATGGGCAGAGGAGCTGAATAGACATTTTCTAATGGAGACATACAAATGGCCAACAGGTATATGAAAAGGTATTCAACATTACTAATTATCAGGGAAATGAAAATCACAATGTTAGCATGTTATTACCAAAATGACAAGAAACTATGGCTCTAAATCCAACACCTGTGAGCATGGTTATTATAAAAAAGACAAGAACTAAGTATTGATAAGGATATGGAGAAACAGGAATCCTTGAGCAATCTTCATGGGAATAGAAAGTGGTGTAGTCACTATTTGAAACATTGTAGAAGCTCTTCAAAAAATTGAAAGCATTACTACCATATGATCCAATGATTTCACTTCTGTGTATTTACCCAAGGAAAATGAAAACACTAACTTGAAAAGATATCTGCCCCACCAGTTTCACTGCATTATTATTTACAATAGCCAAAATAGAGAAACAACCTAAGTATCCACTGACAGATTAATGAATAAATAGAATGTGGTGTGTCTGTGTATGTATATGTAGTACCTACATTTATATAAATATCATTATATACATTATAAATATATATGAATACTATTCAGCCATAAAAGGGTAAGAAGTCCTGCCATTTATGACAACATGGATAGACCTTGAGGGCATTATAATAAGTGAAATATGTCAGAGAAAGAAAAATGCATATGATCTTATTTATATTAATATATGAACTTTAAAAAGAAAAAACAAACAAACAAAATCAAACTCATAGATAAATACGAAGAACAGTTTGGTGATTGTTGGGG
>SJYA01000437.1:559891-583731 GCA_006410615.1 Neotragus moschatus | reverse complement strand
TGATTGTTGGGGAAGGGTGGGTGGGATAGGAAATAAGTGAAGTGGATGAAGGTGGTCAAAAATGTATAAATTTCCAGTTATAAAATAAATAAGTCCTTGTATATTTATAGCGTAGTGTCTATAGTTTACAACATTGTGTTGTATATTTGAAAGTTACCAAGACAGTAGATTTTAAAAGTTCTCATCATAAGAAAGAAACTTCTATGACAAACCTGGACAATGTATTAAAAACAGAGACCTCATTTTGCCAATGAAAATCCATCTAGTTGAAGTTATGGTTTTTCCATTAGTCATATACAGATGTGAGAGTTGGACCATGAAGAAGGCTGAACACTGAAAAATTGATGCTTTCAAACTGTGCTGCTGAAGATGCTTCAGGGTTCCTTGGACAGCAAGGAGATCAAACTAGTCAATCCTGAAAGAAATAAATTGAATATTCATTGGAAGGACTGATACTGAGGCTGAAGTTCCAAAACTTTGGCTACCTGATGTGAAGGGCCAATATATTGGAAAAGACTGATGCTGGGAAAGATAGAGAGCAGGAGGAGAAGGGGGCTACAGAGGATGAGATGGTTGGATGGTATCATCAACTCAATGGACATGAGTTTGAGAAAACTCCGGGAGGTGGTGAAAGAGAGGAAAGCCTGCCATGCTGCAGTTCTTGGAGTCGCAAAAAGTCAGACATGACTGACTTAGTGACTGAAAAATAACAAGAATGATGTGTAATGATGGATGTTAACTAATTTTATTGTGGTCATCATTTTGAATTGATATACATATCAAATCATTATTTTGCAAACCAAAGTAAATACAATGTTATATGTCAATTACATCTCAATTAAAAAAAAAAAACTGAGAAATATGCTTGACATGAACTTGAGACTTAGGCAACTTGCCATGGCACAAGACAAATAAGACTAATAGGTAGCCCTGGAATTCAAGTCAGGTGTTTTGACTCTGCTTTTAACATCAACTATAGCCTGAGATGTGTTTCATATTCAGTTTTGGATTCTGAGCATAATTATAGTATTCCTTTAAACTCTGTTGACTTAAACATGCATTTTCTTTCCTTATTAATATGTTCTGTGGTTAAAAAATACTGAGCATCTTAAAATAACATAATAGAAGTGCTTATTGTCCTGAAACTGACATAGATTTGTACACAGCTTGTACCTTTTTCCATTTCACTTTGGTTGAATAATATAAAAACCTGTACTGACTCATTGTCTATAGGAATCTTGGGCACTGGCTCCCCTCATGAATAGATGCTAAACAATCATTTAACTTAGAGTCTTGGGACAGTATTCTGAGTCAGTATTGTCACACTCTCAATCATCTGTAACTTTATAGTCCCAGTGCTGCAGATAGGAAACAAGATATTCAACCTATACACTTCTGATATTTTAAACTTCTAAATCTTGATCTTATAGAAAGCTGTTTTTAAAGATGCATGAAGAGAGCATGCATGTGGGGCATCTTTTACTCAGGCAAATCTTACATTCTCTTTGGGTATATTTTATACTTCAGTATGGAGGCAGAAAGCAGCAGAAGAGTTCATCTCTGTGAATTGCACAGAATATACTTCATGGGATTTGCACAATGGTATATACCCATGGCATCCATAGGTGGGGCAATGATAATCCTATATTGTGAAACTTTTAAGATAATTCCCATTGAATGATTTCATTAGCATGCTACATCTTAAATGATACTTGTTAATCACTTAAATACTTTTAAAATATTTTTGTACTTATTGTCCTACTGTATCTTCATAAATACTCTGACAAATAAGCAGAATGAATCAAATTCCCTATTTCAGAGTTGAGGGCAGGGACATTGTTACTTGTCCAATACAGCAATGCTGGGAACTCAACAGAATTATAATTTGAATCCAGGTCTTCTGAATTTTTCCTCTTGACTTTTCTATTTCCCTTACATATCACTGTCTCTGATATGTAAGGCAACTGAGCAAGGACTCTTTGGAGGCTAAAATTTTTTCTAAATACTGAAAGACCAGCAGGTGTGCATGCTAAGTCACTTCAGTTGGGTCCAACTCTTTCTGACCCTATGGACTGTAGCCCGCCAAGCTGCTCTGTCCATGGGATTCTTCGGGCAAGAATATTGAAATGGGTTGTCATGTTCTCCTCCAGGGAATCTTCCAGAGCCAGGAATCGAACCTGCAACTCTTGCGGCTCCTGCATCACAGGCGGATTCTTTACCTCTGAGCCATCAGGGAAGCCTCAAATCAGCAGGAGAGATGAGTTTAGCCATAGGAACTGTCCCATGCCACTCAAACTGTAAGATGATTTTGTGTCTTCCGCCTTGTTTCTTCCCTATTTCATTAAATGGAGCTCCTGGAAAAATGTCTCTGTTGTCAATGTGATAGAAAGTCTCTCTCAGACTTTTTATTTCAATAAAACTTTCCCTGAGGGAAATTCAAAACAGTCATTTGCCCTCTTGGAGCAAGTATCAGTTAAGATTCTTAAAAATTATTTTTCTCAGAGAGGAGGCCCTGCAACTTTCTTAAAGAAACATGTGAGGGAGACTAATATTGAGCAGCGCAAGGGAAATGCCGCTTGTGAGTCATAAATATTTACATTTCTTGGAGGCTCTGCGTAAGATTAAGAGGGTTGAACAGTGTGACTTTATGTGAGGAGGTTGGCAGCACATTCTCTGAAATAGCTGAGGTGACACTGCTCAGGCCTCTAGCAATAATATAAATAACTTTCTGAAAGGTATTTTCTGAGTTGTTCAAGGCTCCCTGGGTCCATTTAAATCTCTTTTCCAGCTTTGATTTATTCTGCTTTTGTCATTTGAGGACCATGGTTTGATTCACCCCCAACATTTAGGAGAATTTTAACAAATTTTCGTAGCATAGCCTCAAATACATGAAAATCAGAAATATCAAGCAGAAAATTAATTCATTTATTTGTCTTCAGTTGAATTGCTTATAAACTGATAATAAAAACAAAAGAGAATGTACTGGAATTCAGTACTGTTTAAGGACACTTTTGGGGGGCTCCTTTGTTTGACTAGGGTTCAATTAGAATTTTAATTTATCTTTTTAAAAATTTGCATAACAAGGTTATGAATGATGAGGCAGCTAGAGCCAGACGCCTTGGCTCCAAGGTTTGCAATTCAAGTAGGGAGTATTTTGCAAGAGAGAAAGGGAGGTGGGGAGAATTCAGTGGTCTTATAATATGCATAGCTTGCTGAAACCTGAGTTTCCTAGATTGTCTTCCTTGAGCTCCCATATCTGTAAGAATAAAGGAAAAGCAGGAGGTTGCACAGCAGACTTGGAGAGCAGATTAGCTTTCTTTAGCAGCGGTAAAGACCATCCCCAAAGTAGGAACATTCCTGTCATGCCAGCTGCTGGCTGGTGTTTCCCTGTGCTATAGGCTCTCTGCAGGAAAGAGATAGACTGATGCAGAGGAAAACCATAGGCTTATATTTTCTAACATCCTCTTCATTCAGAAATGGATAATAGCTGGAAACTGCACTCTGTGACCATAACTGTTGCCTTAAAGATACAGACAAGTTTGTGCAAAGTAGGGGGAATTTCTCCTCATAAATCTTTTGTTCCCATTTAAGTTTCTTGCTGCGTTCTAACAAAGGGTCTCTCTCTGACCCAACTGTGGTATGCTTTTATCTGTCTTCTTAATTGTAGAAGTAAGAGGACATGCATACTTAAAAAAAAAACACACAAACTTTTATGTGATTTTGATATGTTCCTCATTGCTTTATGTCTGCCCAAATTTACGTGTCTGAATCCCATGGCTTTAAGCCTTAGGTCTAATCCCAACATTTAGCTTGTAGTTGCTGTTGTGAGCTGAATCGGCCTCAATGGACTGCTCTTTGGATCAGTACTTGCCTCTTTAATAGTGACTTTTGTAACTTTGTCCTCAAAGAGGTCACCAGGAGCTTCAAGAACATGAGGAGACCTTGGGGGGAAATATATTTGGTGGGGAGCATTTTGGGGACATTCTAAATATCACATAAAATTGGCCACTTGTTCTGCCTAAGCATAAGATGGTCTTGGTGCTAAACTTTTTGAGGTCTAATGTATTGATAAAATGATTGAAAGAGCAGACCAAATGTGAATGCCTTGGTTTAATCCAGCCTGAGACAAGGGACCTTGCTGGAAATTGCCATTTGGCTTTCCAATCCATTAAAGGCCTCTAGATCTGTCCTTGGCTGCCAGTTTCGCTTGCAATTTCACCTTGACACTTCCGTTAATTTTGTTTAGGAAACCCAGTTACCAAGTTTCGGATGAGATGGAGTTAGAAGTAGATATGCTCAAGCTATGTTGAACTTTGGGTAAGGAAAAGCTGCTGTTCATCAGAGACTGTCTGAGGAGTGATCGCTCTTGAAATTCAGCTGTTTCCCAACCAGCAGCTACAGTGAGGAGCCAGGGGCTTCTGACTTCTGCTCTCGGCATCATCGCCTCATTTACCTGTGACTAAGGCAGGCCTCTTACAAAGCATCTCAAATACTAAGCTGTGATAGCTCAGGTATCAGCAGGAAAGGAAAAGGGGAACAATTCCTCTGAGGTATCCAAGTGCTGTTTTCTTCATCTCACACGCTAGTAAAGTAATGCTCAAAATTCTCCAAGCCAGGCTTCAGCAATACGTGAACCGTGAACTTCCTGATGTTCAAGCTGGTTTTAAAAAAGGCAGAAGAAGCAGAGATCAAATTGCCAACATCCACTGGCAAGAGAGTTCAAAAAACATCTATTTCTGCTTTATTGACTATGCCAAAGCCTTTGACTGTGTGGATCACAATAAACTGTGGAAAATTCTGAAAGAGATGAGAATACCAGACCACCTGACCTGCCTCTTGAGAAATCTGTATGCAGGCCAGGAAGCAACAGTTAGAACTGGACATGGAACAACAGATTGGTTGCAAATAGGAAAAGGAGTTCATCAAGGCTGTATATTGTCACCCTGCTTATTTAACTTCTATGCAGAGTACATCATGAGAAATGCTGGACTGGAAGAAACACAAGCTGGAATCAAGATTGTGGGGAGAAATATCAATAACCTCAGATATGCAGATGACACCACCCTTATGGCAGAAAGTGAAGAGGAGCTAAAAAACCTCTTGATGAAAGTGAAAGAGGAGAGTGAAAAAGTTGGCTTAAAGCTCAACATTCAGAAAACGAAGATTATGGCATCTGGTCCCATCACTTCATGGGAAATAGATNTACAGCCTTGACAAACGCTGGACTGGGAGAAACACAAGTTGGAATCAAGATTGCCAGGAGAAATATCAATAACCTCAGATATGCAGATGACACCACCCTTATGGCAGAAAGTGAAGAGGAACTAAAAAGCCTCTTGATGAAAGTGAAAGAGGAGAGTGAAAAAGTTGGCTTAAAGCTCAACATTCAGAAAACGAAGATTATGGCATCTGGTCCCATCACTTCATGGGAAATAGATAGGGAGACAGTGGAAACAGTGACAGATTTTCTTTTTTTGGGCTCCCAAATCACTGCAGTGGTGATTGCAGCCATGAAATTAAAAGACACCTACTCCTTGGAAGAAAGGTTATGACCAACCTAGATAGCATACTCAAAAGCAGAGACTTTACTTTGCCGACTAAGGTCCGTCTAGTCAAGGCTATTGTTTTTCCAGTAGTCATGTATGGATGTGAGAGTTGGACTGTGAAGAAGGCTGAGCACCAAAGAATTGATGCCTTTGAACTGTGGTGTTGGAGAAGACTCTTGAGAGTCCCTTGGATTGCAAGGAGATCCAACCAGTCCATTTTGAAAGAGATCAACCCTGGGATTTCTTTGGAAGGAATGATGCTAAAGCTGAAACTCCAGTACTTTGGCCACCTCATGCAAAGAGTTGACTCATTGGAAAAGACTCTGATGCTGGGAGGGATTAGGGGCAGGAGGAGAAAGGGACGACCGAGGATGAGATGGCTGGATGGCATCACTGACTCGATGGGTGTGAGTCTGAGTGAACTCCAGGAGTTGGTGATGGACAGAGAGGCCTGGCATGCTGCGATTCATGGGTCGCAAAGGGTCAGACATGACTGAGCGACTGAACTGAACTGAATACCAAGACAACCTTTCTTATATTATATTTAAAAGAATTGTGCATTTATTTTTGGCAACTTCTAATTTCTGTATTGAAATGAATTTATAATTTATGATTATAATGGAAATTTCCTTTTAAAAGAAATGCATTCCAGTTTAAAAAGGGAATCACTTTAAGGAAAAGTTTTAGAGGAATAATAGTAAAAATGGTATGCTGATAAGACATATTTATGTAGTTTGGTATGTGAATGACTGAACTTTAGCAAGTTTTGACTTCCACAAGCCAGGGCAGTGTGCACCCAGAGAAAAAATAATTGGGACCTTCTTAATTTAAATTTTTAATGTAAATCTGTAGATCATGAATGTTATGTGGAGGCTAGCAGTTTGATTCTTCATGGTCTCTCAAAATTTTAGTTATGAAAAGATGCCATTATTAGAAATAGTGTTATGAAAGTAAAACCCACAATGTGGATTTTAAAAGGAGGAAGAGATCATGCCTGAGTCTGGGCTTTTAATGTTTGGTCTTGATTATTCTGTTGAGTACTTAAAGCTCATTCTGAAACATTGAGCTGTGAGAGGCCATTTGGTTTCCTTGATTTAGTGCCTCTGAATCCTTTCATCTCTATGCCTCGAGCTAATACTGTTTTCCTACTTTCAGTTCAACTGTCTAATTCCCTGGGAGTACGTCTGAAATCACAAATAAGAAAAGGCAAGTGCTATTATTTGGTAATTAGAAGAGAGGATTTACAGAGAAGAAAATAGAAATTCATGCTTTGCATTTATTTATTCATTTAAAAATAGCTCTTAGAGATTTTTAGTTTTTTTGGAGACATTCACATTGAGGAAAATATTAGGAATAATGCAGTTCAGCCATCATTTCTATTGTAAAAAGTATGTTATTAACAGGATCCAAAATACGTTAATATTATTTGGTAGGAAGAGCTATGGAGTTAGATATATGTGTATGTGATTCTTGGTTTTTCCTCCTTCTAGCTATATGATCTTATATGTATCCCTCTAGCCACAATTTCCCAAACTATGAAATAGGGAAAAGTAATATTTATTTTGTGAAATTGTTGTGGATTAATTTAAGAAAGACATAAAAATAGCTTATGTAAATGGAATACTTTTTTCTTTTACCTTTTCCTATAAGTGGAATCTCTCAGTCTGGCTCTTTATTTCGGACTAATCAATTATATGCTTCTATTTAATTGCATCTTAGTTCTGCCTCCATAAATCTATTATGATAGGGACAATGTCTTCTTGTTTGTATTATCAGCAGCATTAGGCTCAGAGTCAGTACTCAATATTCACCAACTGAACAGAGGAGGATAAGGCGATTGGCTTAGGAAACAGCATTCTTACTGTTGTGGACTGCATGAGACTACCCAGAGCTCTTAGAATAGAGTGATCTGTCTCTGGCATGCCTTCTGGTGGCAAGCAGTGACACTTTTTCAGGGAGCTGACCTTATAAGGCAAGGAGATTCACCGACATCTCTTAACATAGTACTTAATGGTTTGGTGCCCTAGGCAACTGGCAGTTTCTTTTAGGCATCTAACTTCAATATTGTCTTATAATTTGAAGCCTTTTTCTCTTATTCTGACTACCATGGAGACAGTGAGTTATTTAATCAGTGTCTTTTGCAAAATGTTTCTTTCGTATTCTTGAAATCTATTATTGTTACCTCACTCTCAAGATTTCTTTTCTTTTCCATGCACTGTAATTCTAGAGACAGCAGTAGCACTGAATCTGTTTTCTGGCAACTCAACATCTGATTCAGGATTCAGTTCCTACTGGTATTGGCTGCAATGAAACCACCTGTTTCAATATGAGGAAATATCTGAAATCGTGCATCTTTTGAGCATTGATTGGGTGGGAGAGGCAATGTCACTAGACAGTTGGAATAATTTGTTTCTGTTGTAAATCTGAAGTTTTGAAGTCATGTTGTAATTAAACTTCATTTACTGAGATTTTAAAAATATGAAGCATTTACTGAAATGTCCTTAGAAAGGACATTCTATGTTTGCTGACTTCCTATAAACTTAAAACCAGTTATGGGATCCAGTAGTTCAGAGAAGTCATGTAACATTTTCTAAAGTTACTACATTCTCTTCTATATGCATTTAGACAAATCATTTTATCCTTTCTACCATGATTTACTCACCAAATATATCTGAAACAGGTATAGTTGTCACAATTTCACTAATAGATTATCTTAGACCTTTTCTTGTATCCTGCAAATAGATGTATACAAAAAATTACAAAATAAAATTTTATTCCACAAAAATATCTGTTACTGTGTTTCCAAGCAGACCCTATTCTCTATGAGAGTAGGGACTGTGTCAGCTGTTTTAACTTCAGTGCCTTATAAAATGTCTGACATTTAGTTGGCACTGAATGTCGTTTAGTGAATAAAGGAATGCAGTTGTTCAGTCGGTAATTCATGCCCGACTCTGCTACCCCCTGAACTGTAGCATGCCAGGCTTCTCTGCCCATCACTCTCTCCCTAAGTTTGCTCAAACTCACGTCCATTGAGTTAGTGATGCCATTCAACCATCTCATCCTCTGTTGCTCCCTTCTACTCCTGCCTTCTATTTTTTCTAGCATGAGGGTCTTTTCCAGTGAGCCAGTACTTCGCATCAGGTGGTCAAATTATTGGAGCTTCAGCATCAGTCCTTCTAATGAATATTCAGGACTGATTTCTTGTAGGACTGACTGGTTTGATCTTCTTGCTGTCCAAGGGACTCAAACATCTTTTCTAGCACCACAGTTTGAAAGCATCAATTCTTTGCTGCTCAGCCTTCTTAATGGTCCAGCTCTCACATCCATACATGACTACTGGAAAAACCATAGCTTTGATTATATGAACCTTTGTTGGCAAAGTGATATGTCTGCTTTTTTAAAATGTTATCTAGGTTTGACATAGCTATTCTTCTAGGGAGCAAGCGTCTTTTAATTTTGTGGCTGCAGTCACCATCCACATTGACTTTGGAGCCCAAGCAAATGAAATCTGACAGTTTCCACATTTTCCCCATCTTGATCTTAGTTTTTGAATGTTGAGTTTTAAGCCAGCTTTTTCACTCTCTTTCCTCACCTTCTTCAAGAGGCTCTTTAGTTCCTCTTCACTTTCTGCTGTTAAAGTGGTATCATCTGCATATCTGAGGTTGTTATTTCTCTGGGCAATCTTGATTCCATCTTGTGCTTCATCTAGCCTGGCATTTCTCATGATGTACTCTGCATAGAAGTTAAATAAGCAGGGTGACAGTATACAGCCTTGATGTACTCCTTTCCCAATTTTGAACCAGTCTGTTGTTCCAAGTCCAGCTCTACCTGTTGCTTCTTGATTTGCATACAGGTTTCTCAGGAGATAGGTAAAGTGGTCTGGTATTCCCATCTCTTGAAGAATTTTCCAGTTTGTTGTGATCCACAAAGTCAATGGCTTTAACATAGTCAGTGAAGCAGAGGTGGATTTATTTTTTGAGTATTTTTTAGTGAGTAAATAAAGGAATGCAGTAAGAGATGCTAAGCGTCTAAAGTGAGTGACTCTTAGTTTCCTCTGAGTATTGACTAATAATATATGTGTTCCAAGTTTGGAGCTGATTGCTACCTTAGTGATATGAGTTGATTCTAGGTCAGAGTGGCCAGGACAAGGGAAGTCCCAAAAGCTTAAGTTTAATTTATTTTCTTCTCGCTAATAAGGTCTTATAAATAGCTAGAAATTTGGTAGGAAAACTGGAATTGATGGGACTCCTTAATTCAACGGATCTAATAGTGCGTACTGTGCATCCAGTAGTGGACCATTGTGCTAATATCTAGGGATACAGACTAGCTATGAGCATCCTTATCCTAGACGGTTTAAAGGTCACATGTGAGATATGTATTGTGGAGTCAGCTATTCCAACATAGGTTTCTAGGAAAAACCTGTCTCAAATTGATCATGACTTAAGTAGCATGGATGCCATAGAGGAAAACTCCAATTGACCCAAGTCCAAATTCTGAATCTTGATCAATTTATTACACTTTTGTACTGTATCTGAAAATTGTGACAAATTTGTTTTTTTAATCTCCCTCAGAGTTTTTGTGAAGGTAAGATGAAATAATCCATATAAAATATTTATTCATCCATGTGGCACATAATTTATGTGATTTGGTAAGCTGAAGAAGAGTTTCAACCCTCTTTAAAACCAAGATATCTTACAGAATTCCCTAATCCACAGGTTGATGATCAGTCTCCTTCATTCAAGCAGAAGATCCTCACGCTGCTGCTGCTGCTGCTGCTAAGTCGCTTCAGTCGTGTCTGACTCTGTGCGACCCCATAGATGGCAGCCCGCCAGGCTCCCCTGTCCCTGGGATTCTCCAGGCAAGAACACTGGAGTGGCTTGCCATTTCCTTCTCCAATGCATGAAAGTGAAAAGTGAAGACCTGCCAAATTTTAACTGCCTTTGACTTCCCTTCGTCTGGTGTAGTGATGGTCACATAATAACTTTTCAATATCTGGTAAACAAGAATGAAACTTACACAGAGCTTCAAAGTGTTAATGCCCCATCCAAAATACCCATGGCCCTAAATAATGTTGGATTTTGTCCAGTGATAAGATTTCAGAAGTCTTTAAAATTTTTTCTTTAAACTGTTTTTGTTTAAAAGTAAGAGGAAAATAAATCTTCCTAAAATACAATTGGCCATGTATATTTTTAGAAAATAAACTACTATTCTGTTTGAAGAGGAGCAATCTGTACTTTTTCATAAATATGTCACAGTTTTGAACTATAAGAAAAAAAGAAAAAGACAACTTCAGTCTCCTACTGTTGTTTCAAATTCCATCCAGTTTAGAGATTTTTTTTTTTTTTTACCACCCCTCTTAAGTGTCAGTCGTGATGCTGGTGTGGTAGCAACTGGATGGGCTTAGACGTGGGCCTTAATGTATAGTTAATGTATAATACCCAGTAGTTGCTCAGTGCACCTAGCCTTCCAATCTTACCAAGTCCTCTTGTGTCTGGTGGGGTAAATGTGAAAAACCATAGAACCAAACACATGCCAGTTCCCCTGGGCTATTTGCTTTTAATAGCGGGTTCACATATAGCTGCACATGTTTTCTCTAAACCCTTAGGGATAACAATTTCAGACACTCCTTTAGCATGCCTTTCTTAAATTTCCCTCACATTCTGTCATGAGTGAAGCCACCTGATTCCAAAGCTCTTTTGAGGGTTTGGATAGATTTTATCTCTTCTGTCCCATCCAATTGCTCTCCCTGCTGCTCACATTTCTCCTTTCCTATTCTGTGTTCCTGCAGCTGCTATTTTTTGGGTTGCTTCCTCTGCTTTTACTCTGGCTCAAACCTTAGCTTCAGGGCTGAGTAAGTTGTCACAGTGAAATCCCCAGGCTTCCGTGACTGGCGTTTGAGATCATTCCCCAGCCTCTGTGAATATAATAGGAACCTCAATGTAAAGTTTTCACAAGTTGATAAAAGTTAAAATGAGTACCAGAGAAATAACATATTACACACAAATAAACAGAGAAAGCAGAAGAGACAAAAAGAGAAATCTTTATAATTTCTGCTTCTCCTTAGTCTGCATGCAGGCTGTCATACAGGCTGTCCAGACATTACCACTTATAGATCTAAACACTTTTGAGTGAAAGCTTTCATTCATCAAAGGAGTGTCAGTTAGGATTTGTGTGACTTCACACAGTTAGGGTAATGCTAGCCCTCATGTTTGCTAGCGTTCAGGAAACAGTATTGTTAGAGTAAACGCTAAGATTTCATGGTTAAACAAATAAAGTTTATTTCTTGTTTATTTATTAACAATGTAGGTTACCACAGGCCCATGGGGCTTGAGGGATGAGACTCTACTAAAAAGTGTCAAAGTGAAATCCTGGTTTAAGTGCACTTAAAAGCCTGGAGGAAGATGAATGGGAGATTTTTCTGAATCATGTTTAGAAATGGTGAACAAAAGTCATTTTTATTCACATTTTATTGGATGAAACGTACTCTTATGGTTATCTCAACTAAAGTAGAAGCTGAGACCTACATATAAGAAGAGGAAGAAAGAAATAACTCTTTGCTTAGAAATTAGTTCTACATGGCCATAGCCATCTCCAAAGTTCACTCTTAAGTATAAACCTCAAATCATTCTGATTAATTTCTTTAATGATAAGTTTCTAAATGATAATTTGAAAAACGTAAGGGAAATAAGGAACCATTCTGATAAACAGATAATATTTTGTCTCATTTTTCTATTCAAAGGTCATACCCAGCCCCTCCCTAAAGGAGAAAATTAATAGTACCATTTAGGCGTCATTTCCAGATCAAAGTCTATAATTTCTTAATGATTAGTGTTTCTTTCAATCAGGTACAGATAGGACTCCATGAGTGCCAGTCACCTCTTAAAAAAAGAAGAGAGAAGAAAAAAAAAATCTCTCTCCTCTACCAGCAGATACACAGTACTGGATCAAAAAACAGGGTAACTGCAAGACAAATTGCCTTTAGAAAAGGAAGATTAGAAGGCCTAGTGGCTGGTCCATTTTCACGAATGAAAGCTTTCTGGACAAGCTTTGTGAGGACCCCCTGCTCAGCAGAGGAAGGCATTTCTGAGCAGGCCTTGGATTCCCTCTCATTCCCTTTTTCTTTGTTTACTTCTGTTACTCATCTACCCTTGACGTCTTCTGCCTTGACTTGTTCTTATTTTCTCTGCTCATGTGAAGTGAGGCATTGTGAAGTCTACCTTATTTGGAACAGCTTTTGAAACCTGCTGCCTGTTAGTGTAAGTTTGGGGTGCTAAGACCTCTTTTATAATCATGGGTTAGTTTTTCTTTTATGTATTTATTTCTTGACCTAATTCATGGATTTTTTTTTTTTTTTTGGTAATACAACTCCTTAAAAACTCATAAGACTTGTGCACTATATGCTGATAAGTTAGTTTCACGTGCTAGTAATCATCAGCCAAAGTTCTTGCTCATAAGTAATTCTCAAGTCTGATTTATTTTATTAAATCTTCAAACTAGTGCCTCTTTCTCTCAACATATGGAGGCTGTTTTGAGGTCATTTGAAACAATTTGAGTCCTTTGTAGAACTGATAAGAATTAGTGGACTTTTTCCCCCCAAAGCCTTTTTCCATTTTATTTCATACTCTCAGGTTCCAAAGCTATTGATTTTTCCAGCCTTGTGAACCTGCAAATTTTTGCATTCAACTTAGTCCTGGAAAATTACCCTAGACTTCTTAATCTTTGCCTTAACTGCAATCTTCTTCACACTAACTAGCGATAGGCAGCATATAGCAACTGATGGACACTAATTCTTCTCTGTTTTCAACTATTATCCCCTGGGGCTAGTCTCAGTAGACTCCTGGTCAACTTTTTAGATTGTTGGAGACAGCAGCACTTTTTATCAACTATACTGAAATAAAAGAGGGTTCTCCAACCTACTAGCCATCTACTACCAGAGTGCTGCTACTGCTGCTGCTAGATCAGTTCAATCATGTCTGACTCTGTGCGACCCCATAGACGGCAGCCCATCCCAGGGATTTTCCAGGCAAGAACACTGGAGTAACGCCATTTCCTTCTCCAATACATGCATACATGCTAAGTCGCTTATGTTGTGTCTGACTCTATGTGACCCTATGGACAGCAGCCCACCAGGCTCCTCTGTCCACAGAATTCTCTAGGCAGGAAAACTGGAGTGGGTTGCCATTTCCTTATGCAACCAGAGTACTAACCCAATGCAAAATACCGGGGGTTTTGGTCTAGTACTATCACATTTTGAGTAGGATAATGGTTAAGCTTTAGGATAATTTTAGTTGTGGCAAATTAGTCCCCACATTTCTTTGACTCCAAGTATTGATAAGTTTGTTTACTCTTATGTGAAAATTCAAAGTCATTGTGTGGATTATGTCAGCCATGCCAAAACGCAAGCGGAAGAAGGTTTTGTTCTCACTAACCTTCAATGTATCTTCCAACTATGCTTTGAATTTCAACTTTGGGCTAACAGAAGTAGGAAGAGCATGGAGATGGACACAAAGGAAATTTATGTGGAACCAGGTGTATAGTAGTGCCCGTCCTTTTCACTATGCTCATGCAAACGCATTTAACACTAAGAGAAACTAGGAAAAGTAATCTAGCCGTGCACTCAGGAATCAGATAAGATGGATTTGAAGCATAGCACTTGCAGTCTCTGCTATAATGTCTTAAATGAGTAGGCATTTCTTATGTACAAGAAATCTCAAAACAGGTTGTTGAAAGCTGATGTTCTGATCCTATCATAACAATAGAGGCTGCTTTTATCTCCCCTCCTCCCTTTTCTCCAAGAAAAAATAAAAGTGCTTTTGCCTGAGATTTCCAGCAATAACTTATTGTCCAGACTTGAACTAAGTGACCATTGTTAGTAGCAAGGGAGGCTGGGAAGTTGCATATTTTATCCAGGAACATTTCTCCTCTGTTTAGAATTGGTTCATTTACCAAGGGTGAAGAGGAGAATGACTTTGGGTAATGTCTGCACTAGACATTAGCAGTGTCTTTCCCAAAGCATATGAGTTCCACATTCCAGGGAAACATCCTACCCTGGTACAGACCTATTTTTCCTCTTAGAAAGTAATATATAAAGCACTCCTATCTTCTAGAACATTCAGAAATACATATTTGAAATGTCTTTCAGTACCTTGCACCATATCTACAACATAGTACGTAGTTAATTTTTCATTGGAATGGTTAACCAAATGAGTAAATACATCAGTATACCTGTGTGACTGGAGCTTCCCTGGTGGCTCAGATGGTAGAGAATCTGCCTGCAATGTGGGAGACCAGGGTTTGATCTCCCATTTGATCAGTGGGTCTGATCCCTGGGTTAGGAAGATCCCCTGAGGGAGGGCATGGCAACCCACTCCAGTATTCTTGGCTGGAGAATCCCCATGGACAGAGGAGCACGGCAGGCTATAGTGCACAGGGTCACAAAGAGTCGCATATGACTGAGTGACTAAGCACACACCTGTGTGACTGAGGAGTTAAAAGTAGATGTCCTTTGACAACTGTCACCAACAAAAGTGCAAGTCCAGTTATGTAACGGATAGAATGAGATAGTTATTGTTCATATACAAACACTTTACCCCAGATATTTCTTATCTATGAGATAGTTTATGCCTTCTAAGCATCAAGTTTGCATTCGAATTTCTTCTCTCTTTTATAGTCCTAGAGAAAACTTAAAAAGAAACAAACCCAAATTTCAAAGAAGTCCATAAAATAGAAGTCACCCAAAAGTGTGAAAAATACATTTAGTAAAGAACTCTAAGCTTCTAAAAGGCAAGGACTATATTTTTGGAAGGCAGGGGAGGTGGAGAATACTGTTATGAAACCAATAAAATGAAAGCAAACTTTTTTTTGACTGAAATAGATTGATTGTGCAAATGCTGATTATTACTGTGCCTGGAGAAATTCATCTAGTCAAAAAGAGCAAATGTCAAGACTATATGTCCATGAGTCTTTTTTTTTTTTTAACTTGTTTTATCTGGTGGTTAAAACAGGGAGGAACAGATACATGAGAGGTACATGCTATGTGCCACTGTTGAAGTGACGCAGCCAAAGACACTTCAGGGTTTTGCTTCAGAAGCCACAAAAGACTTCCTGTGATGTCAGGCAGCCTGTAATAACCCAAATAATAGCCCCAAAATGCACATCTCTGATGTAAGCTGCCATTATCAGGTGATAATTATTTCTTCTTTACAGGAATCAGCTTGCCAATCACTTTGACATGCTTTCAGTTTGTTTCAACAGTACTCAAGTTTCCTTTTGCTTTTCCATGGAAAGTCTTTGACAGACTTCATTGCTTTGAGTGCCAGTCACTGCCTTGTTGGAAGCCTGTCTGGATGTCCCTTTCTGCAAAGCAACTAAGTTTCTGTAGCATCAAAGTGAGAATAAAAATATCTTGACAAGCTCACTTCTCTTTGTGAATCCCTTTTGGACACTTGGGCCCTAGTATGATCTAAATACAGGACTGTTATTGGAAAACATTAGCTGATGGTGGTAGAATGTGCCCATGGAAATAGGATGTCCTGAAGGTGGGGAATTTCAGCCAGATACTAGCACTGAAGGATATCTAAGCAAATTCTTCCAGGATTTGTATGCAGAGATGTATTTTCCTAAAATTAAAAACTTTCATTGTGAAAACTCTTGTAAGAAAACAGGAAAACATTTTGACTTAGCTTGTCAGGAAACATACAACTTATTTCAGGTTATTTTTTTTTGAAGACTTATATTTTTAAAATATAACAAAAACAAAATTAAGACTAATTTTACCACCTGCTGGATAGGGAAGTGAAAGCGTTGTTTGAAAGTGGACCTAGCTAGGAGTTATTAAGCTTTTCTTGTTCTCTCAGCCCTGGCTCCACAACTCCAGAACAATGTATGTAAACTCCAGTTTACATACATTAAAACTTTGTTCTGCTTCATAGAAACTAGCCTTTCTCAAACTTTGTTTTGAAAAGGATACATATACCCATATGTATCCACCATGGATATAATCTCTGATTCAATGGTTTTCCTTTAAAAAACCACTATTGTAGTTGACATGGCTTATCTACGTTCTCCAGGGGATTCTGTAGATCTCATATTTCCTTTACTTTTGCCCCAGGCAACTGAGTTTTTGAAGAAAAATTTAAAAGTTGGTAATATAAATTTCAATTTATTTTTTACCATCCATAGTTCTGTTCAAAGCATCTTCAATTTTCTTGTTTTGTGTTGCTCCTTATTAATAGGACAACATGATGCTAGGGACCTGCTATTTTTTTCTCCAGCATACTGAGAAAATTATCTGCATGGAAAAATGGTACCTTCATTCACACCACTGACAGTAACACCTGACAACTGGGAGGGACACTTCTCTCCCTTGCATTCTCCATATCCACCCAATTATTAAGGCCTGTGGATTTTTACTTCCCACATGTCTTTATAATCTGTTTCTTAATCTATTCTTGCTGCTTTATTCTTCGGTCTAGTCTGATATCCTCTCAGCTTAACCATGGCAATAACTTCATTTCTTACTCTTGTTCATATTTATCCCTCTAATATAGTCTCTGCATTCTGGCCAGAGTGGCCCTTTATAAATGTAAATCAAGGGTGTCATCTCCATGCCTAAGATCTCTCAATGATTTTATCTAAAGACATAGACCAAAATCCCTAACATAATCTAACCTGTGCTCATTTCATTCTTTTCCTTCTGAACTTCTGTGTCTTTTTAAAAGATAACCTGCTTCGTTGCCCTTTAAAGCCTTCTTCTGGCTTCTCCATTTTGGGGGGTCTCTCTTGTCATTCTGAGCTGATGGGAGCTTGAGCCATGGTAAAGTGACCTTAAAAATTAATGTGACTTGTACAACGGTCGTGGAGCTGTGGGACTTCGGGTCTTTGAGTTACAGTATCTTGAGGCCTTTTTCGCTTTGCTTCCATTAGATGCTCTTGCAATAAACTGACAGTCCTAACCTGTGGGTAAGTCCACACAAGTTACCTGGATGCCTTCCTTTAAATTTTGAATGTTATCCAAGTCCCATCTACCCTGGCCTAAGAAACCGGAGCATGTTACTCCAGCTGATGATTCCTAATTGGAACAATCCAGTAAATGAGTCTCTGAAAGTGTCATTTTGGGGACTGTGTAACATGTCTGCTAGAGCTCAGTTTGTTTACACTTTGCCAGTGTCATCATTTACAAACTTCAAAAAACACATTGACAAATTCCCTAGCTGTTTTGGCAGTGCTTCCATCAATCACCCAACTAATAGCACCAACATTTCTCCTGGGCTATTATAGTCACTTCAATCGCTGCTGCTGCAGCTTCAGGAGAAAATAAATCAGAAGGGACTCTTTTAGATGGTCTCAAGTACAACACCATTTTTTATTAAGCAGTATTTCCCTCCTCACTCTTTTCTCCCTTCCCTCTCTCTGCCTGCCTATAAACAATTCTTTCTGCTTTGTACTGCCGTAGATAAAGTAATCTAGATCTACGGCTTCCCTTTAGAGCCCCCTTTGCAATATTATTGGGTAATGGGCCTATTTATTATTTTAGATTTTTGTATGTCCTCTTTAGTTACTTTGTGCAGCCTCTCAAATCAATAAGTGTATTGTGTTTCTGCCGGCAACAGGTGCCTAGCTTCTCAAGCCCAACACACCCTCAGAGAGTGGCTCACATGTCTAATGACCACAGCATGAAAACCTGAAACCCTTTTGCCTTTCAACCAGGTTCTTTGTGTGGCAGCTTCAGGCAGCAGCTGTATCTCTGAGACTGAGTAGCTAGAGTATCCTTGCTCTTGCACTTCTGTCGTTGCCTTCTATGGCTAAAGCCTCACATCCCTTTTCACAAGGAATAAATATTGCAAATACTCAGCTGCTACATCACTTCTTCAGATTTGTTTCTCTGAGTGCTACAGTCCTTCCTTATTTTCTATATCCCAAGCTTGTCTTTTTTCCTTGCAAACTGACCTGTCTTAAACAAGAGTGTATTTCAAAAAAAAAAGAAAGAGAAAAAAACAGTCAACCTCTTCCAACTTCCTCATCATTAAGAAGCACAACCACATCTTCTCCCTTCACTGCACACACATTCAGAATCTGGACAGTGGAAGGGGAGTGCCTGCCAAACTTGGCAGATCAGGTGAGGAGGGCTGGCAGGGGATCTGCAGCCCAGCTGGAGTGTTTGCTGGCTGGGATGCCAACTGCAGGCCAAACAAACTCTAAGACTGCATTTCAAGTTGCTGCCTGAGAGATGCTGTTAACTCCATCACTGAGGGCTCTATTCATCCTAAATGATCCATGGTCCTGGACAAAGCACCAACTGCAGCCTGTTGCAAATCTTGGCTCTGTATCTGACCAACCTATTAATCAGAATTTTAACTGGGCCTTGAGAGCATTTTTCTTTCATGTGTAAGTCAGAGAGTGGATCATGGTAGAGATTTCATGTAAATGATGCTATCAACTTGATGTATGGGGTCTTCGATGTCTGAATCTGTGGTCAAAAGGAGTATTATTTACCCTAAAAAAAGTAATCCTTCCCCTGGATGCCTTAACTGCTTGAGGCTGTCTTCTCTATTAGCATTTTCTTTGATTGACAGCTCTTTCTTGGTGCTGAAATGACCAAATGGCAGTAATCATTTTTATGTTTGAAAGGACTGTTCTCTTCAGTTAAAAGAGAAACACCCTCAATTTTTATGTTTTTTTTTTTTTAAGCAGTTTTTCCAAGGTGGATTATTTTGTTTAATGGTAATCAGCCTCAAAGCTGTTTTTAGTTAATCAGCAATAATTATCTACTTGTATAAGTGAATGTATTCATAAAACAGCTGACTGATTAGAATTTTCTGACCTCATAAGGGAGGGATATTTTCAAATTCCATTTTAGCCCTCAGTGACATGAGAAATCTTTAGTAAAGAGAAAGAATCAACATTTATTCCTTGTGTATATTGATGATTTTATTTATATCAGGTCTAAAACTGGGGTGATGATTGCAAATACTCCAACTCATTTATGGTAGAATGTTTTGAGTTCATATTTTAAATAGTACAATGTTTGCCAAACTTGGATATTGCATAGATTCCATTTCAAGGATTCAGTTCTTGTGGCCCTTTCATAACAACTTGAATTTGTTAAACTAGTGAAAACCTTCTTGTCCACATAACTTTCTTTACCACTGTAAAATCTAAGCAAATTAGCAAATTAAATGAAAACAAGACCACAAAATCAATAAAATGTAATTAACAGCATTAATTAAATGATAAAGGAAATGTTACTTGTTAAAAGTAAATGGGTCACTCACAGTGGAACCAGGGTTCTAGACATACATGACAGCAAAATGTGACACGCTGATGCTAATGTGTTATGTGATCACTAGTGAGCTGTAACGCTGTATGGCCTTCCATGGCACGAATATATCGCTTATGCCCTTTGCTTTTCTTCTTGTTCCATTGGCTCATGGCAATTACTGAGGGACTGGTTGATCTCACCTTGATCATGAGATACACGCAAAAGGTAATTTTCAAATCATGGAACAGAAATTGGTGAGGAAGCAATTCAGAAAACCTACGAAATTCAGAATATTTTCATAGTTTTAAAAAATCAACAAAAATGAGAACACAGAATTTAAAAATTCTTATAAATAAAGTTGTTGAGTCCGAAAATATGTTCTTTAACTGTGGTTTTTAAAATGCTGGATTAAAAGAGAGCATGTCTAAGACTATACTAGCCTTCACTCTTCTGCTGATCCACCAGTCATAATCCACTGAGACTTTTATTTAGCCTTCTCACATTTTAGTTATTACTTTTGTCATATAAAACCAACTGAAATGACACAATTCAATATTTGTATTAGGCATCTACTATGTGCCAATCATGGGGTAAAATGTAGAACAGATGAGAGAAGAAAGAATGAGAAGACAATCTATTATTTAAAAAAATGGTGATTCAGTCAACTTATAAACACACACACACACACACACACACATGGAAAGTCAAAGCTATGAGTCAAGTGGATTCACTCTTACTGAGGACAGTAGTATGGAGACAGCCCCTCAGACAGCTCTGAAAACCTGTTTTAAGGAGGTAATGGTACATAAGTAATATTGGCTAAGGAGGTACATGCAGTCAAGCACATATTTCAGTAGAGGGTCGCTGCTAGTCATGAGGAACAGATATCTTAGTTCATGGTTTTAGAGCTTTTCTAAATATAAGAAGATGCAAGAATTGGGGTTTATAAAAATTTCTTCTGAAAATATCTCACTATCTGAAGGCCTGCTCTGCCAGTTTTCTCAGAGCACTGAATGTCTCATTTCTGATTTCTGCCCTGAACTTCTTTCAGGTAAAGGTCAGCGACTGCAGTGAGTTGCTACTGACTCAATCCTTGTAGAGCTGAATGTTCAATGTAATAAGCATGTTATATATTATCTGTTAGTTGCTCCGTCGTGTCCAACTCTTTGTGACCCTATGGACTGTAGGCTGCCAGGCTGTTCTGTCCATGGAATTCTCCAGGCAGGAATGTTAGAATGGGTTGTCATTCCCTTCTCTAGGAGATCTTCCTTACCCAGGTGTTGGACCAGGGTTTCCCACATTGCAGGCAGATTCTTTACCATCTGAGCCACCAGGGATGAGCTGACTGCATATAATATACATGCATTATTCCTTTTATTAGCAGTGCACCTATAACTGTAAACTGAACAACCAACAGTTTACTTGTTAGCTTCCACCAAAGTAGTCAAATTGTCAAATACTGAAAGGTTTTCTTTCCACTATGAAGCCACAGAGATGCTAATAATCAGGACAATTTTGATGCAGACCTGAACTTAATGTAACTACCTATCAGAATTCTTCCATAATCTAGAAAACAAAAAGATCCCCCAAAGGGATGAACCATGGTGAAAATAAGCTAATTCAGATAGGATAGGCTATCTAAATGTGGTTTTAATTGCAAGTTCAGCTGGGTTTCTCAGAGGACTCTGTTGCTGTAGTTTTGTTGTAGTCTTCTAGCCCTCATGGGAACCTATGCTGGCCGAGACTCCAAGTGGGCATGCATGATTGCCAAGGCATGAACAAGAGGATGTGGTGAATGAAGTTCTGGACTTTAAAACTTTTACAAGTAAGTGACACAAATTAATTCTCTTTACATATTACTGTCTACAGGAGTCATTTGAACACAACCAAATTCAATGTATACAGAGAAATGCAATCCATGTGTCTAGAAAGAGAGTAGAACTGAAATATTTGTGGACATCCCTAAAAAGCTAAGGATTAAAAAGTTGTAAGCCACACAAAAGAGTGGTGGTATGGCAAGGGAGAGTTACCAGGTGTAAGAAAATACAAAAGCAAAAAGTCAAAGAAGAAAATTAGCATTTGAATCATAATCCACACTATATAAGTATGTAAGTAAGCAAATAAACTATGCTTACTCTCATTAAGGAGAGAAAGAGGCAACTGAAACCATGAGCAAATAAGCAAAGATAAAGCAAAGAGACAGATTTGAGCAAAGAACTAAATCAAATTAGAAGATAGATCTGAGGAAATCAACCAAGATATATTATAGAGTGATAAGCAGATGGAAGATATGAGATAAACAGATGGGTGATATCAAGGGAAAAAAAAAAAATCATGGCAAATCCAAAGAAATAGTCCAATAGAAGTTTAACAGGAATTACAAAGAGAAAAAAGAGAATCAGGGCCAGACAATATTGGAAGAGATAATGGCTGAAAAATTCCAATACTTGAAAGATGTGAGTCATTTGGTTTAAAAAAAAAATATATATATATATATCTGAGGAAGATAAAGAAAACAAATTTTCATTTAATACTCTCACAGGAAAACTAGAATATGAAATACAAAGAAAAAATAATAAAAGCAAACAATATGACAGCATAGATTTTATCAGCTCACCTAAATGTCCTAAATGGAGTCTCAGGCTACAAAAACTTTACACTAGACCAAGGATGAAAATGCTGTGACAAGTTCATATACTGAACCATGGACTCCAGGAAATTATGGCAGCAGGAGAACAAAAAAAATATTCCTCGGAAATAACTTGTCTATAAGTGAGAAATTTTATGTTATAAAAATATTGTTTTATATATTTTGAGATACTGAAGATTTTTTTAATTGCTCTTATATAAATCTTTTGATGCTACATTCATAGAAATTGTCTCCCATAGGAAAGGCAATAATTATTTGTTCCATTTTAAGGATGGCAACACTGAAAATCTTTCTGGTCAAACAATGTTTAAAACTCATAAAGCTTGTAGGCAGAAGAGGAAGGTTGAGAAACACAGGTGCTCTGATCCTTGATTCATATTTTAGGTCAGGGTTTACATAAAGCAAATATTTGGTTATTGTATTTGCCAATTATGCTGTATTAAAGTGGGCATTGTTAAAACAGAGATTATCTGTCAGTTCCAAACATAGTTGCCTCAGAGAGTAACACTAGAGTTGCTACATTTAGTTCTTTTACAGATCACATTTGAGTAAAGATATTAAGAATGCAACATATTTCTCTAAATATTGTCCAGACTTATTTTTAGTGGCATTTGAAAAGAATATATTTGGTTCAGAGATACACTAGTGGGGACTTCTAGAACATAAGTTCTAGAGTTAATTTAGGGTAGAAACATAAATAGTTTAGACTGTTTTATGATGGAAAAGGTCAATTTTCATTCCAATCCCAAAGAAAGCCAATGCCAAAGAATGCTCAAACTACCGCACAATTACACTCATCACACATGCTAGTAAAGTAATGCTCAAAATTCTCCAAGCCAGGCTTTAGGAATACATGAACCATGAACTTCCAGATGTTCAAGCTGGTTTTAAAAAAGGCAGAGGAAGCAGAGATCAAATTGCCAACATCCAATGGATCACTGAAAAAGCAAGAGAGTTCAAAAAATATCTATTTCTGCTTTATTGACTATGCCAAAGCCTTTGACTGTGTNGCTAGTAAAGTAATGCTCAAAATTCTCCAAGCCAGGCTTTAGGAATACATGAACCATGAACTTCCAGATGTTCAAGCTGGTTTTAAAAAAGGCAGAGGAAGCAGAGATCAAATTGCCAACATCCAATGGATCACTGAAAAAGCAAGAGAGTTCAAAAAATATCTATTTCTGCTTTATTGACTATGCCAAAGCCTTTGACTGTGTGGATCATAACAAACTGAGAAAAATTCTGAGAGAGATGGGAATACCAGACCACCTGACCTGCCTCTTGAGAAACCTATATGCAAGTCAGGAAGCAACAGTTAGAACTAGACAAGGAACAACAGACTGGTTCCAAATAGGAAAAGGAATATGTCAAGGCTGTATGTTGTCAC
>SJYA01000437.1:420636-559593 GCA_006410615.1 Neotragus moschatus | reverse complement strand
TGGGAAATAGATGGGGAAACAGTGGAAACAATGGCTGACTTATTTTTTTGGGCTCCAAAATCACTGCAGATGGTGGTTTCAGTCATGAAATTAAAAGACGTTTACTCCTTGGAAGGAAAGTTATGATCAACCTAGATAGCATATTGAAAAGCAGAGACATTACTTTGCCAACAAAGGTCTGTCTAGTCAAGACTGTGGTTTTTCCAGTGGTCATGTATGGATGTGAGAGTTGGATTATAAAGAAAACTGAGTGCTGAAGAATTGATGCTTTTGAACTGTGGTGTTGGAGATTCTTGAGAGTCCTTTAGACTGCAAGGAGATCCAACCAGTCCATCCTAAAGGAGATCAGTCCTGGGTGGTTGTTGGAAGGACTGATACTGAAGCTGAAACTCCAATACTTTGGCCACCTTATGCGAAGAGCTGACTTATTTGAATAGACCCTGATGCTGGGAAAGATTGAGGGCATGAGGAAAAGGGGACAACAGAGGATGAGATGGTTGGATGGCATCACCGACTCAATGGGCATGGGTTTGGGTAAGCTCCGGGAGTTGGTGACGGACAGGGAGGCCTGGTGTTCTGCCATTCATGGGATCACAAAGAATCAGACATGACTGAGCGACTGAACTGAACTGATGATTAACGAAATCTATACCAAGAGTGATTTAGTTGTATTGAAGGTCTTTGCACAGATTATGTAATTATTTATACAAAAAATTGAGAAGAATTGATAGAAAAATTATTGGAAATTAAAAAAAATTTCTGGAGATAGAAAATGGAAAGGACAGACAAATTTTTTTCTACAAAGAAAATAGAAAGGACAAATTATTCTACATAGTAAATTGAAAGGACAGACAAATTATTAGAAATAAAATGAATTTCTGTATGCTTTCTGATACAAAATATTCCATAAAACCTCTTTTAGTTCCATGTATCAACTTTAAATAATTAGAAATTTTAAAATGTGTTCTCAAATGTGGAAAGTACCAGTATGCATGCTAGTCCTTACAGTAAGAGATGGAGTCTGTTTTCCTTTCCAGTGAATCTGGTTGTCTTGTGGTATAAGTTGGCAGAAATGATGACACGCCAATTCCAGACTCAACATTTAAGAGAGATGGCACATTGTTCTTTTTCTCATAGAATCCAGTCACCATGTAAGAGGTCAAACTACCTTGATGACACCATGTTGTTAGAAAGTGCAATATATTTACACAGAGGTAGAGGAGATTCCCAGTCATGTTCATTGTTATTCAGTCACTAAGTCATGTCCAGCTTTCTCTGACCCCATGGACTGCATCATGCCTCCCTTCCTGTTCTTCGCTGTCTCCCAGAGTTTGTTCAAACTCATGTCTATTGAGTCAGGTGATGCCATCTAACTATCAAATCCTCTGTTGCTCCCTTCTCCTCCTGCCCTCAATCTTTCCAGCATCAGGGTTTTTCCAATGAGTCGTCTCTTTGGATCAGGTGGCCAAAAAATTGATGCTTCAGCATCAGTCTTCCAGTGAATATTAAGGGTTGATTTCCTTTAGGATTGACTGGTTTGATCTTCTTGCAATCCAAGGGACTAGCAAGAGTCTTCTTCAGCACCACAATATGAACACTTTTGTTTTTTGGATTTCAGCCTTCTTTAAGGTTTAGCTCTCACATCCATACATGACTACTGGAAGAAACATAGCTTTGACTATATGGTTCTTTGTCAGCAAAGTGATGTCTCTGCTTTTTAATATGCTGTCTGGATTGGTCATAACTTTTCTTCCAAGGAGCAAGTGTCTTTTAATTTCATGGCTGAAGTCAACATCTGCAGTGATTTCAGAGCCCAAGAAAATAAAATTCATCACTGTTTCCATGTTTTCATCATCTATTTGCCACAAAGTGATGGGGTCAGATGCCATCATCTTAGTATTTTGAATGTTGAATTTTAAAGCCAACTTTTCCACTCTCTTTTTTCACACTCATCAAGAGGCTGGTTGTTAGTTTCTCTTTATTTTCTGTCATTAGAGTAGTATCATCTGCATATCTGAGGTTTTGATATTTCTCTCAGCAGTCTTGATTACAGCTTGTGTTTCATCTAGCCCAGGATTTCTCATGATATACTTTGCATAGAGTTAAATAAGCAGGGTGACAATATACAGCCTTGACATACTCTGTTCCCAATTTGGAACCAGTCTGTTGTTCCATGTTCAGTTCTAACTGTTGCTTCTTAACCTGTATACAGATTTCTCAGGAGTCAGGTAAGGTGATCTAGTATTCCCATCTCTTCAAGAATTTTCCAGTTTGTTGTGATCCATACAGTCAAAGGCTTTAGCCTAGTCAATGAAGTAGAAGTTGATGTTTTTCTGGAATTCCCTTGCTTTCTCTGTGGTCTAATGAAGCCTGGCAATTTGATCTCTGGTTCCTCTGCCCTTTCTAAATCCAGCTTGTAAAACTAGAAGTTCTTGGTTCACATACTGCTGAAGCCTAGTTTGAGGGATTTTGAGCATTACCTTGCTACCATGTAAAATGAGTATAATAGTATGATAGTTTGAACATTCTTTGGCATTGCCTTTCTTTAGGATTGGAACAAAAACTGACCTTTTCCTCTCCAGATATTAATCCATCTCACTTGAGGGACAAATATGTGAGAGAAGAAGCCATCTTGGATATTCTAACTCTGGAAAAGAACAAACAAGGCAAAAGAATTTCCTTGCTGAGCCAATTCAGATTAAAGAATCATAAAAAAACCACATTTGTTTAAAAAAGAAAAAGAATATATTCATTTTAAAAAATATAAATTTATTTATTTTAATTGGAGGTTAATTAATTTACAATATTGTATTGGTTTTGCCATACATCAACATGAATCCACCACAGGTATACATGTGTTCTCCATCCTGAACCCCACCCTCCTCCCTCCCCGTACCATCCCTCTGGGTCACCTCAGTGCACCAGCCCAAGCATCCAGTATCATGCATAGAACCTGGACTGGTGATTAGTTTCACATATGATATTATACATGTTTCAATGCCATTCTTCCAAATCATCCCACCCTCTCCCTCTCCCACAGAGTCCAAAAGACTGTTCTATACATCTGTGTCTCTTTTGCTGTCTCGCATACAGGGTTATCATTACCATCTTTCTAAATTTCATATATATGTGTCACTATACTGTACTGGGGAGAAGGCAATGGCACCCCACTCCAGTACTCTTGCCTGGAAAATCCCATGGACGGCGGAGCCTGGTAGGCTGCAGTTCATGGGGTCGCTAAGAGTCAGACACGACTGAGCGACTTCTCTTTCACTTTTCACTTTCATGCATTGGAGAAGGAAATGGTAACCCACTCCAGTGTTCTTGCCTGGAGAATCCCAGGGATGGGGGAGCCTGGCGGGCTTCCGTCTATGGGGTTGTGTAGAGTCGGACACAACTAAAGTGACTTAGCAGCAGCAGCAGCATACTGTATTGGTGTTTTTCTTTCTGGCTTACTTCACTCTGTATAATAGGCTCCAGTTTCATCCACCTCATTAGAACTGATTCAAATATATTCTTTTTAATTGCTGAGTAATACTCCATTGTGTATATGTACCACAGCTTTCTTATCCATTCATCTGCTGATGGACATCTAGGTTGCTTCCATGTCCTGGCTATTATAAACAGTGCTGCGATATTCATGTTTTAAGCCATGAAGTTTGGGGATAGTTTGTTACACAATTGATATCTGTACATAATGTGATATCTAGATCTAGGGGTGCTACTATCCAAAGAACATAAAATATGAAGCTGACATTGTGTCTGAGCAGTGGAGTGGAAGGAAACTTAAGTGAGGAAATTGTTGTTGGAAGCTGGTGAAAAGGAAAAACTGTGTTATACAGGGGTGAAATGTTTTGCAGCATCATTGTCTGCAAATATATGGGAGAAGGAAAACATACCTAATAAGCTTATACATTTGGCTGAGGAGATTTCTGGGAAGAATTTCATAAACTTTCTATGATAAAATGCATGAAAAGAGAACTAAAGTAGAAAAGGAACTTCTCAATTTACCCTAGGATTTAGAAAAAAATCAAATCCAAGGCATGCTGAAATCTATACTATTTCTTATTAGGAAAATATCCTCAGAATAAGAAATACCTTCAAGGAGAAGATCAAATGTAGGGAGATGTCAATTAAATCTATACCTTAGAATTAAGATGAAATCAAGTGTATGGCTGTCAAGTCTTTCCTAAAAATATTTAGAAGATTGGAGTCAGTAGTTCAAAGCCTTTCTAAATCAGACAAAAAAAGTTATAATAATTTTAAGCATGTTGTCCCACACCATTCTGACCTGCAGAGATTATTCTGTCTAGATAAATATCTGTGGGTGCAACTTTTGCACAATGGAATCAATTGCAGTAAAATTTCTAGAAAATCCATCAAGCTTTAAAGACAACTTATTGGAGAGAGCACTGCCAGTCTGAACCAAAACAGACTTACAATACAAAAATAAAAGGAAGTCTTAGGATCCCCAACCTTACATAAGCAGCAGACACGGTGAGAAAGCTACTCAGCCACAAACATGGAAGGTTTCTTATAGAAAGGGAAGAATGAATCAGAGGGCACAGCCATGAACCACAGAGAAATATTCCAAGAGAGCAGAACTAAAGTCAAATCTAGGAACTGAGAATATGTGACTGAATATATTTCAGAATTTCTATGGGACAGTTAAATTGCTATATGTGTTCCTTTTTAGAACTGGAGTGTCTAATGAGTTACTCTTATTGGCCATGGAGAGGTAGATAATATGTTATTTTTAGTTCACAAATTGTTGTACCTTAAAGACTACATCTGAAAAGCCTTATTTCAGTGTCTACCATTTAGATAAATCTGCATTAAAAAATCTGAGCCTTATGTCAGAGGGAAACACAATTGTGGAATTCTGTGTAAGGGTGAGCATACTTACCATTGGAAGCTATGTGAATTATCATGGTCTGAGACCACCATCAATTCCTTAGCTCCTTCTGTGTATACATGCATGCATGTGTGCTAAGTCACTTCAGTTGTGTCTGACTCTGTGACACAATGGACTGTAGCCCACCAGGCTCCTCTCTGCAGGGGATTCTCCAGGCAGGAATACTGGAATAGGCTGCTGTGCTCTCCTCCAGGGGATCTTTCTGACCCAGGGATCAAACCCACATCTCTTTACGGCTCCTGCATTAGCAGGTGGGTTCTTTGCTACTAGCTCCACCTGGGAAGCCCCTGTGTACACACTGCTCCTCAAAACAAGAAATCAAGTCTATTTATCTTCCCCTTGAAATATTCTGAATTTGTGATTGGATTTGTTCAATAGAATGGGACAGTAAGCATGCTATGCAAATTCTAGTATCCATTAGGAGATTTAAGGACTTCCACTTCCTTCTTTTAGGAGCCAGCCATCAGGTTAGAAGTCATCATGAAGCCATCATGATGTGAGCAAACTCAAGCATGCCACATGGAGAGACCACATGGAGAGGAAGACATGGTCATCCAGTCCTCAGGAGCTCTATACATCCCAGCAGACACAACAGTCATATGGGTGAAGGCACCATCTTAGACTTCCCAATTTTAGCAAATATCATGAGGAGCAAAAAGATTACCCAGTCTGGCCTAGTCTGAATGATGGAATCATGAGAAATAGTACATTGTGGTTCATAAGCAACTTGGTTTGGGAGTAGTTTGTTTAACAATAATAGAAAACAAGAACGTTAGCTTAAAAGTGTACTACTTACAATGGTAAGAAAAACAAGGTTTTAAATGATTATTAAGTAGAAAGAAATAAGAATAATCAAACAGTGAAAATCATCAAGGAAGATCTGAGTAAATGGAGAAGTGTAACGTTCATAATTAAGAAGAGAGTATTTTTACAATGTTAATGTTCCCCAAATTAACCTGGGTTTATAAATTGAAACACGTTTGGCAAAAAAAAAAATTAGATTCATCTTATAAAGATAACAATGATTATATCCCACTGACTAGCAAAATCACTTGTATAAAAAAATATATAAATAAATATATATGCATATATATGTATAAATATATACATGTACCAAATATAAATAAATATATATATGTATATACACCCACACACTATTGGAGAAGGAAATGGTAACCCACTCCAGTATTCTTGTTTAGAGAATTCTGTTGATGGAGTAGCCTGGTGGGCTGCTGTCCATAGGGTCGCACAGAGTCAGACACAACTGAAGCAACTTAGCGTGCCTGCATGCATTGGAGAGAGAAATGGCAGCCCACTCCAGTGTTCTTGCCTGGAGAATCCCAGGGACGGGGGAGCCTGGTGGGCTGCTGTCAGTGGGGTCACACAGAGTCAGACACGACTAAAGCGACTTAGCAGCAGCAGCAGCAGCAGCAGCAGCATATATACACTATCCACTCCAGAGAAACTCTTGTACTTTGTATCAGGAGACTTGCATACATACAAGAATAACCAGCCCCAATTAAATGGACATATAATATTTACCATCTACCTACAGCAGAATTCTCTACTTCAGTGGAAATAAATGAGTTTCAGGCATATGCATCAATGTGGATGATTCTCAAAAACAATTTCTAGAAAAAAATTTAGAATGATACTTACAGAATGGCTACATTATATGAATCTAAACTAGCCAAAATTAAATAATATATTAATTAAGACATATAAGTATACATGATAAAACTATTTTAAAGGGCAAGGAATAAGAACAGACTTGGGCATTAACTGAGTACCACATATATTTTTTTCCATTTATTATTTCATCATCATTACTAAAATGTGCATTAAAATTACTCTTTTTATCTATAAGATATGTTGCACAGTTTAAAAGACCAAAAAAAAAGCCTCATTATTGAGAAATGCAAGGTAGGAAAGAGTGTTTTATATCAAATGCTTTTAAAGTCTTATAGTGACATTAGTTTAAATTATGAAATTAAAGTATTATTACCAAAAAGAAGATAATTATTCTTAAAGTAAAAACTACATCATAAAACAATAACATTTAGATGATGATGAACTGGTATGAAAATTCCAGGAGTCAAGTAAAATGCGAATGCAACAGAATTAAAAAGGGAGGAAGGCAATAAATATTCTAGGTTTCAAATTACTAAGTGTCAAAGGAAAGGGTTCTTGTGGACTCAAACAAACACACAACAAACCAGAATAACAAAATGATGACACAAGCCTGATACTAAAAGATACAATACAGAAAAGTCACAAATGTGCAAGAAGATGGCAGAAGTAAATCCAAAATTATGTTAGAATGACAATGACAATTTCAATATAAATGCAATAAACTTACCCAGTTCAAGGAAAAAGAACCAAAAATAAAGTAGACTGCCAGATCTGTTTAAAAGACAAAACAAAACTGAAACCCATCCCTACAAGAAGTATAAGAGACCTACTTTAAAAAGTGGCTGTGAAAGATGATGGGAAAAAAGAAAAAGTGTATCCAAGTCAAATGAAACCAAAATTGCAGAGTTAACAAATTCATATCATAAAAAATTAAATGAAGGCAAACAATATTGTATGAAAAAAGGAAACTTGATGGGAATTGCCCATGATAAAGATATAATAGAGATATATAAATAACTGTTTAACTGTTCTGTTAAACAGAACAATGGAATTTTGTGTGTACAGGTATGAGAAATCCTAAACTAATGCAGGGTTTCAAAAGTACAATCTTATATTTCAAACATGTTAAACTGTGGAATTGCTTTATTGATAGATTTATATGAGAGTGACTTTTTCTGTCTTAGTCAACTTCAAGGTTTATAAATCTGAGATAATGAAACTGTCTTACTTCTATTTTTATTTTGTTTTCCTTACTAATCATATACATAATGAATTACTTTTGTGTTTTTTTGGTTTAGACAAATTTTGTTGGGTTTCTATCACTTGCAATAAAAATTAAAAAGAGTCCTAACTAAAAATATGGCATCTGGATGTTATTAATCAACTGGACATGTAATTTCTGGGAAAATTCCCCAGGGAATTGCAATATCTATACCAGTTCTCATCAAAAACTAAAATGTGTGCATTTTAAAACTAGTAAGTAAAATTCAGGAAGTAGTGTGTCAATTATTGGTAAAGACATTTGGTATCTTGTTGTCAACTATTGGTAAAGACAGTATTGCATTCTGGTGCAAATTTTTTAAAATTTTATATTGGAGTATAGTTGATTTACAATGTTGTATTACTTTCAGGTGTACAGCAAAATGGTTTAGTTATACATATACATATATCTACTCTTTTTTCAGATTCTTTTTTCATATAGTTTATTACAAAGTGTTGAGTAGACTTCCCTGTACTATATAGTAGGTCTTTGTTGGTTACCTTTTTTATATATGGATGCACACTGAGTCACTTCTGTCGTGTTCGACTCTGTTCCACCCTGTGGACTGCAGCCTGCCAGGCTCCTCTGTCCATGGGATTCTTCAGGCAAGCATACTGGAGTGGGTTGCCGTGCCCTCCTCCAGGGGATCCTCTGAACCCAGGGGTGGAACCTGAGTCTCTTAAGCCATCTATATACATAAAAGTGTGTATATGTTAATCCAAGCTTTCTCATTTACCTCTCTCTACCATGTTTCCCCGATGGTAACCATAAATTTGTTTTCTATGTCTGTGAGTCTATTTCCATTTGTAAGTAAGTTTATTTGTATCATTTTTTAGCTTCTACATATAAGTGATAATCATATCATATTTGTCTCTCTGACTTAGCATGATAATCTCTAGGTCCATTCATGTTGCTGTAATGGCATTATTTCACTCTTTTTAAATGGCTGGGTAATATTCCATTATATATATATATATCACATGATATATATACACCACATCTTCTATATCCATTCCTTTGTTGATGGACATTTAGGTTGCTTTCATGTCCTGGCTATTGTAAATAGTGCTGCAGTGAACACTGAGGTGTCTGTATGTTTTGCAGTATGGTTTTTCCCCAGATATACTGATACAAGTTCTTTTCTGTCAGATTTGTTGAACCCACTCACAATGATTCCTCAGTTAACGCTTCAGAAGTTGAATGGGCAATCCTTTTGCCATCAAATAAGTCCCTTGTTTCAAACATACACAAAGGAAACAATTCATGGAGAGCAACTACTTTGCAGAAAGAACTTAAATCAGCTCTTAAAATATTCAAATAGCCAGACTTTAAAATGTTCACCAAAGAGGCAGGAGATAATGAGGAAGAGATGAGGTGATTGCACTTGGATTTGGTGTGTTGCAGTCCATGGGGTCGCAAAGAGTCAGACATGACTGAGCGACTGGACCGAACTGAACTTGAAACTAGAAATTATAGGGGGAGAAAATAAGCTCTTCTTGGACATTTGTTTTTCATTCAGCTCCTTACAGCTGAGTATACCAGTGATAAGATATGTGTAAGGGCGTATAAATACATACATGCATACACCCATTGTGGAGAAATTAATCTTTAATATTAGAATATGATATTATAGAATATGAAATACTTCTGAAAGAAGTCAACAGTACTCATCTTAGAGCTTATAAACTTGACTTTGTTTATTATCAGTTCAGTTCAGTTCAGTCACTCAGTTGTGTCCGACTCTGCAACCCCATGGACTGCAGTACGCCAGGCTTCCTTGTCCATCACCAACTCCCGGAGCTTACTCAAACTCATGTCCATCAAGTCAGTGATGCTATCCAACCATCTCATCCTCTGTTGCCCCTTCTACTCATGCCGTTAATATTTCCAAGCATCAGGGTCTTTTCCAATAAGTCAGTTTTTCACATTAGGTGGCCAAAGTATTGGAATTTCAGCTTCAGCATCAGTCTTTCCAATGAATATTCAGGACTGATTTCCTTTACAATTGACTGGTTTGATCTCCCTGCAGTCCAAGGAACTCTCAAGAGTCTTCAACACTGCAGTTCAAAAGTATCAGTTCTTGGGTGCTCAGTTTTCTTTATAATCCAACTTTTGCATCCATTGTTTATTATAATAATATCTTATTACCCACAGATCCTGAGAATGTTCAAGAGATCATCATTTACTGAAGAAATGTTTATCACCTTCATTCAGAATGCTGGTTCCCATCTATTATAGCCCTGCTCGAGAGCTGACTGTGAAGTTATTTACCCTGCATTCTTATTGTGTTGCATTACTTCAGTTGACCTTAGACAAGCATTACAATCAATCAGGTGCCAGTGGACAGGATCCACATTTAGTTTTGCTACCCTAAAACTATTGTCAATATACTTTTGATCATCGTTGTGCTTAGTAAGCTCAGTCCTTTACCCTCCAGTCCTGCAGTTTACCTAGTTCCAATCACTATCTGGATTTCTGCAGTCATTCCGGAGAACTTCTTGGCTGGGGCCCTAATTCTCTGTCTAGTCCTTTTTCCCTGATGTGAAATACAGTGCAAGATTTTTTGCCAGATTTGTTGAGGCAACTCAACAAATTTCTTGAGGTCTTCATAGTTCCAGCTAATTTGGGGTTCCTATTTCAATGCAAATAAACAGACTCCTTTTCTCTGGCAGCCAGTTGGTCTTACCCACTTGAGAATATGTTACCTTTGTCAGAACTTACTACCATGTGCCAGTGTATCAGGTTGAACTCTAGATATTTACTCTAGCCAAGGGCAGAGCTAAGTGTCAGTTGCTTGGTACTGTGATAGGGGGAGCTGGATACTTACATACAGTAACATCGATTTGAACCCAGCATTGGCCTTTTCTTTCTCCTGTTGTTTCTGTGTTGTTTTAAATACAGTCATGCTTTTAGGCTCATGGATTATGACATTTCATTTCTGTGGCTACTGATTTCAAGTCTATGCCACATATCCATGATTTCTAACTATGAAATTAACATAAGGTGAACTTGATAAATGTGATTTTTTTATGTAACACAACACAAATTTATTACTTTACAATTTTTTGGGCTAGAGGTCCAGCACAGGTCTTCCTAAGCTAAAATCAACCTGTCAACAAGGACAATGTTCCACTTGGAGGCTCTGGGAAGAACTCATTTCCTGCCTTCACAACTTCTAGAGGAGTGCTTATGTTCCTTGAATTAAGGCTGTCCTCCATCTTCAAGGCCAGTGAGGTTGCATCTTTCTGAGCAGCCTTCCATGGTTGTATTTGCTGCTGAAGTCTCTCTCTTTTTAAGGGCCTTTGTGATTCAATTGGACTCACCTGTGTAATTTAGAATTCTCTCCCATTTCCTGATCCTGAGTTAGTCACATCTGTCAAAGCCCCTTTGCCACATAAGGTAACATTCTCAGGCTGTGGAAATTATGATGTGAACATCTTAGAGGGAGGAGGAGATTATCCTGCCTGCCATAGTATGGAAATACCTAGTGCAGGATTTCATTCAGAGAAAGTGGTTTTCACATGTGCCCATGATTTGTTACAAGTCTTAAGAAATGTTCATTTGGGCATTTTAAAGGGAAGAGTTATAAATTCTATGGATTAGCATTTACAATTGGTACTAATTATACTTTTTTTTAAATTAAAAAATCTCCAGTGTTAATTATGATTCTACATACTAGAGGACCAGAGTTCCTTACTCAATAGCTATTAACTACTTGTCTAGAAGTCTAGAGGAATTATTGAAAGCTTTGAATCTCATTTATTATACATTTTAGTATCATTTCCCTGTCAAATTTTTATATTAAAATATTTCTCTCATTTGATACTTCATGATGAACAAATTTATAATTAATGACAGTTTGAGATATATGTTATCTAAAGTCTCAAGTTGGGTGTTACACCAATTAGGAATTTATTAAGCTACAAGTAACACCAGCTCAGTTTATAGTGCCTTAAAAGAATTGGCATTTATATTTGATACATCACAAAAGGCCTGGGAGTAGTGTTTTGATGGTGAAGGGATCAAAATCTCTTCACATTTCCCTTAAATGTGACACTTCTTGGTCAAAAGTGGGGTACTGCTGTTTCAAACGTCACATATGTGTTTAACATAAGGGGGGAATGTTGTCTCTTTCTGAGCCCTTTTATCAGGAAGGGAAAGGTCTCCCAGGAACATCTCCATACACCTCATTTGCCAGGGATAGGTCACATGTCCAAGGAGAACTGGGAAATTGTCAATGGATGGTCATGATCGGTTTTGTCCAATCATAATCTGTCACTTGGGTTAGAAGGCAGATACTGTATTTACATTGAATGGACTAATGACAAACACAACAAAGAAAGTATCAGGAATTTTATCTGCTGATGGTTGAATCCAAAATTATATCCTTTATAGAATATCACCTAACAGTTAGCATTATAGAGGGCAATCACCATCATCTAATTTTAGCTTCACTGCATGTTATGTATTTGAAAAATCTTAACATGAAAATGTGTATCAGTTTGACACAGGGTTTGACAGAAAAAGTAAATGGCAAAGCTAAAAAATAGACCATCGTCTCTCAAAAGAATTCGTTTTTCTTGTGAGAAGAGACCAAAACTAATAATGCATATTTATTTTGCAAGATAATTTCAGGGACTACATCTCAAAATGTCTCAAGTACTTTTAGTTGAGATATTCTGTTTCAAACATCTGCTGTTACATTTGCAATTCTGTTACACTTGCAACACAGACTTTTCCTTTCACTATAAATTCTGATGGGTGTACCTTCCTTTCATTTCAGTTTAATGAATTTATGAAATGAAAGTATCTTTGCCTCTACAGATAAATACAGTCTTTCTTTACTAAACTTTCATACACTATGTAATGTAGTAATAGCTAATATTTGTTTTTACTGATCATATGCTAGGCGTGGTATTAGCTCATTTTATACCGACACTAATTCACTGTGATACACCCTTCTGATGTTAGCTTTATAGTTAAGTAAGTGAGGCATAGAGAGATTTAGTATCTTTCCTACAGACAGTGAAAAGTGGAGCTAGATTTCAACATGGGTTCTCTGGCTCTAGAGCCCACATTCTTAACCACCATCTAAGAGAGATTTTGTTTACTCTGCTTCCTTGAAGGCAGTATACATTGCTTGTTTTTGTCAGGGTCACAAATTAATGATTCCATCAAAGTAGGCTTGTATCTAACTTTTAAAACTGATTAACTTGTAATTTTAGTTACTTATTTTAAAACCTTTTTATTTGATTTAACTTCAAACTTTGAAAACAATAAAAGAATAGGGCAATACATTTCATCCTGATTCTTTGCAACATTTTATTATTTATTAACCTTTCCTTTGCCCTCCCTACCCATTCCCTCCCCTCCCCTCCCCTCTTTATTTCTTCCTATTTCCCGATATGCCTATCCATCTATCATCTCACTGGGTAGAAATTAGTCATGTGACCAAGACAGAAAGGCTGAGAAATATAGTCTTCTTTCTGGATAACCTTATATTTTGCTAAATTTTGAAATGTTCTATTGTGTAGATAAAGAAAAGAAGGGGAGAGTGGCTATTGGAAATTCTCAACCAGGGTAATAATATCTATATTATAAGTTTTTCTTTTAGATTAGATGAGTGATATGTTCCCTGTACCATGATAATACATACACATGTGTCCAGTACACATTATCTATTAATAATATTGATATTAATGAATATTCATCTTAAGAAAACACTAATTTATTATATTTTCCCGTGTTCTGTTTTATCTTATTCTTGATCTCTACCTATCACTTTAAGGCATGGTATTGATGTTTGACCTGGAGAAGGAAATGGCAACCCACTCCAGTATTCTTGCCTGGAAAATCCCATGGATGGAGGACCCTGGTAGGCTACAGTCCATGGGGTCACAATTGATGTTTGAGGATCATAATAGTGTACTCTGGAGGTTTTATACCAGAAGAATCACCATCTATCTTAACATGGTCTAGAGTTGAAAAGACAGCATATTTTCACTGAGCTTCACAAAAAGTCATTCTTAAAGTCTATCAGTATAATCAGATATACAGTAAACATTTCAAATTATTTATCCATTTTACTTATATATCAGGTCCTACTTTGCGGAGGAGGAGACCTTTACTTAACTTGTACATTTTCATTCATAATGCATATTGGCCTGAGGTAGACTTTTCTCTGGAAAACCAGGAGGACTTCTTGTTTCTGCAGTGTAATTGGAGTGATGACCTCAAAATATAAAAGTGAGGTATGAAAATTTTTAAAAAATGCAGTAAACTCACAGATGGCACAACATTGACCTGATGAGGTTTATCTTTCTGATAACCAGCTTAAGAGATGAAGATGTGTGACTACTTGAAAGAGAGGGTTCATGGTTCATAAATGTGAAGAAGTCATTCATCAATTTTCTGGGAGACCTGTTAACATCTAGTCTCCAAATTTCAATGAAAAACATTTAGCAGCTAATTTCTAATAAAATATCCAATTATCAGGGGTCCACTGGTGTTCATGCAGATATCAGTTATGAGACTATAAAATAATACATATGTATATGTATACATGGGAGTGTATAAATAATATATATGTATGTACATGTATAATGTCTAATTTTAAATATCAGAAAGAGTGATTGAAGCATAAGTGTGTTTCATTAATTAAGGACTTATTTTCCTAGGGACTATGCTACACTTTGAAGGCCTTTGATGTGTTGAGAATCTTTTACTAACAATTGCCTAGGGATATAACTCTTTTGTGAAGATAAGGAGATGAAGCCTTTAATTGAAAAATAAAAAAACTGTGAGTTTAATCACTGAATGCATTTTGTAAATATGCATAGGATACAAAGGTCATACAGAGGTATCTTTTCTAAAGAACTGGGAAGAAAACAGTGATGGAGAAGAAATTATATAGCCATTGCCCTTAAATTCACTAGGACTTGAATTTCAGCTCAGTAATTATAAATTCTAAGATCCTGGGTACTTTTTTTCTCACTCTCTATGAGCCTACACTTTCCCCTTTCTCTATAAAATGCTGGTACTAGGTTCAATTTCCCCCTTCCCTGTGAAAGGTCAACATATTTGTGTGTATACACACATCTATGTTTTTGCTACTGATTGTTGTATAAAAAACCATTCCAAAACTTAGTGACTTAAAGGAACAATGACATTTATTTTGCTTATGAACTTTCAATTTGTGAAGGATTCAATGAAGACAACCTTTCTGTACTCCACTAGATATCAAAGGCATAGCTAGAATTATCTAAATGTTCAGTCATCATGTATCAGGGAGTTGATGTTGGCTATCATTTGGGGCCTCAACTGTGGCTATGATTAGAATACCTACATGTGGCCTTTCCATATGGCCACAGTGACTTCGCTTCAATGAAGAGATTTTCAAGACAGAAAGAATCTTGCTTGAAAGCCACACAATTTCACTTTTTCTTATTCTGTTTATTGGAAGAGAGTCATTATGACCAACTCATTTCAAGGAAAGGAAACATCAGCTATACTTTTTGAGTGAAAGTGAAAGTCGCTCAGTCGTGTCTGACTCTGCAACACCATGGACGATGCAGTTCATGGAACTCTCCAGGCCAGAATACTGGAGTAGGTAGCCATTCCCTTCTCCAGGGGATCTTCCCAACTCAGGGATTGAACCCAGGTCTCCCACATTGCAGGCAAATTCTTTACCAGTTGAGCCACCAGGTAAAGGGATTTTAAAAACTTATTCTAAAGCCAGAACAATGGCATGCTAAAAATGCTCAATAGTCATGACTCCTTTCTTTTCCTTCCCGCTTTTTCACATATCTATTTTAGTTTAGGATGTCATTCAGCCTATTATACATCTTAAACTATTAGGTACTGGTGAACAAGACAGACAAATTCTATTCTCTCATGGAGTTTATTGTCAAGTGCACATCCGAATAAACTACAGATAATTACTCGGTACTCATAAACATTTATTAAGCAGCTGCTATGGGAAATGGTCTTAGATGGAAACTTTGAAAGAGTCATTTGTGGGACTACATCCTCAGGACTTGCAGTCTAGCAAGGGGAATAGAACATGTACAGTAACAACTATAGTAATATAGATAGTGATAAGTATTGTAAATGAAGATTAGGTAAGGGCACATCAGAAGTACAGAAATAATCAGGAACTGAGTGGTTCAGGGAAGGCTCCATGGAATCAATAGTAGTAGAACTGTTATTAGAAGGATTTGAATATGCAGGGGTGGAGGAGCCTGGTGGGCTGCCATCTGTGGGGTCTCACAGAGTCGGACATGACTGACGCGACTTAGCAGAGGCAGCAGCAGCAGAATATGCAGTAGTATCAGAAAGATCCAAATCCAGTCAGTAGGACTTCTTATATTTGCCAACTGTTATACCAACCTAGAGAGCATATTAAAAAGCAGAGACATTACTTTGCCAACAAAGGTCCATCTATTCAAGCCTATGGTTTTTCCAGTGGTCATGTATGGGTGTGAGAGTTGGACTATAAAGAAAGCTGAGCACTGAAGAATTGATGCTTTTGAACTGTGGCGTCGGAGAAGACTCTTAAGAGTCCCTTGGACTGCAAGGAGATCCAACCAGTCCCTCCTAAAGGAAATCAGTCCTGAATATTCATTGGAAGGACTGATGTTGAAGCTGAAACGGCCACCTGATGTGAAGAGTTGACTCATTTGAAAACATCCTGACACTGGACAAGATCGAAGGTGGGAGGAGAAGGGGGCGACAGAGGATGAGATGGTTGAATGGCATCACCAACTCAATGGACATGAGCTTGGGTAAACTCCAGGAATTGGCGATGGACAGGGAGGCCTGGCATGCTGCAGTCCATGGGGTCACAAAGAGTCAGACATGACTGAGTAACTGAACTGAACTGAACTGATACTGTTCACAAAAAGATGTTATGTCACCTAATTTTTCTAGTAATCATATAATTTTTCATAATATAATTTTATTATCAGCAGTATTTTATGTATTATACATTCTATTTAAAATTATATATACAGATATAATTATATATATATATATATGTATACATATATATATAGAAATGTATAACTATCTCCCTGATGGCTCAGATAGTAAAGAATCTGCCTGCAGTATGGGAGACCTCAGTTCGATCCCTGGGTTGGAAAGATCCCCTGGAGAAGGGAATGGCTACCCACTGCAGTATTCTTGCCTGGAGAATCCCCTCGACAGAGAAGCCTGGCAGGCTACAGTCTATGGGATCATAAAAGAGTCAGACAGGACTAAGCGACTGACACTTTCACTTTCATATACATATAGATATATAATCAGAAGGCAAAACTGTGACTCTTGAGATTTAAATTAATTACTTAAGATTGTAAAGGACACACAGAAGGGAATAGTTACAAATTTACCTGATGATTTGATTGGGGCTTAATTATAAAAAGCCTTGAATGCCAAGCCAAAGGAGCTCAGACATCACTTGGTAACTAAAACAGGTTTATTGGTAGCAGAGACATATACAAATAGAACTGTGCATTGGGAAAAGTATTCTACAGTCAGTGTCAAAAACAGGTCAGAATCAGATTTCTTAGAGGCATGGAATTTTTTCCTAACAACAATTTATGTCTGAGGTGATAAACCACTGACATAATGGTGGTTTTCATGAAGACAAGAAAGAATGGTGCATTTAGAAACATAGGGATAAAAGTGACCACATTTGGGTAAACAATGAGAGCCATCAAAGTTGAAGACAAGATTTTAAGCCTAAATCATTATGACATTGATACTGATATTGAGAACGTTATAGTGTCACAGCTAAAACTGGGTGGAGTTTGTTTGCTTGCTTTATTTTGTTGGTTTGTTGCAGAACCAGGGTGATAGAACAGGTTCATTTTACATATCAATTTGAGATGTCAGCAAGCAATTTAGGTGGGCAGATAAAATGGCAGGTGAAATTATGGGATGAAAGCCCATGGCGGTTTTTATTGACTTATTTGTCTTAGTTTTTATATCTCCTTTTTCATGTAAGTTTTTTGAGATTTGGAGGGAGTGTTCAGAGATCAAGTTAGAGATCTGCAAATTAAACTTAGAGTGAAGGATGAGTTTGACAATATTGCCAAAGAAGAGAGTTTAAGAAGAGAGAAAAGAAAATTAAGGGCAGAACATTAAGAAATAATTTACTCTCAACAGTTGATTAAGCTTTGGTCCAATGAACATCATTCTAATCTGCCTGTCTTAGACTGTTCTGGCTGCTGTAGCAAAATACCATGTACTGGGCAACTTACAAAAAAACAATTTTTCACAGTTTGGAGATTGGAAGTTTGCAATCAGGGCACCAGCATAGTCAAAGACAACTCTCCTCTGGGTTGCAAACCTCTTGTTGCATCCTCTTATAGGGTAGAGGTAAGCTAGCTCTCTGGAGTCTCATTTTAAGGACACTATTCCCGTTCATGTGTGCTCCACCCATTCCAGATGTCCCAGCCATTAATACCACCATCTTGTGCACTACTTATGTAACATTAATTTTGAGAGATATAAACATTCAGCCTTAAGCACAACCTAGATGCTTTGGGAGTTATGACATGAAAACAGGTATTTATTTGTTTATTTGTCTTAGTTTTTGTAGAAATAACTCTTCTTTTGTAAATTTTTGGAGATATATGCAAATAAATGAAGATGTCTTATATGTTTGGGGAAAAGGAGCATGAGCCCATGAGTTAGAAGGGAATCTCAGTATAGGGACAGATGGGGAAATATTTTTAATTGGAAGATTTTTTAAAAATATAAATTTATTTATTTTAATTGGAGGTTAATTACTTTATAATATTGTATTGATTTTGCCGTACATCAACACGAATCCGCCACAGGTGTACACGTGTTCCCCATCCTGAACCCCCCTCCCTCCCGCCTTCCCATACCATCCCTCTGGGTCGTCTCAGTGTACCAGTCCCAAGCGTCCAGTATCCTGCATTGAACCTGGACTGGCGACTCGTTCATATATGATATTATACACGTTTCAATGCCATTCTCCCAAATCATCCCACCCTCGCCCTCTTCCACAGAGTCCAAAAGACTGTTCTATACATCTATGTCTCTTTTGCTGTCTCGCATACAGGGTTATCGTTACCATCTTTCTAAATTCCATATATATGCATTAGTATACTGTATTGGTGTTTTTCTTTCTGGCTTACTTCACTCTGTATAATAGGCTCTAGCTTCATCCACCTCATTAAAACTGATTCAAATATATTCTTTTTAATGGCTGAGTAATACTCCATTGTAAAATCTTAAGAGGAATGAGATATTATTATCTGTGACACTTGGGAGAACAGCCTCAGACCTATATGGTTTGGGTACTAGGCCAATTTGAGAGTATTGTGTGTAAATGGACTGATTTATCTCTTGGTTTGGTGGTACCATAAAAGATTTATCTCTTGGTTTCTCTGTCCTCATGAAAACCACCACATCAGTGGTACATTACTTCTGACATAAAGTATTATTATAGCAAGAGCAAGATTCCATGCCTCTAAGAAATCTGATTCTCTCGTTGTAGTATGAGAAAAGCACGACTTAAGTTCAAGATTTGAACTTAAATCCCAGCTCTATCCTATTTAAGCTAAATTAATTTGGACAAGTTACCTTAACACTGAACTTTGGTTTCCTCACCTACAAAAGTGAGGTTACTAATACATCCTGTGTCAGAAAGAGAGAAACACATAAAATAATGCATGTAGAGCAGAGAGTAGAGAGCCAGCACACATAAGACACTAAATTGTAATTCTGATGACTATGTTGATAATGTCAGTATAGGTTGATTTGCCTCAGAGTTTAAAAAGTAGAAGATCTAAGTTATATAGAGAATTATAGAATTGTGTTCACTACTTAAGGACCCTAAGGACCCTGACATCTGGATACCCCAAACCTATAAGCTGTGACTTTATTTGATAACTGGGTACCAGCAGTGACACCAAGAAACTCAGCAGGAATGAAAATCATTTTTGTATTTTACCACTGCTTTTATTTTAATAGCATTACTTAATAATTGTTCCCATTCATCCTTTTCTTATTTTATATATGTTTATACATGTATATGGGTGTGAATGTCTGTGTGTGTTCAGATATGATTATAGTAAAAATAGTAAGGACACTGGATTTACAAACCAAAGGTTTGAATTCACATTCTGCCTCTTCTACTTATTAGCCGAATGATTTTATTTCTGAACTCCCTCATTAGTTAAATAAAGCTTAAGCTATCCTTGATGTTACTATGAACTGTGATTAAAGTATGTGAAAGTCTTTTGTAAACTGTAAACCATAGCATAACTAGGGGTATGATTTGTTCAGTCATAAATGTAATTTGTATTTATTTCATGGTGTCAAACAGGATTTTACTGAGGGTGCCCATAACACACAGACTGAAATTCTGCTTACAAAAGAAATTGGAGTCTGAGTATCTACTTAGTGAGGTGTTATGAAAAGTGCTATGATTAAGTAACAATATTTGAAGTGGTGTGGGAGGAAGCCATACCACATATTCTCTAGTCTTAATTTGTAAGTTGATGTGTTCTTATTTTTTGCTTCTTTTGATCCCATCAACTAAAGGATACAGAGTTTTATACACTTCTCTTAGCTGGGTTTGTAGACACATGACTCACACACTGAAGTTCCATTCTGCTAGTAGGACAGTTTGAAGCTGGCAAAATGATTATAATAAGAGTAGCTCTTATAGGTGAAAGTCTAAGAAATTGTACAAGACTGAGATAATGAAATGTTTGGCCATGATCTGCTCTTCATCTGTGCCTCCTGTATGGAGAGGGAGATAATGATAAAAATAGACCCATGTTTCCTCTTGTCCATGAACTGGTTATCAGTTGTAAGTTTTGGACTGGAAAACAATCACATTGACAGTTTTGGCCAGGATTTAATGCCTGTTTGATTGCAAGATCATTAGAACTACCACTTTAAGCTCAGTCATATCCAGTGTGAACCCTTCTTCATCCCTTCTTTTTCTTCTCTTCTTTCACTGTCTTCATATATGGAACTTAGTGAGTTCTGTGCATGAATTGTGTTAAGTTCTCCATTGAGTGGCTTCTGATTTGGCTTTTTATATTGTGTCATATGCCATTCCCCTGTACCTCCAGAGGATCTCACCAATTGTTTTCAGATTTTGACACTTTTACATTGTCTTAGAAACCAGTATATAGACCTGGGTTTGTACCAGAACTAGAATTTATAAGACTTTTTTCCTGTCATCACTGCATCAATTTTTTTTCTGCCTATCTAAGTGGATGATGATAAGGGTCCAGAGTTTTTTGATGAGATTTCCCTACTTCTTTTAGCTAGGCTAAGTTTACCTCCTTTTTATTTTCAAATTTTTAAATTTCAGTGTAAGCATGAGAATCAGGGAATATTAACATAGGTCACTAGGATGAGCAGGGTTTTTTTTTTTTTTTTTTGATAAATGCCACCAAAATCCTACAACTTTTGAGGCACAGCTGTTAATTCAAAGATTATTATATTATTAACAGCATGGTCTGTTTTAAAATAACTTCCACTATTCAACATTTTGCCATGAGTCAAACTTTAAAGATTTTTCATACAGTATAAGTAATCATCACAGAGTTTAAGACTGGTTTAATACCTATAGTCAAATTACTGCAAGGAGAGGTAGAACAACTGCCTTTTAAAATTCATTATTAATTGAACCTCAACTCAATTAACTGAAATACATTGAACATCTGGCCTTTCAGGTATGGAGTAGAAGTTAAAATTTCTCAGATAAATTCATAATTAGGGGCTTGCATTTTTTTGCATTTTTTTTAAGTATATAGTTTTTCAAGCTGATGAACTGAACATGTGTGTCTTCCTTTTCACTCCAATTTTATTAAAATGACTAAAAAATATCTATAGGTCTAAAACTAATTTATGTATGCATATAGTATCAATTCTGAATTATGATGAAAAACAAGAATATCATGGTTTGATCAGAGACCTTGAGGAATTGCCTGGAAGCTAGCAAGAATATGAGATCATATCTATAGAGAAAGAAGAGTTATAAAAATTTATCTCAAAACGACCCTAGGAAAACACTACAGACGTAAAAAGGTTTCCAGTGATTTCCCAAGGTCAAAGATAATAAACTAAACAACTAATTGGATTATAAACAGAGATGGTATTTAGCCCTACACAGGTCCAGTTATACCTGTTGTTAAATAATTAGAATGCATTGTACAAGATGACAAATACCTCCTGCCATGAACCCCAAACATCTAGGACTCCCACTTAGAACCCCATGAATCTCCTTATGATTCAACAGTCAAGTGATTAATACTTGGCATGCAGGTAGCTGTCAGGACCTTGCTTCTGTTTCTGATTATGAGATACCTAAGGGACAGTGTTAAATATTTTAAGTATTATCACTGCTGTGGGGTAATATATGGGAGCATTAAAGATGACAGTTGAAAAAGCTTATCTCCATTTCTGGCCTCTCTTCCCTAGCCCACATCTTCAGGCTATATCCTAGAAACTTCTCTCTTCAGAAACTTTAAAAAAGCCTGACAGCAGCTACCATCTTGGGTATAGAGTCTGCAAAAAAAGGGGCAGCGCTTGAACTGGCTCTGGGGCTTTCTCAGCAGATATGGAGGAAAATGGATGAAAATCAAAATTTTCAGGTGAACATAACAGTACTTAACATTTTTTGAGTGTTTACTGTGTTCCAGACATTGTTCTGTGAGACCTGCATGTATAAACTTGATTCATTCCAACAACTTTATGAGGAAGATTATTATTACTACTCCCATTTTACAGATGAGGAAACCAAAGCACAGATAAGTACAGTGATTTGTCCAGAGTCATAGAGCTGGTCATTGGCAAAGCTGGGCTTTTCATTTTGACTCTCTAGCCCCACTCTTACTGCTGCACAAAGTTGTCACTCAGGTGTGTTGAAGTGCTCCACTCCAGATGAAACACATCCATGTTCTAGCAATTTGGAGTCGTTGTTCACTTCCTTCCTAATAGCCAGTGATATTCTTCAATGAATTCCATATGGGTGAAGACAGACGGAATTGATTTCTGTTGCCATTTACCTTCAAGTATATTTACTCTACAATAATAAAAACTGAAAAGAAACAAACTAAGATTTTAGTTCAATGATATAGAAATACTGAACAAAACAACTAATAGAACAAATAAATTATCTAGGTAGGAATTAATGAAATGAAGTTTACTAATAAATTATTGAGAATTAGTAGGCAGGAATTAATAAAATAAAAGCATAAAATAGTATACTTGAGCAATAAAAGCAAAAGATGGTTTTCTGAACCATATAAAATAAGCAAAAGGTCTAGCTAAAAATAAGTAACCTCTCATAGATTAGGCACAAGTGAAAAACATAATTATCCCTATGGAGAAGATTTTTTAATGGTAAAAAAGTACCTTGTATGGGTGTATACAAATCCATTTTACAATGGACTATATATTAACTACAGGGTCAAAACTGACCTAGCTAGAAAATTCTATATGTAAATAAATAGGAAAAAAATGGAAAGGCTAGTTAATGATCTACACTTAAACCAGAGAGTGTACAAGTGACTTTGACAAATCATTAAAGAAAACAGTTTTGAAAAACCACAAGTAATACTGTTTCAGAATATTGAAAAGGACAGAAAGCATCTCAAATCATTCTATAAATATAGCATGTCTCTGTTAATCTGCCAAGAATAATAAAACAGAAAACCAAAGATTTATTTTACTTACAAATAAATTTAAAAACATGAAATGAAATATAACTCAGGAACATCTTAAAAGAATAATACATTATACTGAAATAAGTTTTATTCCAGAAGTACAAGAATGCTTCAGCATTAGAAAATCAGTGAAAATTAGAAAATCATCCTTTAAATGTCATTTATTAAATTAAATGATTAAATACCATGCTCACAGCAGCCAAAAATCATTTGGCAAAATGGAATACTCCTTTCTAACTGAGACACTTACCAAAATAGAAATGAAAGGAAATCTGTATAACTAATATAAATATATATAATATATAATAGGGAATAAAAGCTTTGTCTAGGGAATAAAAGCTATTCTAGGTATTTCAAGCAGGGATTTAATATAAGAAATTGATGAGTTTCAAAACTGAAGTATGCTCTTTGCAGTATCTTATTCCCTTAAATATTCATGAAGTATGTTAGTTGAAAAGGCAAGAGAAGTGAAGCCTAAGAACATTCACCATAAGATTTCAGGTTTGCCAATAGTGTTTCAAAGATTAGGACATTGCTACCAACATTCTAGTTAGGTACTGTAGGCAACTACTGCTGCTGGGAACAGCTGGCTGAACCATGGTGGGAATGTAAGGGGTTCCTGCAGAACCTTGTATCTACCAAAGCTCAAACATCTGCCCACTATTGCTGGAGGAGAAGTCATGGTTTTGGCTTCCTTCTGCCTTCCATATCTCTTATAAGTGCTTGCCAATGATAGAATCTAAACTGGAAACTTGTAAGCAAAGGATTGTAGAAAATGTTATTTCTAAGTTTCCAACCCTGTAGTGTAGAGAGACTATCAAAGAGAGTTGAACTTGTGTTCATATGAACAGAAAATCTGTCACTATGATTTCTAGAAAGTGAACTGAACTGAAATGAGGCAATGAAAAATATGAGAGGTGTTAATAATGGAAAAGGAGCAATTAATAGTTACACTTCACAGGCAATGGAATTTTCCATCTAAAAATCCAGAAATTATAGTCAAAATACCTTAAGAATTTCTACTAATCAATGATAAGATATAAAATCCAAGTAAGGAAATAAATATGTAAATTAATTTATAGGGCAAATTAAAGGGCTCATCATCATCATCAAATCAAAGCATCATTTAGGGCTGAGGAGAAAGACGTCAGAGGAGTAGGTGGACATGGAGTATATCTCTCTCTATGGATACATCAGGAATACACTTTCAGACACAGAAGTGCATGCAGAACACCGGCTGAGAGTGGACAGCGGTACCTGACCAGTGGAAGAGAATATGTAGAAACCACGCAAAACTCCGTAAGATGAAGGAACTAAGGGGAAAAACAGGAGTGTTAGTAGTACTAGACCTGCCCTCGGCGGGTAGGGGAATTGAAGCGCATGTCCGACCCCTACATCAGGGCAATTGTCTGAGTCAGAGGAGAAACATTTACGACTGAGAGTGAAACAGCTGATCTGTGGGAGCCTAAATGGAATGAGAATCAGACAGTCCTTGCCACAGCCACACATACCCTGGGCAGGGAAGTAGATGCCCTGGAAGGTGCAGCGCCTGGGGGCTGGAGTTTAGGGACTGTGGAGCAATCCCAGGGCGAGGGCTGATATTGACTGTGGAGAGATGAATTAGGGGATGTGAGGAAGGAGACTGTAGGGGGAAATGCCTGTGGGGGAAAGCCAGGTAGTCATGGAAGCAAGGCGATACTGCTGAGTCACGTGTATTCGGTGGAGCCATCACCATAGCCTCTCTCTCCCCACATGCCAAGGTTGGCAGCTGAACAATACAGAGGCTGGCCCGTCAAATGCCTGATGTACTGAACTACAGAGTAGGACCCCACACAGGGTGCTCATTTAAATGACTGATGCACCAAACTACAGAGTAGGATTCCAGCCAGGGGGGGCCCCTCTGTGTGCCTGATGCACCAAACAACAGAGAAGGACCCTGGGCAAGGGAGCCCTCTAAGTGCCTGAATGGGCAGGGCTACAGAGAAAGACTGGCCAGAGAAGCCTTCTGATTGCCAGCTACAAGAGGCTCGAAAAAAAGACTCTGATAGGGCCATAACTACTGCAGGGAGGCAGTCCATGTCCCTGTGCCACCAGGGTCCCTGCAAGCCAAGCAGCTGTGCCACCTTCACNATGGGCAGGGCTACAGAGAAAGACTGGCCAGAGAAGCCTTCTGATTGCCAGCTACAAGAGGCTCGAAAAAAAGACTCTGATAGGGCCATAACTACTGCAGGGAGGCAGTCCATGTCCCTGTGCCACCAGGGTCCCTGCAAGCCAAGCAGCTGTGCCACCTTCACACTCAACTCTCACTGGGGCAGAGCTGCCACAGGCTAAAAAGTCTTGCCTCTATGCGCGCAAGGTCTCTTTGGTCGGGTACAAGTCTTTGCGACCCTGTGGCTTATGGCCTGTCAGGCTTCTCTGTCAGGGGTTTCTTCAGGCGAGAATAGTGGAGTGTATTGGCCAATAATGGCTGCCATGCCTCTCTCAGTTCAGTTCAGTTCAGTCACTCAGTCGTGTCTGACTCTTTGCAACCCCATGAACTGCAGCACGNACACTAGCCACAATGGCTTTGGTAATATAAATTTAATTTGGTAATATATATTTAATTTGGTATTATATATTTAATATAAATTTCAATGATACCAACTGGTTAATTTAGCCGATCTAAGAAAAATCTAAGCCGATCTTTACTACTAGAAAGATAAATACAAGCTACACTTCCATTCAGCAAAATGTAAACTATGATAGTTTTCTATAATCTGAAAGTATCCTTAATATTATCCCTTATGTTAATCACATTGCTATGATTTTCTATTAAGTGTCTTGATATTCACCAAAGAAGAGTGAAAGATGACAACAGTTTAATAATAAATCCTAAGGCAGATACTTTTATGTATCACCCTTCATTTCAAGACTCTGTATAATGTATACCCAGAATAACCTAGCAGGGGTAGACGCTCAAAATCCCCATTTATTCACTCTGATTTCTCCAACTGCAATGACTTTTTAAAACAAGAGCAGAAAAACAGTGATAACCATCTTGTATAGTTTCTTATAATGGTTATGCCCAGTTCTATGTTACCAATGTATTTGAAAGATTGTGAACACAATTTGTGAGTGTATGTGTGCATCATTTAAAGGCAGGAGTTGTCAAAGGCATCCTTTGGTAGACTTTTCTCAAGAGTTATGCAATCTTTTGCTTTGTGAAAGGGTCCCCTTGCTTACCAGTTTGGCAAGTTATGATTTTCTGATATTTACCTCTGTGGGTAGCAAGAGACTCCAATGTGTTCCTACAAATAGATGAAAAGGAAAAGCACCTTGATGATCACAACAGTACAAGGTAAGTTAACATGAGGTTCTAGCTTTGGACAGGCCCTGCTAGCCCCACTCAAGTGAAGAGCTATGTTCTGGTTTCAAAATGAAATGGGTAAATGAGAACACAGAACAGCTGCCCACAAATAATAGCCTGTTGACAGACCTGAAGAGTTGAAACAGAAGGAGCAAGAAATGTAACAATGACCTAGTGCCTTTTATTAATAATTTCTAGAAAGGGAAAGGCAGAAACTCTAAAAAGCATGGAAAGATCGTAACTTCAACTCCAGATGTCTCCTTTCTTTCTAGTTGAAAATTATCTTCTAAATAGAAGACTTGCTTCCCCAACCCCCTCCCTGTCCCTTAAGGCCACTGTGAAAAGTGGTATTTGATCTGAAAGGTCAGCATGTTACTGAGACCAAAACTAAAACAGAAAATAAAGAGGCAAAGCCTCAAAACCAACATTCCAGAGGAAAGAAAGAGCACGTTCTGTTGTATAATTCTGACCTCTGTATGAATCTGCCATTATTTCATAAAAGATATCACTTCTTATGATAAAAGCCAATGAATTTTTTCCCCACCAGCTCTAGGGTTTGGCTAAAACAATGGTATTTTTCACCATCCCCTGCCCCAATTTCCCCTGGTGTCACAGGCCAACATGCTGAAAAGTCAAGAGTGCAGGTCACCACTAAGGCTGCCCTGTGAAACAGGGTTCATTTATATTTAATCAGAGAAAGACAAGTCCCCCTTAACCCCCAATGAGGCCCATTTCAAAGCTTCGAGATGGCCTTTTTCTGGAGTTAAAGTGATGCAGATGGCATGTAGTTTCAGAGAATCAGTGACACCAAAGAATTTCCAGATGTGGTCAGATTCTCTTTAGCAAAAAACTTAAGTATGCTATCTGAGCACTTGATGTGCATGCCAAAAATATTTTCCTTCCACAGATAATGAAACATTTTGGAAGCAGAATGGTCTGTTGATTTGGATAATAAATGAGTCAGTAGCCTCGATGTGGGACATAACAGAGTCCCTGGAATTGTACTGGCTTATTTAAACTCCAGTTCTAGTTCTTGGACAGATTTTATGGTAAAGAACGAAGCTCATACTTATCTTATGTTAAAGGATAAAGCAGGACACCTGTGGATTCACTGAGTTATGTCTCCATTTATTAGACATAGAACTTTGTTACTGCTCTTTTACCAAAAGGTAAATAATAATCATTTTCTGGATGCTGTATTTCAGGTATAAACACCTGTCTAACCTCTTACGCTGCCTTTCTGAGGGAGTACACACAAAAGCCATGAAAAGAGAAACCTAGATGTCATTCATTGAATCTAAAGCATCAAGACTTCACGAGGGGCATTAAATATGCATTTGGGCATATGTTTAGGAGATGTAAACGGAGTTGGCACCCTGACAGCCCGGGAGATAATGACTTCTCAGTGTCTAATGATGTTGAGGAAGTTCCCTGTGGTCAGAGCATACCTGGTGGGTCCATCAGAAATGAGTTTTCCTGTTTCCGTGCCTCTGATGCACACTCAATTAGTCCTTGGCAGGTTCAATGAGAACCATGTGTTTCTGGGCAATGACTGATGTGCTCTGTTTATCCTCCGTGAGATTTCCTGTTAGCAACTTTGCTAACAACCCGCCACGCCTGCAGTGACAGGGCTATGTTGCTTTTGAGGAATGAAAAAACGAAGGAGGAAAGTAAACTGCATAACCACCAACTTTTAAGGCTGATTTGTTTTGAAGACCAGAGAACACAGGCACCTCAGCATCATCACGCACATGCTACCATGAAGTGTTAATGCTTCCAGATGTCTCAGAAGCTCTGCACCCAAACCCTGAGACCTCTGATAACTGCAGGGTCCTCAGTCAGCCGGAAGCCAGCCGGCTGCCTTGACTCACTCCCTCTATCCACAAGGGCTACAGGGCAGTCTTGGCGCCACACTGCACATGTGCACCAGGCTGCTACACTTCCCCTACCTTTCAGAGATTGTGGGTTGAGTGTAAGCTGTGCCCAGAAACACACACGCTTTCTCCCTATAGCCAAGACTAAAATTGACCCAAGAGCCCAGGAATGTAATTCTCACTCCAGAATTCCATCAGCCATCCCCTCTCTTTTGGTTTCTGTTGAGAAAAAAAATTAAAAGCCAACCTAATCCCGACTCATTTCAGGACCTGATTATTCAGTTCACATTCAGACATGTGCAGAAAGAGGGAGAAAGAAAGTGGTTTGAGGCCATCGTTGAAATCGGGGGTGGGGGGTGGGGTGTGTGTGTGTGTGTGTGTGTGTGTGACAGAGAGAGGGAGAGAGAGAGAGCGAGCAAGAGAGACAGAGGCAGAGAATATGTGTTCATATCTCCAGCTCCACAATTGTGCAGTTTAAGTTTGATCTTAGAAGCCTTCATTTTTGATAAGTGATTCAGCCCCTTATTTCAAAGTTTTACATTTTAACCTTTCCCCACATTGAAATTAAAGCAACTTCTGTTGTGGGTGACAGTAAATAGTCAAAACATCTCTACCCAGAGATTCCAGCTGAGTGCACATTTTCTGGGTCCTAAAGAGTGTGAGGTGCTCGTCGGATGTGCAGCAGGGTGTGACAGTATCTAAGGACACACTCCCTGTCCTAACACTGAGAGATGTGACGGTGATACTAACAGAGTGGGAGCAGTCATCGCTCTCATTTATCTGAGCACACACTGTGGCTGGGGCACCAAGTGCTGGGGATGCCCAGAAAACAAGGTGGCTGTGACCTTACTTTAACAGTGTTTTTAATCTTGTGGAAGAAGAGGGACAGACAAAAACTGCAATTTCAGATAGTGGTGAGTGCTATGAAGAAACTAACACACAAGGAGATGGGACAGAAAGTTGACAGGTTTGCAACTTTAGCTAAAGTAGTCAGGGAAGATCTTCCCCAAAAGGTGAACTTGGGGCTCAGATCTATACTATGAGAAGGAACTAGCCATGCGAAGATTTAGGGGTAGAGTGTTCTCAGCAAAGGCAGGTGCAAAGGTCCTGAGGCAGGACATTCTGGGAAGGCATCTGGGAGGGTTTGGTGGAACAGAGGATGTGTGAACTGGGTCTTGAGGAATAAGCGGGCTTCCCACAGCCAGAGGGAAGGGAGAAGCATTAGCAAGGTCATGGGGCCCAGAAAAGTGCATGGTGGGCGGGTCAGCAACCTTTATGGTCCAGAGTGGCTGGAAGACAGGGTCAGGGTTGAGGTTGGGGGCAGAGGAGGTTGTAGAACATAGCCTGGAGAGGTGAGTGGAAGGTCATGCAGGGTTTTAGACCTCATGGTTTTGGCCATTAAGATCTGCTTTTGGCGCACTAAGGTGCAGGCGGCTGCCACGAGCGGTGCACTATGGTGCAGGCGGCTGGAGGAGCCACCCTGCGCCCGAGGCCACAGGTGGCAACCAAGTCCAGAGGTGGCACCTGAGGCCAAGGCTGGCGGCCGGGAGGAGCAATCCAATGTCCAGGAGCTGTGGCGCGCAGGCGAAGGAGGGCCTAGAAGAGCTATCCCATGTTGAAGGTCAGGATGGGCGGTGGTGTGGAAATATCCCTTATCCAAGGTAAGGAGCAATGGCTGCACTTTGCTGGAGCAGCCGTGAAGAGATAACCCACGCCCAAGGTAAGAGAAACCCAAANTTTGCTTTTTGCTTCTTTTCTTTTCACAGCTATTTGTAAGGCCTCCCCAGACAGCTATTTTGCTTTTTTGTTTTTCTTTTCAATGGGGATGATCTTGATCCCTGTCTCTTGTACAATATCACAAACCTCAGTCCATAGTTCATCAGGTACTCTGTCAGGTCTAGTCCCTTAAATCTATTTCTCACTTCCACAGCGTGGGCGGCTATGACAGCGCACAAGTGCCAGCGGCTGCAATGGCCTAAAAGCACGGCCGAGAGGAGCTACCCCGCGTCCCAGGTTAGGGGCAGAACCAGGGAGCACCCCATGTCTGAGGGGCAGCGGCCAAGAGGAGCTACCCAATGTCCGAGGTCAGTGGTAGCGGCTGAGAGTGCCCGGCTGGGAAGGCACAGGAACAGCTGAGAGGAGCTACCCCATGCTGGTAGCACCATCCGAGGTCAGGGGCGGTGGCCAGGAGGAGCTACACCACCTGAGGCCAGTGGCAGCAGCTGGGAGGAGCTACCCCATGCCCAAGGAGCAGTGGCTGTGTGGGCACAGTGAGGGCCTAGAGGAGCTACTCCATGTTGGAGGTCAGGAAGGGAGGCACTGAGGAGATACCCCTTGTCCAAGGTAAGTAGCAGCGGCTGTGGTTTGCTGGAACAGCCGTGAAGAGATACCCCATGTCCAAGGTAAGGGAAACCCAAGTAAGATGGTAGGTGTTGCAAGAGGGCATCAGAGGGCAGACACACTGAAACCATACCCACAGAAAAATAGTCAATCTAATCACACTAGGACCACAGCCTTGTCTAACTCAATGAAACCAAGCCATGCCGTGTGAGGCCACCCAGGATGGGTGGGTCATGGTGGAGAGGTCTGACAGAATGTGGTCCACTGGAGAAGGGAATGGCAAATCACTTCAGTATTCTTGCCTTGAGAAACCCATGAACAGTATGAAAAGGCAAAATGATAGGATACTGAAAGAGGAACTCCCCAGGTCAGTAGGTGCCCAATATGCTACTGGAGATCAGTGGAGAAATAACTCCAGAAAGAATGAAGGGATGGAGCCAAAGCAAAAACAATACCCAGCTGTGGATGTGACTGGTGATAGAAGCAAGGTCCGATGCTGTAAAGAGCAATATTGCATAGGAACCTGGAATGGTAGGTCCATGAATCAAGGCAAAGCGGTCAAACAGGAGATGGTAAGAGTGAACATCGACATTCTAGGAGTCAGCAAACTAAAATGGACTGGAATGGGTGAATTTAACTCAGATGACCATCATATCTACTACTGTGGGCAGGAATCCCTTAGAAGAAATGGAGTAGGCATCATGGTCAACAGGAGTCTGAAATGCAGTACTTGGATGCAATCTCAAAAACAACAGAATGATCTCTGTTCATTTCCAAGGCAAACCATTCAATATCACAGTAATCCAAGTCTATGCCCCAACCAGGAACCCTGAAGAAGCTGAAGTTGAACAGTTCTGTGAAGACCTACAAGACTTTTTAGAACTAACACCCCCCAAAAATGTCCTTTTCATTATAGGGGACTGGAATGCAAAAGTAGGATGTCAAGAAACACTTGGACTAATAGGCAGATTTCGCCTTGGAACACGGAATAAGCAGGGTAAAGATTAATAGAGTTCTGCCAAGAGAATGCACTGGTCATAGCAAACAGCCTGTTTCAATAACACAAGAGAATACTCTATACATGGACATCTCCAGATGGTCAACCCCAAATTCAGATTGATTATATTCTTTGCAGCCAAAGATGGAGAAGCTCTGTACAATTAACAAAAACAAGACTGGGAGCTGACTGTGGCTCATATCATGAACTCCTTATTGCCAAATTCAGACTGAAATTGAAGAAAGTAGGGAAAACCACTAGACCATTCAGGTATGACCTAAATCAAATCCCCCCCCCCTTTTTTTTTTTTACTTTATTTTACTTTACTTTACTGTATTGGTTTTGCTATACATTGACATGAAATCAAATCCCTTATATCTCAACAAAGTAAAGGCCATATATGATAAGCTTACAGCAAACATTATTCTCAACGGTGAAGAACTGAAAGCATTCCCCCTAAAATCAGGAACAAGACAAGGGGGTCCACTTTTACCACTGTTATTCAGCATAGTTCTGGAAGTTCTAGCTACAGCAGTCAGAGAAGAAAAGGAAATGAAAGAAATCCATATTGGAAAAGAAGAATTAAAGCTCTAACTATTTGCAGATGACATGATAGTGTCCATAGAAAACCCTAAAGATTGTATCGTATTATTACTAGAGCTAATCAGTGAATTTAGCAAAGTCTCAGGACACAAAATCAATACATAGAAATCACTTGCATTTCTATATACTAACAATGAAAAATTGAAAGAGAAATTAAGGAATTAATTGCATTTACCATTGTAATAAAAAGAATCAAATATCTAGGAAGAAACTTACATAAGGAGACAAAATAACTGTACACAGAAAATTATAAGACACTCATGAAAGAAATCAAAGATGACATTAACAGATGCAGAAAAAATATTCCTTGTTTCTTGATAGGACATATCAATATTAAGAAAATGACTATACAACCAAGTGCAATTTACAGATTCAATGTGATCTCTATCAAATTACCAATGGCATTTTTCACAGAACTAGAACCTAAAATTTTATAAATCATATGGAAACACAAAAGACCTCAAACAGACAAAGCATTCTTGAGAAGGAAGAATGGAGCTGGAACAATCAATATTCCTGACTTCAAATTATAGTACAAAGCTACAATCATCAATACTGTGTGGTACTGGCACAAAAACAGAAATATAGATAAATGGAACAAGATAGAAAGCCCAGAAGTAAACCCATGCATCTATCAGTATCTTAATTTTGACAAAGAAGGCAAAAATATACAGTGGGGCAAAACCAGCCTCTTCATTAAATGATGCTGGGAAAACTGGACAGCTACTTTGGAAAGAATGAAATTAGAATACCTTCTGACACCACACAGAAAGATAAACTCAAAATGCATTAAAAACCTAGCTGTAAGACCAGAAACTATAAAATTCTTAAAGAAAACATAGGCAGAAAACTCGATGACATAAATCAAAGCAAGATCCTCTATGCCCCATCTCCTAGAATGATGGAAATAAAAACAAAAGCAAACAAGTGGGACCATATTAAATTTCAAAGCTTTTGCACAGCAAAGGAAACTATAAGGTGAAGTGACAAGGTGAAAAGACAACCTTCAGAATGGGAGAAAATAATAGCAAATGAAACAACTAACAAAGGATCCATTTCCAAAACATACAAGCAGCTCATATAACTCAATACCAGAAAAATAAACTCAATCAAAAAGTGGGAAAAAGACCTAGACAGACATTTCTCCAAAGAAGACATACACATGGCTAGCAAACACATGAAAATATGCTCAACATAGCTCATTATTAGAGAAATGAAAATCAAAACTATGTTGAGATATCATCTCACACCCATCAGAATGGCATTCATCAAAAAGTCTACAAACAATAAATGCTGGAGAGGATGTGGACAAAAGGGAATGCTCTTGCACTGTTAGTGGGAATGTAAATTGATACAGCCACTACGGAAGATGGTATGGAGATTCTTTAAAAATCCTAGGAATAAGACCACCATATGATCCAGCAGTCCCATTCTTAGGCATAAACCCTGAGGAAACCAAAACTGAAAAAGACACTGTATCCCATTATTCATTGCAGCAGTATTTACAATAGCTAGAACATGGAAACAGCCTAGATATCCATCGACAGATGAATGGATAAAGAAATTGTGGACCACGTACACAATGGAATATTACTCAGCCATAAAAAGGAACACATTTGAGTTGGTTCTAATGAAGTGGATGAACCTAGAACCTATCATACAGAGTGAAGTACATCAGAGAAAGGAAGATAAATATCATATTCTAATGCATTTATATGGAATCTAGAAAATGGTACTGAAGTATTTAATCTACAATGCAGCAGTAGAGAAACAGAGAACAGACTTACGACATAGGGAAAGGGGAGGAGAGGGTGAGATGTATGGAAATAGTAACATGGAAACATACATTGCCATATATAAAATAGATAGCCAACGTGAATTTGCTGTATGGCTCAAGAAACTCAAACAGGAGCTCTGTATCAATCTAGAGGAGTCAGATGGGGAGAGAGATGTGAGGGAGGTTGAAAAGCAGGTGGATATATGTATACTTATGGCTGATTTAAGTTGAAGTTCGACAGGAAACAAAAAAATTCTGTAAGCAATTATCTTTCAATTAAAAAATAAATTAATTAAAAAACATCATTTATTATGAGGCAGTTAAAGATTTAAACAAAAATGTGATACTAGTCTTTGGTCTTAAGACTGATAGATGTCAGTACATTGACAATATCTAAGATTTATTGTGTGTGAGGACCTGTATATTCTTATACATTGTTTTGATTTATAAGTAATAATGATATATTTTCAGCAATAATTTCATCAAATACATTTTTGACATTTTTTTTCTCTCTTCTTCTGAGACCCCTGTAATGTGAATTTTGGTATGTTTGGTGTTGTCTCAGCAGTCCTTTAATTTATTTTCATGATTTAAATTTCCTTTTTGCTGTTCCAATTGGGTAATTTCCATTATTCAATCTTCCAGATAACTTACGTATTGTTCTGTATCACCTTATTCTACTGTTAATTCTTCTAATGTATTTTTCATTTCAGTTATTATATTTTTCAGTTCTGACTGGTTATTGTCTTATATCATCTAATTCCTTGTTAGCATTCTCACTGTGTTCATCTATTCCTTTCCCTGATTCGGTTCGTATGTTTATTGTTAATACTAACATTTTGAGCTCTTTATCTGGTTAATTATTTGTGTTTCATTAGTTTTTTCAGGGGTTTTCTCTTATTTTTTAAAAAAATATTTGTCTGTTTTTGAGGTGCTGAGTGTTTGTTGCTGCATGTGGGCTTTCTCTAGCTGTGGTGAGTGGAGGCTACTCTTCCTTGCAGTGCCTGGCTGCTTTTGCGGTGGCTTCATTGTTGTGGAGCATGGGCTCTAGGGTCCACATGGGCTCAGTAGTTGTGATGCATGGGCTTAGCTGCCCTGTGGCATGTGGGATCCTCCTGGACCAGGGATTGAACCTGTGTCCCCTGCATTGGGAGGTAGATTCTTAACTTCTAGACTTTCACAGAAGCCCTGGTTTTCTCTTATTTTTTTGACTGAAACAATTCTTTCTGTCTTCTCATTTTACTCAACTTTCTCTGACACTCTAAAATTAGGTGAAATAGTTACCCCTTCTGGTCTTGAAGGGTATCCTTGAGTGGTAGCATCCCTATGCAGCCTGTGTGCCCAGTGGCTTTGGTGGGAGAGCTGGCATGAGCAAAAATCATGCCTCTCCCCAGGTTCTGCTGGCAGCTATCACTTGGATAGGAAGTGGGTCTGGAGATGGAAGGGCTAGAGTCAGTGCTAGGTGTGAGCTGAGATTTCTTCTCTACTCAGTGTCAACACATCTCTACTTGGGGGATGAGGCAGGTCCCAAGTTACTGGTGCAGAAGCCCAACAGGATAGGTCCAAGTTGGCTCTGTTAGCTCTCTGTCGGGGCTCTCCCCATTCTCAACCCTGGCACCTTTGGCCTGAAGAGGAGTGGTGCTGAAGCAATAGCAGGAGGGGCTGGAGCAGGGGCTCAGCCTGGGTCTGGGTGTGGGTGTGGCAGCCCTAATCATAGTCAGAGGCCTGGGCCGCTTCTGATGTTCTCCCCCAGTAAGTGCTAGCAACGGCTGCCCCTGCTCTGCCCAGGTGCTGTCTCGGCCTGTGGCACCTTTGCCTATTACAGCTGGTCTCTCCCCTCAGCAGCAGCAGTCTTTGGTCCAGTGTATAGCTGCATTGTGAAGCTAGTGAGACCAGAGCAGACACTCTGCTCAGACCGAGCTGCATGCTGGAGCAGTCATGGGAGACAGGCCAGCTTCCCATGCAGTTCCAGTCCCCTCTCTCTGCCCTGTTTTGGAAGGAAGCAAGCAGGAGTATATTCCTCAGGACCAGAGTCTAGGCTTCCCATACCCCTCCTGTTAGTCCCACTGGCTCACCAACCAGATGATGTGACTCACCTTCCTGGTCTAGGATTCCGGGGCTGGGTTGCCCAATATATGGCTTGAACTGCTCATTTCCCAGGGAGGATCTCCACCCAAGTAATCCTGCCCCCACTTCTGAGTTCCCTTTCAGGAGCACAGGTCCTGACTTGACTGCTTCTCTTTCCTTACTACCCAAATCTGTGTTGATCTCTTCCAGCCTTGGTTGTGTAGAAATATTTCTGCCAATCTCCAGTTAATGCTCAATACTGTTCCACATGTAGATGTATTTTTGATGTGTTCTTGGGGGGAAGTGAGTTCATTTTCCTACTCTGCCATCTTAATTTCCTCCTCCCAAGCGTGGTCTTTTCTGAAAGAAACTTTATATCTATGAAAACATATGTGTGTAGTCAGCAGTTCTACTAGGTATCTAACCTATGAGGAATTCATACTCATGCAAAAATATGCACATAAAAAGATAACTGAAGCACTGTTTTTAAGCCCATCGAATGAAAACTCCATAAGTTTCTATCTGTAGGGTAGTGCTTAAATGAATTGTGATTTATGTATATTGTAAAATATTATTCAATCATTAAAAAGAATGAACTACATCTTCATGAACTGCTCTAGAAAGATACCAATTATATATTGTTAAATTAAAGTGGTAAGATGCAGAGCAGCCCATATAGTCTGGTTTCCTTTATGTTAAAAAGCATACATTTGCATATGTGTCCATACATTAAGGAAATGATTTGAAAAAAAAGATGTTAAATGAAGTATTTAAATTGTTAAAATTGATTGCCTCTGGGAAGGAGAGTACGATTAAAAGGAGAGTCTATATAGGGCAGAGAAATAAAATGAGACTTGAATTCCTTACTGTTTATGTTTTTGATTTGTTTGAAATTTTCACAAATGAGAAAGTATCACCCATGTAAATATTAAAAATAGAAAAAGTTTGTCAATATCTTCAGTTGTCTCCACTCTATTTTCATTTAATCTGTGACTTTTAAAAACAACGTGGCCTACCCAACACCTGCAAGACTTGCAGCATAAAAGCCAGGGGTGGGTGATGTTTCTGCTCTCTGCTTCAGGTGCTCTTGCCTGCCAGGATCCATGTTGGTGTTTTCATCCTCAACTGTAGACATTTTGGTTCTGGCTCTCTATGAAAACTCCTCTTCCTGGAATTTGGGACTCAATTTCCTCCTAGTGTCTTCGTTGAGAGATAACAGCTCTTTCACTGTAGTATCTGCGCTTTTAATTTCTATGCAATATAACAGAACATTAATTTTTAAAATTGATCCATCATTTTCATTGAATCGTTTCTGAGAGAGCTTGACTCACAAGTGCATATAGCCTTGAATGACTTCTGTTTCCTTGTCTGTGAAATAAATAATTTGTACTTCATGATGCACATGATCTTTTTCAACTTTACCATCTACTTAATTGAAGATAAAATGTGCTTTAAGTGACAGATATACCTTAAATATAGGTAGGTATGCTTTGCTGTTTAACTTTTGCCATATGTTATTAATCACGTACCAACCATGGCAACAGTTTGTGACGGATTATGGCAACACATGGTCTCAACTAAACCAGACTCTGAGATCTTGGGACAGAATTTAATATTTTTTAGATAAAGCATGGACACCCACACAAAGTTGTTTAATAGACCAAATCAAAGTGTTTTGTATTTGATTGCATTCAAAAATAATTTCATATTAACATTGCATGATCATTTAATATGTAATCATTAAGACAATTTTGCACATAAAAGGCCAATAAAATTAGTAAAATCTAAATTATGTAACATTGAATATCACTTTTAGGTTAGAAATTAAAATGTGTTTCTTAAGGTTTTTGGAGAACAAAGTCAATTATTATATTCTTAAATGACAAACTACACATTAACTTAACACCTTAAATATAGAACACTGACAAACAACATGTTTGGAAAAGAAAAGGGGCTGCATACCACAAAAAGAAAGAAAAAAACTAGCTAGTGCAGTGAATACTCCAGGCAGCAGGCCTGTAAAGATGGACTCTTTCCCATTGGCATAACAATAATTCTCTTTAGAATATAGAATTTATATTGGATAGTGAGATTTTTTTAAGACAAAGACCTAAATTTATTGTGGTTAAACTCCCAACTCCACCAGGGCACTTGACAATAACAATCCAATTTTGGTTGAACTGGAAGGCCTTTAATGGTGAGGTCAAACTAAATATGCTATGACTTCACCAGTTAGGGGATGAAGCCATAGAAGACAGTGTATTATTATTTCTGTCAGGCTGATAACCATTTATATTATAGCGTTCTAATTTATTCATAAGCTTAATCCAGTTCCAGATGTAGTTCTGGAGTGTGTGTATGTTGATGGGGGAGAGTGGGACAATTCTTAAATTTATTTAGATAAATGTGAAAAAAATGCCTATGGATTAAGAATAAGAATAAGGAGGGGGTCCTTGTATTGCTAGCTTCTGAAGCCAAATATAAAGCTAAAATAATTATAGTCAAGTTGCATTAGCTCCAAAATGAATGGAAACATTTAAAGGAACAAAATTGAAAGCCAAGAAAAAGGCCATAATAAGCATGTAGCATCAAATTAGTGGCAGAAGATGAAATGGTTGGTGCTGAAATATTAGTAATATGTTTTACAAGTTATACAAAACATGCTTCAGAAGAATTAAATTGTTAAATATAAAACACTAATTTAAAGCAACTAGGTGAATACCTATGTGATACGCGACTATGAAAAGCCTTTTTAACACGACATCAAAAGGAGAAACCATACCAAAGGAGAGAAAACTTTAGCTCCTTAAAGATCTTGAAAGAATTCTCTTAAGCAAAAAGCAATTTAAATGTAGAAAAGGCAAGTGACAAACTGGAAAATCTATTTATATCATAGGCTAAATTGTTATTCTTAATAAGAATTATTTCTTGTCAGATAAAACAAGCAAATAAACATATAACCATTCAGTAGATATCAAACAAAGGAAGTGAGTGATAAAAACATAATTGAAGAAATAAAAATGGCTAATATTCAAACCTATATCTTTTTACTGCTGATTGTTAAAGATGAAAGAAAGCATGTATCAGTACTTTATTTATTTATATTTTTATTATTTAGAAAGTGTTAAGGTATAACAGAAATGTTTAAATATAAATAGTAAAATATAAAAAGCTGAAAGAATTTAACAAATGCATAAGTAATTTAGAAACAACAACAAAACAAGCAGGAATGTAAGACAAAATAAGAGATAAGCTTATTATGTAATTATGTAACTTCTAAGAATCCTTTGAACGGAGGAGTCCATGGGGTCACAAAGAGTTGGACATGACTGAGCAACTAACACACACACATACACAAGATATAAATCATCAAAATGAATATGGATTACTCATTGTTCAAAGAAAAATTTAAAAATAGAGTTCATTTAAGAAAGTCATACGTCCATAATTTAAAGTAGGAGATGACACCACCCTTAAGGCAGAAAGAGAAGAGGAACTAAAAAGCCTCTTGATGAAAGTGAAAATAGAGAGTGAAAAAGTTGGCTTAAAGCTCAACATTCAGAAAACGAAGATCATGGCATCTGGTCCCATCACTTCATGGGAAATAGATGGGGAAACAGTGGAAACTGTGTCAGACTTTGTTTTGGGGGCTCCAAAATCACTGCAGATGATGACTGCAGCCATGAAATTAAAAGACGCTTACTCCTTGGAAGAAAAGTTATGAGCAACCTAGATAGCATATTCAAAAGCAGAGACATTACTTTGCAGACTAAGGTCCGTCTAGTCAAGGCTATGGTTTTTCCAGTGGTCATGTATGGATGTGAGAGTTGGACTGTGAAGAAGGCTGAGCACCGAAGAATTGATGCTTTTGAAGTGTGGTGTTGGAGAAGACTCTTGAGAGTCCCTTGGACTGCAAGGAGATCCAACGAGTCCATTCTGAAGGAGATCAGCCCTGGGATTTCTTTGGAAGGAATGATGCTAAAGCTGAAACTCCAATACTTTGGTCACCTCATGTGAAGAGTTGACTCATTGGAAAAGACTCTGATGCTGGGAGGGATTGGGGGCAGGAGGAGAAGGGGACAATGGAGGATGAGATGGCTGAATGGCATCACTGACTCAATGAACATGAAGCTGAGTGAACTCCGGGAGTTGGTGATGGATAGGGAGGCCTGGCGTGCTGCAATTCAAGGGGTCGCAAAGAGTCAGACACAATTGAGCGACTGAACTGAACTGAACTGAATAGTCTATTGCTGGGAATATATATGATAATAGTGTTACTTAAAGTAAATTTGATAAATGTAGATTCTAGAAACTCTAAGTTCTTCTATAATCTCTATGAAGGTATTCACAAGCTAAGATATATTAAATTCTTGGCTTTGTAAAATGAAGTACATCTTACATATGCCTGCAGTTACATATGCCCACAATTCTGAAAGCAATATCATGTGCAAACTTGTTACTCCCCAACTATTTTTGATAGTGATTAGGTTAAGGCTCAAAACTTAAGATCTTCATTTACAAATGTGGATTTGCTTCAGGATGTTCATTGCACTAGCTGTGGCACTATTTATACTCGGTAGCTCGGCTGTTAGGCTCTGGGGCGCTGGCTCAGTAGTTGTGGTGCATGGGCTTATTTGCCCCATGTCATGTGGGATCCTCCTAGACCAGGATCAAAACAGTGTCCCCTGCATTGCGCAGAAGACTCTCAACCATTGGACTACCTGGAGAATCCCAGGAATTAACATTTTAATCAATGTTTTAATATTTATTTATTATATGAGGTCTATATTTGGACAAAAACCACAAGAAATGACCTCTTCACAAAAGTGCAAGTAAGTTTAATGTATGGTTTTCATAACTATAGCATGATGATTCCACATCTTAGCAATGTGGAATTGAGTTCCACCATTCCCATCACATCCAGTGTTACTCTTCTTATTTCTCTCTTCCTCATGATCTAGAGAAGTTTAATGCCTTTAGTCGTATTTGCATCTTTCTATCACCCTTCTCCTCTTAAAAAATGAATCAAAGTATAGATCACAGAAGAGAGAGAAATCTGTGAGGGACTCTGTGAATCTTTCATTTAGGACATCCCTTAATGCCTATGTATTATGAATGCTGGCAATTACTCGGTCCATGAAATCACTTGGTCATGAAATCACAGAACATTTGGGGCCCTGAATTACCAAGCTGGCTATCTATGCTGGTTTTACATAGTACAATTTAGTCACTTTTATATCATTATGAGTCTTTGTAGGGCTTCCCTGGTGGTTCAGACAGTAAAGCGTCTGTTTGAATTGTGGAAGACCAAGGTTCGATCTCTAGGTCGGGAAGATACCCTGGAGAAGGAAATGGCAACCCACTCCAGTACTCTTGCCTGGAAAATTCCATGGACAGAGGAGCCCGGAAGGCTACAGTTCATGGGGTTGCAAAGAGTCGGACAGGACTGAGGGACTTCATTTTCACTTTCAGTCCAGGCAGCAGCCATGATGTACATAAGAACGCCTAGTTTGATTCAAAACTTCAGTGCATTTCTAGAATGTAGATGGAAGAGTACCCACTATAAGCAACATGCAGAGTTATACTTCATGTCTGAGTGATATACCGGTTCTAGTTTCCCCAAACTTACCATTAAAATACTTGCTTTTTAGATATCTGATCATTTTCTCAAATATTTGACCCCTGTTTTAGGAACGTTTTGCTCTATTGCTCGGCTATAGCTGGCGGAAGCTGAGTTCTGAATACTTCATTTAGTTCCATGAATAGCAGTACATGTGTCACCATGTGCTGGTAAACCTGCTGTCTGATGGGAAAAAGGAAAGCTTGGTTTGTAGTGTTTGCTGATTTCTGTGGTGTAAAGATTTTCTCCATGGCCAATTTTAGCCACCAATGGTTTATCAATCAGTTCACAAATTCCTTAATATTTAATAATTAATTGGCTTTCTATGAGCAAGAACTCACTGACTTGAACACACTACTCTGTGTGTGTGTGTGTGTGTGTGTGTGTGTGTGTGTGTGTGAAATGACAGTCCTTTTAGAGACAGTGTTGAATCTGCTTAGGATTCTGAGAGCTAAAAAGAGAAGATAAAGGTAGATCAAAATTATCTAGGGATTTGTTTCAAATTTACTTGCAGACTGATAAAATTTATTCCTCTTATTCACCTACATCTTTTAAGAAAAATTTGAAAGCTTTCCCAAGAGTCCTTAGCTTTTAAAATGCCATTTGCATTCTTTTGGCCCCTGTTAATACCTATCCATTTAAATGCTCCTCCTCCCTGCATTGGCAGGCAGCTTTTCTTCCTCTAAGAGATCTGTAGAGAGTATTGTCTTGGTGTAGGATTAGCTTGAATGGTGGGTGACTTCAGGTGAATATCTTTCAAAGCTCCAATTGCAAATGAGCTGAGAGAAGAGAGGATAGACGATTTTTTCCTGGCTGCTTGTGGATTGCTCTGTGCCTGGATAATAGAAGTTAACGTAATGAATAGGAAGCCAAGTCATTAATTATTATTAGACACCCATAAACTTAGAAATGTTGAGGTGATGGTGTGTAAGGATGGGTACAAAGAGAGACATTTGTATCCAGGATATTTCTGCAATCAAGAAAATTATAATATTATTATAAGACAGGTGCATGTATCTCTGGGAGTTAACCGATGGTTGAAGTTTCCTATGTTAGGGCTTAATGTTGGGATTTGGTAGAAATAAGTTTAGAGCACATGTTGACTGGTGCTTGTTCTTAGCTACTGTGGGCAAAATATAGGTATATTAAATTTATATCAGGGATAAAGACAGTATAGGATAAAGACACTTCCATTTATTGACATCTGTCACTTTTCAATAAAGCCAATAGTAGTGGCTGACAGTGAGTACTTACTATGTAAGGCATTCGGCTAAACACTCTATACTACTTTATATAGTACTTATAATCTAGTGAAAGAAGTATATTAATACTGTTTTATAATTAGGAAAATTAGGGCTTAGGAATGAGGAATGGATTTAACTTGAAAATATTTTCATGTGTTTTCAAACTTATTTGTCAATTTATAAATTTATGTGTGATTAACTTACATATTATGGGAATGAAGAAATAAAGAAATTAGCAGTACTTAATAGATAGGTGTACTAAGCTTAGAATGGCATGATTTAAACTGCTTGCCAAATTTTGGGTGTGTGAAGGGTTCGTTCCCTCACTGGCAGTATAATTTGAGTGCACCTCTTGGTGGCCAGGCCAACAGCAAGTAACATTACTGTCATTGTCCACAAAGTTGTTTCCAGTTACTATAGTATCCTTCAAATATTCTGGGATTATGTCTTGAGTTATGTCTGAGTCTCTAACTCAAGTGAAATCACGACTGAAGAATGCAGTGTGATCTAGGAAGCCCAAGATAAAGAAGAATAAAGACTCACAACCGTGGAGGAAAAAAATCTAAGCTCAAATACATTTAAAAATTAATAAGCATTATTAGTTACATGCTTCATCTTGATATGCAACACTTTGTACTTAAGAATTCCTAATGGTTTATTCCCTATTATACACACATGGGCATTTTTAGATACTTTTGTAAGTATTTTTAATGTTCATATATTTGCATAAAGTATTTACAGTTAATATTGATGTGATAAGGAAAAAAGGGAGGCATAACTGAAGTTTCAAAAACCTATTAGAATGTATCTCCTTTTTTTCCTTATGTAAAATTTCAATTTGATTTAAGAGTTTTTGAATCATTTGCCACTTTCCAGGGACCTAACCAACATATAAATTAAGTGATGTTAATATATATGTCACTGAGTTGTTTTTTAAAAATCATAGCCCTGTAAAAGAAAAGGCAAACATACTAAATAGGGGTTACTGCTCAGAATTCAGAGACCCCAGGGCCAAAGTAAAATATAATTAGATAATTCTTATTATCCTTTAGAAGCAAATGTTCTAGGGTTTTTTTTTTTAAGTTTTTTCTTTTGCATTTTCTCAGTATATTCTCGTAAGAATTTATCACAACTGACCTTATCAAAGCAATACTGAACAACAATAGTTTCAGCTACAGCTTTATAGCAAATATACAGGTGGTCTTTGTATGACTGTTTTTTCAATGTCTGCCCCCAATAACAACTGAGGACATAAATTAAGGTAATTCTGTTGGAATTAAATTGAGCTATATAGGCTTAGAGATGTAGGAAATAATGGATAAAATTAGCAAACAATACTAGGAAGCATGTAATCACATATTTTACTAAAAGGTATAGACTCTAGACTTTGGTCAGAGAAAAAAGATAGTAGGTGTTGGTATAATATATAAATCTCAGAGTAAAAATAAAGTTAATACTCAATCTAGACTTTGAAGACAAAGAATCAATGAGTGACTATTGGTAAGTAGAAAACTAAGAATATATAAGCTAAGACAGAGTTTAGTGTCATGCTATCAGGATCAAGGATAAAGAATGATCAGGGAACTTATCTGAGTGGAACATACCATCTGTAGTGAAAAATACTGGAAGACACAGTTTCTAGATTGTAAGATCCATCAAGGCAGTTTGTATCTGGCTTGTTTTCCCAGTACCTAGGACGGTGCCTATGACTGATACATATGTGCTTTTGCCTGACTTTTGATGCCTGAGATAAGGATCTATGTGTAAAGTGGATCCACATAAGTAATTTTAACCTCAGTACAGTGAAAAATTTTATTACAGCAAGATTCAAATGTCCTCCTGTGTTCAAATTCCGACTCTGTTGTATACTTTCCAGTTGTGTAATCTTGCCTAATATATTAACTCTCTGAACTTTATTTCTTAATCTGTAAGATGTGGATAACAATGTTAGTATGTCAGACCCATTGTGAAGAGAGAAAAAGTACTATACACGAGGAAGAACCCTGTAAGCTATTTTATGATCTCTCATTTAAGATGCTGCTCTTTTAAAAGAGATGCCTTCATATTCAGTTACACTGCTTATGCTTCACCTGGATGGCTGAGAGTGTTATTTATTGATTTTTAGTTACTTGCCTCTTCCTTCTAGGTACACAGCCACACTACACTACACTATTTCCCAGCCTTCTTTCAGTTACTTGGGGCCAATATAACAGTTTCAGCCAATGGAATGTGGATACAATTAATGTATGCCACTTCCAAACTGCCCCATAAAAACCTCTGACACAACCTCCTGCATTCTCTTTTGTCCTTTCATTTGCATGATGAAGAAGACTCTAAAGATTTGAAAGTGGAGGCAAAAGATAGAAAGAACTTCTGTCTCTAAGTCATCACTTTGATGAAAAGCCACCTAGAAGGGGACATTTGATAAGGAACCTCTACATTGGATAGTTGCGTGAACTAGGCTTCTGTTGTGTCCAGCAACCTGAAATTTGGGGGATTATTTTTATAGTGGTGATGCCCTCTGATTTGAAAAATGCAGCGAAAAGTCCTTGAAGGTCTTGATCAGGTAGTGTCACGTCAAAGTAGTATTGCTGCTGCTGCTGCTGCTAAGTCACTTCAGTTGTGTCCGACTCTGTGCGACCCCATAGACGGCAGCCCACCAGGCTCCCTCGTCCCTTGGATTCTCCAGGCAAGAACACTGGGCTGCCATTTCCTTCTCCAATGCATGAAAGTGAAAAGTGAAAGTGAAGTTGCTCAGTCGTGTCCGACTCTTAGCGACCCCATGGACTGCAGCCTACCAGGCTCCTCTACCAATGGGATTTTCCAGACAAGAGTACTGGAAAGTAATATTGGGATGAGCAAATTATGCAGTGATACACAGCAAGGATTAAAAGAGGGATCACAGGATAAAACATTCAGGAGGCTCTTGTGGGGATTTAGCATTGTGTCATGGGCTTCCCAGGTGGCACAGTGATAAAGAATCCACCTTCCAATACAAGAGACACAAGAAACTCATGTTTGATCCCTAGGTCAGGGAAATCCCCTGGAGTAGAAAACGGCAACCAACTCCAGTATTCTCACCTAGAGAAACCTATGGACAGAGGAGCCTGGCAAGTTACAGTCCATGGGATCACAAGAGTTGGACATGACTTAGTGACTGAACCACCACCACCACCACAACCATAGGCAGATGCATTAAATTCATGCTTGTCATCTTTATTCATTCTGCTGTGCACTATGTCTGAAGCACCAAGTTTAGAAGGTAAGCAAAGAGTCATTTTCTTGATCATTAGAAAAATATTCAATTAATATGTATTTGAAAGTTGACATCAGGAGGACATCAGTAGGGGATAGATCTAGTAAGGGAAGTAGATAGGCAAACAAATAATTTAAAAGCAGCAAAAATACGATAAAAGAATTGGAAAATTCTGAGAAACAGTAAACAGTGAATTATGATTGTGTGGTTGAGGAAAACTCTTCAGAGGAGGGGGCATGAAAATGCTGATAATGATAGTGGTCATGATGATGGTTATGCAAGTTTCTAAACGTGATCCAACAATGCACCTCTCCTATAGATACTATTACCATCTGACACAGACTCAGAGAAGAGGAAGAATTTAGCAATACTAGTAAAGATAATAAAAACTGAAATTGAGGTTTATACTCACATACATCTCATTCCAAATATTAAAATCTAATTTTAAAAAAAGATACATATTTAAAAATATAGGCAGCAATGCTAGGTAATGCATAAGAACAAATGAACCATGAGCAGAGAGAAGGACACAGATCTCCTATTATGGACATTAGGCCAGGCTTCCCAGAGGGGCAGCAAAAACTGTGGCTACTGTGCTTTTATGCAGTCAGAACCTCATGTCGTGTGAGCTTTCCACAATGGGTATGGCCAATCTGAAGCTCTCAGTGAGTAATTTCACCCGGTTTACCAGGGGGAAGGAGGTTTTATATATAAATACATTCTAAATACATTGTCTTCAATGTTTGGCCAAATATTTCCTCTAGCTTATGTGAAAACAAAATTCATCTCTGTTAAGTGCAAGTTTTATCTGCGCTGTGATTTCTGTCATCTTACTCCCTGTTTTCTAACACAAGGCCCTTTCTCATGAAAGATCAGCTCATTATTGAATCATCTTCAGTCCAAGGTGCTATATGCACACACTCACTGGAACAAATCAATTTATTTCTGGAGCACGAATGTGGAAAGCAAAGGTCACAAGACACTTGGCTTCATTTATTTTCTAGACTGAAAATCTATTAATTACATATCCTATATCCAAACAACTGCAGGGAAAATGTTTTACACTTTTAAATTTTGTGTTTGAGTAGATTATCTCAATATCTTTTGAGGGAACAACATGTGATTTGGAGTCATAATTGTATATAATTTTGTCAGTTTCCATGTTTTATGCTGCTTTGTGCCCTAAATATCTAATACAAGTGTAGTATGAATGATGAATTAATGATCTTAAACTAGCACATTGGCTCTCTGTTTGCAATGACAGAAGATGGACTTTTATTGGGGATTTGAACAGGGGTTGAAAGCTATAGCTGAAGGGCCTAATCAGACTCATGGTCTGATTTTTATAAAGTTTCCAAAGTGTCATTGGAACACAGCCATGCTCATTCCATCACATATTTTCTGTGGCCGCTTTGACACTCTAATGGCAGATTTGAGTAGACCATATGGCCCACAAAGCTTAAAATATTTACTATCTAGTCCTCTGTAACAAAAGTTTGCTGAGTCCTGGATCATGGTTCAGGAAATGTCATATTTTAATTTTTCTTTGCCTGTTCTAAAACCCAGGAAGAATTTGACATTCTCATCAGAAGAGTTGATAAAATTCTGACAGTTGGTGCTGGATAGTGAGCAGAGGATAGCTTCTTTTTGAAAACAAAAAGGCTTGACTTCATTCCTGATTTAGCCATTTCTACTGTTATGTTAGGCAAGTTATTCATCCTTGCAAAGCCTCAATTTTTTTTAATTGATGGTAACACATATAATCTATCTCATGTGTGTGTTTTGAAAATACCACATTTAAAGTCAATACATACTATTATTGTTACAACTACAAAAATAGCTTTTTATAGAGTCACTCAAGTTCAGATTTGTGATTTTCAATCAATCATGGTTTGATGGCACCCTAAGAAATATTAGTCATCTCAAGACTGGCTGTGTAGTTTTCTCTACTGAATGCGTGTAATTAAATATGATAGTATCTTATGTTATTTTCAATTGAAACTAATAATTCATTAAAATAATTCATTGAAGAGAATTTACATGGTTGGAAGCCATTATGTTAGATCCTGGGCATATAAAGATAAGTAAGACCTTGATCTTAAGAAATTACAAACTGGGAGGCAGAACAAAATTTCTAAATTTGAACATGGACAGATGATTAACATATAAGGAGTTGCACTGTGTTATAAAGAAGGTAAAAACTAAATTTTTGGAGTGGGATGAACTAGAATATGACACAAATCACATACATTTTCATGAAGCAGAGCAAAATTGTATAGAAATGGAGAAATTTTGGATGGGTCAAGAGGAGAAGGGAAGGTAGAACTTTCCACAGAAAGGGGATACTGTGAACAAATACACAGAAGTTCTCACAACCTACTCATGGTAGGTATCACCTCCAATGAACAGATGCGGGAAGGGGAGTTGATAGAGGCTGAAGACAGGTGGTGGGGTGAAGCAGAGATGTATTTGGGCTCTAAGTTCAGTGTTCCTGTATTACATTATTTAATATTTGCTGTTTGAGAGAGGCAGAGAGAAGGGAGATTTGAAGATATTCCTGTGATTTCTGATCTGAGTCGGGGTTTAGAGTTACAAAGAGAAACTGGCTTAGAAGGAGAAGATAAGTTTGATGATATAGGTCCTTTGTCATATACAGGGATAACGACTAATACACTGCATATGTTTAGGAGAAAAATTGACCTTATAGTTCAGGGGCTTAGATGACATAGGCTGAAGGCTCTCTCCTGACCTCCAAATCTAGTAAGCTTCATCTGTGTCCTTATGCTACCTCTTCTTCTCCCATATCCTTCTGGCTGTTTACTGTCTTGTTTGTCCTCTTAATGATTGGACACAGAACTTAAGAAGGAAAGAGAGAAATAGAAGGACAGAATGCCAAAATGCACGTTCCAGGCCCATGTGCTTCTATCTTCATCCACCCTTTGGGTGGAGGTTGTGGATGTCTTGGATTTTATGCCAGCCTCTCTGTACTTTTCTTGGGGAACCTTGGACATGGGATTGATGGGTGGGAGCCAAGTCCTGAATTCTACTTTCTTGATTCTATGTAAGATGTGTTATCTTTTTGGTTTCAAGATGTACCAGATGACCTGGGGATGCCTGTGGGAATAACTGGGGAATTAGAATTAAAATAGCAATAATATATGGTATATAAATATAGAAAATTTTCCTTAAAAAATAAAAATAATTGACTACACAATATAAAGCTTCCTGAGGTACTGTACAGCCTAAGGAGTGACAACTAATAGCCTGGAAATGTGACTATTTTACTGAGCAAATCTTCTTAGATAAAGTTCTTATTCCAAGGAGTAGAATATGAGCAGACTAAAAATCAAGAGATCTAGGCTTTAGACATAGAGATAAGGAAACTAGGTGAGTGATTATTCATAAGTACATTAATTTGTAAAATAAGGATGACATATGGCCAAATTCCCTGAATTGCTAAAAAAGCAAATTTTATCATAAAGACTGAACTACACACCAAAGAATCTCTATGGAGAGAGTTCTTTCCTTTGTTTCTGCATTCTTCTATCCTAGCCCTCTTCGTTTCTCTCTCTGTTTTTGGTCTCTCATACCTAGGCCAGCTCTTCTAATCATAAACCGTGGGTGAACTTAGCAAAATGTATCCTTCCCTTATCCTGCATCGCAACTGTCTGAAAGGGTCAAAATGATATAACAACTTTCTTTTGAACCTGTGTATTTCTTTAAAGAAAAGGCAAAATCCTGATATAATCCTACAGCATTGACATTGGAGAAAATTACTATAATTATGCAAATTAAAATAAGTCAACAAGTTTCAGAACACAATGCATGATAAGTAATGTTTTTAAAAATAACAGTCACTGAGCCTGGTCATTTGCACTTAATAATAGGCTCAGGAGGGAGCCTGGTGTCTGGGGAGAAACAGCTGTGGTAATAGATGTATTATGGCTTGGATAGGTTCTCTCTAGTATTTTTATTTCTGTGTTTGCTTTAGACTATAGAATACTCCTAGAGTGCCCTGCTATTGAAATTCCCATCATACCCAAGGCTTTAATTAAATGATTGGATATGACAGAACTTGAATTGAGGAGACCCACTATGTCAGTTTATGCCAGGATGATATTATCAGGGCCTGGCAAGTACATGCTTGGAACTTAATTTATGTCTTAAGTGTTGTCTCACTGTGAAACATAAGGAACACAGGCCTCCGTGTGATTTTTTTTTTTTTAATTTTTAAATTGAGGTAGAAATATAACATTAGTTTAAGGTGTACAACATAATGAATTGATATTTATATACATTGCAAAATGATCACCACAATAGATCTAGTTACCATCCATCACCGTAAGAAGTTAACATTCAGGATTATTACTTTTCAGGCTACTTTCAAGTAAGCTCTACAATATTAATAGCTGTAGTCATCATGCTGTATATTATATCCCATAACCTATTATTTTATAACTAGAAGTTTGTACCTTTTGACCCCCTTCATCTGTTTCACCCACTCTTCAACCCCTCTTATCTGACAACCACTGTTCTCTGTTCTCTGTATCTATGATTTTGATTTTATTTGTTCATGTGGTAAAATCATGTGGTATTTGACTTATTTAGCTTGGGACTTCAAGGTACATTCATGTTGCAAGTGACAAGACTGTGTTCTTTTGTTATGGCTGGTTTGTATTCCAGTGTGTGTGTGTAGCACCACATCTTCATTATCTATCCATCTATTGATGTACAATTCGGTTGCTTCTATAACTTGGCTATTGTTAAGTAATGATGCCCTAGTGAATATAGGGCTACATACATCTTTTCAAGTTATTTTTTATTTTCTTTGGATAAGTACTCAGAAGTAGAATTGTTGGATCGTGTGGTAGTTCTAGTCTTATTTATTTATTTATTTTCCATTGGAGTATAGTTGCTTTACACTACCATGTCAATTTCTGCTGTATAGCAAAATGAAACAGTAATACATTTAACTATATCCCCTCTTTTCTGGGTTTCTTTTCCATTTAGGTTACCACATAGCAATGAGTAGAGTTCCCTGTGCTATCCAATAGGGTCTCATTAGTTATCTATTTTTTACATAGTAATGTAGATATTCTTAATTTTTTGAGAAACCATCATACCATTTTCTTAAGTGGTTGCAAAAATTTACATTCCCACCAACAGGGCATGAGGATCTTATTTTCTCCGTATCCTCACCAATACTTGTTATTTCTAGTCTTTTTGATAATAGCATTCTCACATGTGGGAAGAGATACTGTGATTTTGATTTGCATTTTTCTAATGATTCATGAATCGGAGCACCTTCATGTGCCTGGTGGTGGTCTGTAGGTCTTATTTGAAAAAAAAGTCTATTCAGATCCTCTGCTAAAAACTGGATTGTTTGACTTTTTGCTCTTGAGTTTTTTGGGTTCTTCATATATTTTGGATATTAACCCCTGATTGGATATATGATTTGAAATATTTTCTCCCATTCAGTAGATTGTATCCACTTTGTGAATTATTTATTTTTCTGGGCAAAAGCCTTTTGTTTTGATATAGTCCTGCTTATTCATTTTTGGTTTTGCTACCTTTGCTTTTGGAGTCAGATTGAAATATCCACTAACACCAATGTCATAGCTGGTCACCTCTGTTTTCTTCTAGTAGTTTTATGGTTTTGGTCTTACATTGTAGTCTTCAATGCATTTTAAGTTAATTTTTCTGTTTGAGGTAAGACTAGTATAATTTCATTACTTTGCATGTGGCAGTCTAATTTTCCCAACATCAATTATTGAAGAGACCATCCTTTCCCCATTATATATCCTTGCCTACTTTTTCATAAATTAACTGACCATGTATGTATGGGTTTATTTCTGGAATCTATATTCTGTTCCATTTTATTTGTTTGTATGTCAATACCATACTATTTTGATTACCATACATTTGTAATATAGTTTGACATCAGGGAGTGTAATGCCTACAGATTGATTCTTCTTTCTCAAGATTGCTTTGGCCATTTGGGGTCTTTCATGGTTTCATATAAATTTTAGAATTATTCTATTTCTGTGAAAAATATTGGGGAGTTTTAATAGGAATTGCATTGAAATCTGTATATCACTTTGGGTAATATGAACATTTTAACAATATTTATTATTCTAATCTCTGAGCATGGAATATCTTTTCATTTCATTGTGTCTTCAATTTCATTCATCATTGACTTATAGTTTTCAGTGTACAGATCTTTAGCCACCTTGGTTAAATTTATTCCTAGGTATTCTTTTTGATGCAATTGTAAATGGGATTGTTTTCTTATTTCCTATGTCTAATAGTTTATCAGTGTACAGAAAAACATCTGATATTTATTTACCCTTTTGTACCTTGTCACTTTATTGAATTTAAAATTTTAGTTCTAACATAACTGTCCTAACATATGTCATTTGGATTTTTGTTTCTTGTGAGGTTTTTGAATACTGATTCAATCTCCTCACTAGTAGTCAGTCTATTTAGATTTTCTATTTCTTCCTGATTCAGGCTTAGAAGATTATACGATTCTAAGAATTTGTCATTTCTTCTAGGTTTTTCTATGTGTTAGTGTATAATTGTTTGCAGTAAAATCATTTGTATTTCTGCAGTATCAATTGTAACGTTACCCTTTTCATTTTTTTTTAATTGGTTTTGCCATACATTGACATGAATCCACCACAGGTGTACATGAGTTCCCAGTCCTGATCATTTCTGCTTTATTTGAGCCCTCTTGCTTTTTAATTCTTTTCTTGGTTAATCTAGCTAAGATTTTTTTTCAATTTTATCATTTCAAAGAACAAGTTTCTAGTTTCATTAAGTTTTCTATTGTCTTTTTAGTCTTTATTTTATTTATCTCTGTTCTGGACTTTATTATTTCCTTACTTCTACTAACTCTGGGCTTTATTTGTTTATTTATTCTTCATTTATAAAGTTAGATATTTTATTTTGAGATTTCTCTTGTTTCTTGAGGTAAGTCAACATTACAACAAACTTCCTTCTTAGAATACTTTTGCAATATCCCATAGATTTTGCTGGTTGTATTCAATTTACATTTGTTTCTAGATTTTTTTATTTTTAATTTCTCTTTTGTCTTTTTTCATTAACCCAGTGGTTGTTCAGTAGCATGATTAATCTCCACATATTTATAATTTTTCTAGTTTTCTTTTTGTAATTGATTTCTAGCTTCATACGATTGTGGTTGGCAAAGATGCTTGATATGATTTCAACCTTCTTAAGTTTAGTTAGTTAGTTCAGTCACTCAGTCATGTCCGACTCTTTGAGACCCCATGAATTGCAGTACGCCAGGCCTCCCTGTCCATCACCGTCTCCCAGAGTTCACTCAGACTCATGTCCACTGAGTCCGTGATGCCATCCAGCCATCTCATCCTCTGTCGTCCCCTTCTCCTCCTGCCCCCAATCCCTCCCAGCATCAGGGTCTTTTCCAGTGAGTCAACTCTTCCCATGAGGTGGCCAAAGTAGTGGAGCTTCAGCTTTAGCATCATTCCTTCCAAAGAAATCCCAGTAACATGTGATCTATCTGGAGACTATTCCATATCTGCTTAAGAAGAATGTACATTCAGCTGTAATTAGATGGAATGTTCTGTATATATATTATATATATATAAATTATCCAACCTAAGGTGTTGTTTAAGGCCAATGTTTCCTTACTGATTTTCTGTCTGGAAGATCTATCTAGTGAGATAAGTGAGGTATTAAAGTCCCCTACAGTTGTTGTATTGCTATCAATTTCTCCCTTTAGTTCTGTTAATATTTGTTTTATATATCTTAGTGCTCTTTTGGTGTGTATGTAAGTATTTACAGTGTTATATCTTCTTGTTGGATTTATCTATTTATTGTTATGTAATGCTCTTTGTCTTTTCTTTGACTTTAAATCTTTGTTTAAAGTCTGTTTTGTCTGATATGAATATAGCTGTATCAGCTTTCTGTTTCTATTAGCATGAAATACCTTTTTTCATCCCTTCACTTTCAGTCTCTGTGTCCTTATATCTGAAGTGAGTCTCTTGTAAGCATCATATAGATGTCTTTTTTTTTTAAATTTTTAAATCAAGTTAGCCTCTCTGTGTCTTTTCACTGGAGCATTTTATCTATTTGTATTTAACATAGTTATTGATAGGTATGTATTAATGCCATTTTGTTAGCTGCTTTCTGGCTGTTTTGTAACTTCACTATGTTCCTTTCTTCTCCTCTTGCTCATTTCTTGTGGTTTGACTTATGCTTAGTTTCCTTTCTCTCACTCTCTTCTCTCTCTCTTTTTGATGTATTTGATATGGGTTTTTGTTTTGTGGTTACCATGAGGTTTACATACAACATCATAGGTTTATAACAGTCTATTTAAGTTGATAGCAACTTAAAGCTCATTCCAAAACTCTCCATTTTTATTCCCCTGCCCATGTTTTATATTTTTGATGCCATGTTTTATTTTTATTTTATGTATCACTATTTATGTAACATATTTTTATTTTACGTATCACTAACCTCATCAGTATAGTTTTAATTAGTTTTACTACTTTTATCTTTTAACCTTCATATTAGCTTTATAAATGATTATCAGTTCAGTCACTCAGTCACGTCCAGCTCTCTGTGTCCCCATGGACTGCAGCATGCCAGGCTTTCTTGTCCATCACCAACTCCCAGAGCTTGCTTGAACTCATGTCCATCGAGTTGGTGGTGCCATCCAGCCATCTCACCCTCTATCATCCCCTTCTCATCCTGCTTTCAATCTTTCCCAGGATCAGGGTCTTTTCCAATGAGTCAATTCTTCCTATCAGGTGGCCAAAGTACTGGAGTTTCAGCTTTAACATCAGTCTTTCCAGTGAATATTCAGGACTGATTTTCTTTAGGATTGACTGATTGGATCTCCTTGCAGTACAAAGGACTCTCAAGAGTCTTCTCCAACACCACAGTTCAAAAGTATCATTTCTTTGGCACTCAGCTTTCTTTATAGTCCAACTGTCACATCCATGCATGACTACTGGAAAAAACATAGCCTTAACTAGACAGACCTTTGTTGGCAAAGTAATGTCTCTGCTTTTTAATATGCTGTCAGATTGGTGATAGCATTTTTTCCAAGGAGCAAGCATCTTTTAATTTCATGGCTGCAGTCACCATCTGCAGTGATTTTGGAGCCCCTCAAAGTAAAGTCTGCCGCTGTTTCCATTTTTTCTCTGTTTGCCATAGAGTGATGGGACTGGATGCCATGATCTTAGGTTTTGAATGTTGAGTTTTAAGCCAGCTTTTTCACTTTCCTCTTTCATTTTACCAAGAGGTTCTTTAGTTCTTCTTCACTTTCTGCCATAAGGGTGGTGTCATATGTGTATCTGAGGTCATTGATATTCCTCCTGGCAATCTTGATTGGAGATTTTGCTTCATCCACCCTGGCATTTCACATGATGTACTCTGCATATAAGTTAAATCAGCAGGGTGACAATATATCCTTGATGTACTCCTTTCCCAATTTGGAATCGGTCTGTTGTTCCATGTCCAGTTCTAGCTGTTGCCTCTTGACTTGCATACAGATTTCTCAGGTGGCAGGTAAGTTGGTCTCGTATTCACATCTCTTTAAGAGTTTTCCACAGTTTGTTGTGATATACACAGTCAAAGGCTTTGATGTAATCAGTAAACCATAAGTAGATGTTTTTCTGGAACTCTTGATTTTCTTTGATCCGATGGATGTTGGCAATTTGATGATTGGTTCTTCTGGTTCTTCTGCCTTTTTAAAATCCAGTTTGAACATCTGGAAATTCACAGTTCACATATTGTTGTAGCCTGGCTTGGAGAATTTTGAGCATTACTTTGCTCGTGTATGAGATGAGTGCAATCTCACCTGCTAAAAATCACTCATAATAAATAAATGACTATAATTCACTACATTTACTATATTTGCATTTACCAGTGTGATTAACCAGTCTTCCTGTTATTAATTATGGAAATTTCTTTTCAGCTTAAAGAAGTTCCTTGATTATTTCTTGCCTGGTTTAGCCATAATAAACTCATTTACCCCTTGATTATCTAGAAAACTCTTTATCTCTCCTTCAATTTTGAATAATAACCTTGCCAGGTTGGAGTTTTTTCCCTTTCAGTACTTTGACTATATCACACCACAGTCTTCTGTCCTGCAAAGTTTCTGCTGAAAAACCTGCTCATCGTCTCATAAGGTTTCCAATATACATAGTAAGTTATTTTTCTCTTTTCTTCTTCTGCTTGTAAGATTCTTCATCTTTCACTATTGACATTTTAATTATGTCTTGGTGTGGTTCTCTAGGAACTCATGTTGTTTGGGCACTCTGGACTTCTAGAACTTTGATGTCTGTTTCCCTTCCCAGTTTAGGGAAGTTTTTTTGTCATTATTATTGTTTCTTTTTTTTATTTTTATTTTTTTGCTCTTTATTTTTCATTTTATTTTATTTTTTTTACTTTGCAATACTGGATTGGTTTTGCCATACATTGACATGAATCCACCACGGGTGTACATGAGTTCCCAACCGTGAACCCCCCTCCCACCACCCTCCCCATATCATCTCTTTGGGTCATCCCAGTACACCAGCCTCAAGCATCCTGTATCCTGTATCGAACCTAGACTGGCGACTCGTTTCTTACATGATAGTACACATGTTTCAATAGTCATTATTTTTTAAAATAAGTTTTCTTCTTCTTTCTCTCTGTATTTGTCTCCTGAGGCCCCTATAGTACAAATGCTGTTCTGGCTGATGTCATTCTATTGATCCCTCAAGCTATTGTCTTAAAATTGGTTTCTGCTCTGTTTTGGTGAGTTCCATTGCCCTAATTCATCCTTCTGCTTTATACAGTCTGCTATTGACTGCCTTAGTCAAGAGTGTGGGCTTCCCTTGTGGAACAGTTGGTAAAGAGTCTGCCTGCAATGTAGCAGACCTGAGTTCAATCCCTGGGTTGTAAAGATCCCCTGGAAAGGGGAACAGCTGCCAACTCCAGTATTCTGGCCTATAGAATTCCTTGGACTGTATAGCCCATGGGGTCACAAAGAGTTGGACATGACTGAGCGACTTTCACTTTCACTTTGGCCAAGGGTGCAGGGGTGAGCATGGGGTGGGAGGAGCCTGAGGGACTAGAACTGCAGTTCTGAGTTAGTTCTGTTTCTTTGAGGCTGGATGGTGGTCTCCCCCATGTCAAGGGGTAGGTGCAGGGCCTGAGGGGCTAGCATTGCTCTTCTGAGTGAGCTCCGCTTCTGCGTGGTACAATAACAGTGTCTGCCTTAGTGGAGAGCAGGGCTGAAGCGGGAGCCCAGTGTAGGCTGAAGGATTCACTGGGGTGGTTCTGGCAGGCTGGTCAGAGTACCAGGTGGTTTTCAATCTGCTGCCTTTCGGCTATGACTGGGGATAAGCAAGTCTGTACATATTCTCTTCAAGAGTGATTGTCTATGACCTTCTCTTAAGCCCCTGCCTGCTTGCCTGCTAAGTTGCTTCAATTATGTCTGACTTTTTGAGACTCTATGGACTGTAACCTGCCAGGGATGAGGTTCTCCAGGCAAGAATACTTGAGTGGGTTGCTGTTAAACCCCACTTGTACTCAAACCAGCCAAGGGTGCTTATCTTCCTAATGTCAGATGCCAGGGCTGAAGTATTCAATATGGAGCTCAAACCTCTTGCTCCTTAAGAAGGATCCCCCAAACTGTGATATCTTCCTCCTCTTCTGGGTCACTTTCCAGAGGTGTGGGTCCCAACTAGATCAGAGCCATTCTCCTAGACATCAGGTCATTCTCAAAGAGAGTTGCTCTATGTGTAGTTGTAGTTTTGGTGTGCTTGTGGAAGGAGGTGAGAGTCTGCCTCCTATATCATCTTGACCTACTTTCTCTCTCTATGACCGTTACTTTAAATTCTTTATCAGGTAGATTAATTATCTTTGTTTCATTAAGGTCTTTTTCTGAGGTTTACCTTACACATTTTTTCAGGAAACATATTCCTCCCTTTACTGAACTCCATGTGTTTGCTTCTATTTATTAGGTGAAACACCTACCTCTCCCAGTCTTACAGTGGCCTTGTGTAAGTGATGAATCTTACCATTCAGCCTAGCTCTTGGTTGTCTCTTGAACCTTTGTGATTGTCTAAGCAGGTTGATTTGTTCTTGATAGGTCCCTGTTTTTGAGCACATGCCAAGACCTGTCAGTGTTCCAAGGGGAGCAACGTCATTTAACACCCAGCTTCAGACTGATTGGAAGCCAAATCCTCAGGCATCAGCTTTTAAAATATGTGAATATATATAGTCCTGTGGGACTGCCACTGTAAACCCTGCTGGGATCCAGACCATGAAATCTTGGGTTTTTTCCTGGGTGACAGTTGTACAAATCTGGTCTCCAGAGGAGTGTATATTACCTCTATTCTGGAAGGTATTGTTGAGCTGTAGTGAGGCCAAAGGAGTGCACAAGGATAGTGTCCTCCACCTGCATTCTGTGAGAGAGGCTTCCTAGCTTCTAGACGTGTGACAAGCCTGGGCTCAGGCTGAAATTCAAGGATAAGTAAATAGGCCTTTTTGGGGTGTGTTTCAATTTGCTGACTGTGCAACAACCTGGGGGTGGTTCCCTGCTAGGAGAGTTTTCAATTGTTACAACACTATGGAGAGCAATGCAAACCTTCTTGGCCACCAGGGTGATGTAATAATAGCATCTCCTGTGCGGATTGCATGTGCCACCAGGTTTAGTAAGGGAGTGAGAACCCCACTCACCAGTTTCAACAGGACAGGTCTTAGCAAGACAGTGGGAAGATGCCATGTGTGTGTGCCAGCAGACTGGAGGGAGAGTGCAAAGATGGCATTCACCAGCTCCTCTGTCTCAGGAGAGGGTCCTGTCTATCCACTACCCCTCTAGCAGAGGCTTTCAATTTAGCAAGGGAATCTCCTTCTCATATAGTCTAGACACTTTGAAACTGCTGCTTTTGTGCTGGGCCCCAGGGTAAGTGAGACTTCACATAAGCCCTTCAAAAGGAGAATCTCAGTTCTCCATATCCCTTTGTGTCTCTTGGACATAGGTCTGCTGGTTTTCTGAGCCAGATATTTTGAGGCCTTGTCTCTTTGATGCAAGTCCCAAGAGTTGGAGTAGTTGCTGTCAAGCACAACCCCCTTGCTCCTCTGGGAGAAGCTCCAGACTTGTGGACACCTCTCCTGTTGTGAAGCACCACACTGGAGTTGAGTTTTTCATGAGACCATGTCCCTGCCTCTCCTACCCATCTTGATGTGGTTCTTTTATCTCTTGTTGTTGAGAAGCAGTGCAACTAGTTTTCACTTCTTTTTCAAAGAGAATTGTTTCATATGTAGCTGTAGAGTTGGTGTGTCCACGGGAGATGAGCTCAGGATCTTCCTACCCAACCATCTTAGACCTCTGCCGTCATGTTATTTAAAAAGGTGTTGAATTTGGTCAACACAGTTGTATGGTCTTTGTAAGGTTCAAATGAAACGATGATACAAAGTGGATATTTCAACACCATTGGGGTAATGGAAGACATATGAGCTTCGAAATTGGAACTTCCAAGGTTTAAATCTCAAATCTACCACTCCTTAGTGGGGATCATCTTAGATAAGTGATCTAATTTTTCAGAGTCTCTAATATTACTTTTTAAAAATGTTACTCCAACTAATAGTAATGATATGAAAGTTAAATGTTAGCATGTAAATAAGTCTAATAGATATATGGTAGGAGATTAATAAAGATTATTTTCTGCCTCCCCACTCCACCCCAATTTGAAATCTGTCATTACTGGTTTGAGTATTTTTCCATTTATTTCTGCTCATCAATTTTTGAGATATAGGTGCTATCTCTTGGTCTTACGACAGATTTGGCCATGAGGGTCCAAGACTGACAGGGGTTGTAGCCACTCTTCTTAATTTTGAAAAACGAAACAAAAAACACAATCTGCAGCAGTTCAGCCTTGTGGCTTTCCTCTCATGGCTTGGTCCCCGCCATGTATACCTCATCAAATAACAGGTGTCAGTGCTTTATCCCAGCAGAGCTGCAAGCAGCTGCAATATGCTAGCAGGAGATCTAACATTGATCACAAACACTGATGTGTGGTTTTTCTGTCTCTGTATGAAGCATCTTGATGCAGACCGGCTCCTATTTCCTTGGTAACAGGAAACACACATATTTCATAATGAGTAACAGAATTTGCTATTAGTTCAAACCAAACCTAAGTCTAAAGTTTGGACATACAGAAATTGAGTTAGCATATGTTATTCATAGCACTAAGACTTAAGGATCAAAAATCTTATTTCAGTCCTATTTGTTACTTTTTTTGTGTGCAATCACAAGGCTCTGTCATAGGTTTTATGAGTGTTAAAGCAAAATATAGACAACAAATGTTAACATCCTGGGTCAAGGAAAACTTTCCTCTACTAAAGAGAATAATAGAAAGGTAGAGACTAGTTTAGGGCTAGTTGGGTTACATACCCTCTGAAAAGTAAGCAGACAAAGTTCTTCTATATCCACCCCTGGGGAGAGTGTCTAGCCTCGACAGACATGATACTTCTAATATTTATTAATCTGGATAGAGGTACAGTAACATTACAAATTAGAATCAGTCCTGGGAAAGACATAATGTAGGAAAGCTTAATACTCTCACTGTATTTTCATCACATTGTCCTTTCTTTTTTCCTAGGTGCCTTGTAGCTTAAGTCTGGTCTTGGAATTCTCTCCTTAGCAGGATTCAGACTCATATTTTCCCTCTGTCTTTCTCCCTTCATGAAGGCCTGATGTCCATCATCATCAATGTTAATGACACTAATCTTCTTCTAGAGATATCTGTATATCAACAGAGACAATGCCCTAAATGTCTTTTTTATAGTTGGATCTTAAGTAACAGGTATATATGGCTAAAACACTTTGAGGCAGGCACCCACTTTCTACATTATTCAAATCATATCCATGCTACAGAAACATGGGGTAGAAGTTACAAACTTTCTTTATGAACTTTCCTTCAAGTTATATTCTTTTAAACCAAGATGAATATTCAGAAAGAAAGCAAATCATAAAAGATCCCAAAGTACATGAGGTAGTAGTTGGTGGCAGAACAGTACTCCGACTGAGAATAACAGAAAAGTTGGACAAAACATAAAAATGATCTGTCTTAAGAGTTTAGAGAACAGCTGAGATGACTGAGTGGCCAGAGTTAACTGGAAAAGAAGATAATTATAGAGAGATGAGCTGATATTTTGTGAGTTGTTTTCCTCCCAGGGATATTTACTAATTCTTGGCCTTTGCAGGGAGGTTCAGAATCCAGCAAAGGGCTGTAGCTAAGGAAGAACCCAGCAGAACTTCTGAGCATGTCACAGTGCAATAGGGGTCAAAATTGAGGTGCAGGGTTAGGGAGGCTGTCAGGACTTGAGGGACCAAGATCTTGGAGAGAGGGGGATAAATTCAACCTTTTAAGATTTTTCTTTGGCATTGTGTGTGTGTGTGTGTAATATTCTTAAGCTGCGAAGAGAACGATTTTAAAAAACAAACTAGAAAGTCTCTGAAAAGTGATCTGGGGCTTTTGACAATCATAGAGATAAAGGTGCTTCCCTGATGGCTCAGTGGCTCGGGCATTTGGACATGATTTTCCCCGGTGGCTCAGACAGTAAAGATTTGCCTACAATGCAGGAGACCCGGGTTTGATCCCTGGCTCAGGAAGATCCCCTGGAGAAGGGAATGGCAACCTACTCCAGTATTCTTGACTGGGAAAACCCATGGATATAGGAGCTTGGCAGGCTATAGTCCATGGGGTCATGAAGATTTGGATATGACTTAATGATTAAACAACAACAAGTGGAGATAAAGAGGCAAAAATTGTCAAACAGGAATAGCATACTAGTCTCTCAGTAGGGACCTCTGGAAGATACACACTAGAAGTGATAAACCAGGCTTACCTAAATGTTTACAAAATCTGTAACCAGCCTTGACTTAGCCCCTGCTTGTGTTGCAGGGATCTGTACCTACCTCCTAATTGGCATCTCTAAATGTGTACAGCTTTTCTTTATGTAGAATAGTTTTTACCATTTCCTTTTGATTTTTAGAAAAACAAGAGTGTTCAATTTAAATAGTAAAAGATTATTTTTGTTGGGCATACAGATGAATCTCTAGATTTCCAGGGTGTTAAACCTTAACCTAGGGCTTCCCTGGTGGCTCAGTGGTAAAGAATCTGCCTGCAATGCAGGTGGCCTCAGTTGGATCCCTGGGTTGGAAAGATCCCCTGGAGATGGGCATGNGGCCTATAGAATTCCTTGGACTGTATAGCCCATGGGGTCACAAAGAGTTGGACATGACTGAGCGACTTTCACTTTCACTTTGGCCAAGGGTGCAGGGGTGAGCATGGGGTGGGAGGAGCCTGAGGGACTAGAACTGCAGTTCTGAGTTAGTTCTGTTTCTTTGAGGCTGGATGGTGGTCTCCCCCATGTCAAGGGGTAGGTGCAGGGCCTGAGGGGCTAGCATTGCTCTTCTGAGTGAGCTCCGCTTCTGCGTGGTACAATAACAGTGTCTGCCTTAGTGGAGAGCAGGGCTGAAGCGGGAGCCCAGTGTAGGCTGAAGGATTCACTGGGGTGGTTCTGGCAGGCTGGTCAGAGTACCAGGTGGTTTTCAATCTGCTGCCTTTCGGCTATGACTGGGGATAAGCAAGTCTGTACATATTCTCTTCAAGAGTGATTGTCTATGACCTTCTCTTAAGCCCCTGCCTGCTTGCCTGCTAAGTTGCTTCAATTATGTCTGACTTTTTGAGACTCTATGGACTGTAACCTGCCAGGGATGAGGTTCTCCAGGCAAGAATACTTGAGTGGGTTGCTGTTAAACCCCACTTGTACTCAAACCAGCCAAGGGTGCTTATCTTCCTAATGTCAGATGCCAGGGCTGAAGTATTCAATATGGAGCTCAAACCTCTTGCTCCTTAAGAAGGATCCCCCAAACTGTGATATCTTCCTCCTCTTCTGGGTCACTTTCCAGAGGTGTGGGTCCCAACTAGATCAGAGCCATTCTCCTAGACATCAGGTCATTCTCAAAGAGAGTTGCTCTATGTGTAGTTGTAGTTTTGGTGTGCTTGTGGAAGGAGGTGAGAGTCTGCCTCCTATATCATCTTGACCTACTTTCTCTCTCTATGACCGTTACTTTAAATTCTTTATCAGGTAGATTAATTATCTTTGTTTCATTAAGGTCTTTTTCTGAGGTTTACCTTACACATTTTTTCAGGAAACATATTCCTCCCTTTACTGAACTCCATGTGTTTGCTTCTATTTATTAGGTGAAACACCTACCTCTCCCAGTCTTACAGTGGCCTTGTGTAAGTGATGAATCTTACCATTCAGCCTAGCTCTTGGTTGTCTCTTGAACCTTTGTGATTGTCTAAGCAGGTTGATTTGTTCTTGATAGGTCCCTGTTTTTGAGCACATGCCAAGACCTGTCAGTGTTCCAAGGGGAGCAACGTCATTTAACACCCAGCTTCAGACTGATTGGAAGCCAAATCCTCAGGCATCAGCTTTTAAAATATGTGAATATATATAGTCCTGTGGGACTGCCACTGTAAACCCTGCTGGGATCCAGACCATGAAATCTTGGGTTTTTTCCTGGGTGACAGTTGTACAAATCTGGTCTCCAGAGGAGTGTATATTACCTCTATTCTGGAAGGTATTGTTGAGCTGTAGTGAGGCCAAAGGAGTGCACAAGGATAGTGTCCTCCACCTGCATTCTGTGAGAGAGGCTTCCTAGCTTCTAGACGTGTGACAAGCCTGGGCTCAGGCTGAAATTCAAGGATAAGTAAATAGGCCTTTTTGGGGTGTGTTTCAATTTGCTGACTGTGCAACAACCTGGGGGTGGTTCCCTGCTAGGAGAGTTTTCAATTGTTACAACACTATGGAGAGCAATGCAAACCTTCTTGGCCACCAGGGTGATGTAATAATAGCATCTCCTGTGCGGATTGCATGTGCCACCAGGTTTAGTAAGGGAGTGAGAACCCCACTCACCAGTTTCAACAGGACAGGTCTTAGCAAGACAGTGGGAAGATGCCATGTGTGTGTGCCAGCAGACTGGAGGGAGAGTGCAAAGATGGCATTCACCAGCTCCTCTGTCTCAGGAGAGGGTCCTGTCTATCCACTACCCCTCTAGCAGAGGCTTTCAATTTAGCAAGGGAATCTCCTTCTCATATAGTCTAGACACTTTGAAACTGCTGCTTTTGTGCTGGGCCCCAGGGTAAGTGAGACTTCACATAAGCCCTTCAAAAGGAGAATCTCAGTTCTCCATATCCCTTTGTGTCTCTTGGACATAGGTCTGCTGGTTTTCTGAGCCAGATATTTTGAGGCCTTGTCTCTTTGATGCAAGTCCCAAGAGTTGGAGTAGTTGCTGTCAAGCACAACCCCCTTGCTCCTCTGGGAGAAGCTCCAGACTTGTGGACACCTCTCCTGTTGTGAAGCACCACACTGGAGTTGAGTTTTTCATGAGACCATGTCCCTGCCTCTCCTACCCATCTTGATGTGGTTCTTTTATCTCTTGTTGTTGAGAAGCAGTGCAACTAGTTTTCACTTCTTTTTCAAAGAGAATTGTTTCATATGTAGCTGTAGAGTTGGTGTGTCCACGGGAGATGAGCTCAGGATCTTCCTACCCAACCATCTTAGACCTCTGCCGTCATGTTATTTAAAAAGGTGTTGAATTTGGTCAACACAGTTGTATGGTCTTTGTAAGGTTCAAATGAAACGATGATACAAAGTGGATATTTCAACACCATTGGGGTAATGGAAGACATATGAGCTTCGAAATTGGAACTTCCAAGGTTTAAATCTCAAATCTACCACTCCTTAGTGGGGATCATCTTAGATAAGTGATCTAATTTTTCAGAGTCTCTAATATTACTTTTTAAAAATGTTACTCCAACTAATAGTAATGATATGAAAGTTAAATGTTAGCATGTAAATAAGTCTAATAGATATATGGTAGGAGATTAATAAAGATTATTTTCTGCCTCCCCACTCCACCCCAATTTGAAATCTGTCATTACTGGTTTGAGTATTTTTCCATTTATTTCTGCTCATCAATTTTTGAGATATAGGTGCTATCTCTTGGTCTTACGACAGATTTGGCCATGAGGGTCCAAGACTGACAGGGGTTGTAGCCACTCTTCTTAATTTTGAAAAACGAAACAAAAAACACAATCTGCAGCAGTTCAGCCTTGTGGCTTTCCTCTCATGGCTTGGTCCCCGCCATGTATACCTCATCAAATAACAGGTGTCAGTGCTTTATCCCAGCAGAGCTGCAAGCAGCTGCAATATGCTAGCAGGAGATCTAACATTGATCACAAACACTGATGTGTGGTTTTTCTGTCTCTGTATGAAGCATCTTGATGCAGACCGGCTCCTATTTCCTTGGTAACAGGAAACACACATATTTCATAATGAGTAACAGAATTTGCTATTAGTTCAAACCAAACCTAAGTCTAAAGTTTGGACATACAGAAATTGAGTTAGCATATGTTATTCATAGCACTAAGACTTAAGGATCAAAAATCTTATTTCAGTCCTATTTGTTACTTTTTTTGTGTGCAATCACAAGGCTCTGTCATAGGTTTTATGAGTGTTAAAGCAAAATATAGACAACAAATGTTAACATCCTGGGTCAAGGAAAACTTTCCTCTACTAAAGAGAATAATAGAAAGGTAGAGACTAGTTTAGGGCTAGTTGGGTTACATACCCTCTGAAAAGTAAGCAGACAAAGTTCTTCTATATCCACCCCTGGGGAGAGTGTCTAGCCTCGACAGACATGATACTTCTAATATTTATTAATCTGGATAGAGGTACAGTAACATTACAAATTAGAATCAGTCCTGGGAAAGACATAATGTAGGAAAGCTTAATACTCTCACTGTATTTTCATCACATTGTCCTTTCTTTTTTCCTAGGTGCCTTGTAGCTTAAGTCTGGTCTTGGAATTCTCTCCTTAGCAGGATTCAGACTCATATTTTCCCTCTGTCTTTCTCCCTTCATGAAGGCCTGATGTCCATCATCATCAATGTTAATGACACTAATCTTCTTCTAGAGATATCTGTATATCAACAGAGACAATGCCCTAAATGTCTTTTTTATAGTTGGATCTTAAGTAACAGGTATATATGGCTAAAACACTTTGAGGCAGGCACCCACTTTCTACATTATTCAAATCATATCCATGCTACAGAAACATGGGGTAGAAGTTACAAACTTTCTTTATGAACTTTCCTTCAAGTTATATTCTTTTAAACCAAGATGAATATTCAGAAAGAAAGCAAATCATAAAAGATCCCAAAGTACATGAGGTAGTAGTTGGTGGCAGAACAGTACTCCGACTGAGAATAACAGAAAAGTTGGACAAAACATAAAAATGATCTGTCTTAAGAGTTTAGAGAACAGCTGAGATGACTGAGTGGCCAGAGTTAACTGGAAAAGAAGATAATTATAGAGAGATGAGCTGATATTTTGTGAGTTGTTTTCCTCCCAGGGATATTTACTAATTCTTGGCCTTTGCAGGGAGGTTCAGAATCCAGCAAAGGGCTGTAGCTAAGGAAGAACCCAGCAGAACTTCTGAGCATGTCACAGTGCAATAGGGGTCAAAATTGAGGTGCAGGGTTAGGGAGGCTGTCAGGACTTGAGGGCCCAAGATCTTGGAGAGAGGGGGATAAATTCAACCTTTTAAGATTTTTCTTTGGCATTGTGTGTGTGTGTGTGTAATATTCTTAAGCTGCGAAGAGAACGATTTTAAAAAACAAACTAGAAAGTCTCTGAAAAGTGATCTGGGGCTTTTGACAATCATAGAGATAAAGGTGCTTCCCTGATGGCTCAGTGGCTCGGGCATTTGGACATGATTTTCCCCGGTGGCTCAGACAGTAAAGATTTGCCTACAATGCAGGAGACCCGGGTTTGATCCCTGGCTCAGGAAGATCCCCTGGAGAAGGGAATGGCAACTTACTCCAGTATTCTTGACTGGGAAAACCCATGGATATAGGAGCTTGGCAGGCTATAGTCCATGGGGTCATGAAGATTTGGATATGACTTAATGATTAAACAACAACAAGTGGAGATAAAGAGGCAAAAATTGTCAAACAGGAATAGCATACTAGTCTCTCAGTAGGGACCTCTGGAAGATACACACTAGAAGTGATAAACCAGGCTTACCTAAATGTTTACAAAATCTGTAACCAGCCTTGACTTAGCCCCTGCTTGTGTTGCAGGGATCTGTACCTACCTCCTAATTGGCATCTCTAAATGTGAACAGCTTTTCTTTATGTAGAATAGTTTTTACCATTTCCTTTTGATTTTTAGAAAAACAAGAGTGTTCAATTTAAATAGTAAAAGATTATTTTTGTTGGGCATACAGATGAATCTCTAGATTTCCAGGGTGTTAAACCTTAACCTAGGGCTTCCCTGGTGGCTCAGTGGTAAAGAATCTGCCTGCAATGCAGGTGGCCTCAGTTGGATCCCTGGGTTGGAAAGATCCCCTGGAGATGGGCATGGCAACCCACCCCAGTACTCTTGCCTGGAGAATTCCATGGACAGAGGAACCTGGTGGGCTATAGTCCCTAGGGTTACATAGAGTCGGACATGACTGAAGCGACTAAACAGCAGCAGCAAAACTCAACCTATACCTTTTATGAACTTTAAAAATAAATTCATTCAATAACTCAGAAAGTATTTATCGAATGTGACTAGTCAGTTTCAGGCACTAGTCATGTGCAGGAGGTACAACAGAAAAGGCAGACAGAGCTATTATAGTTCACAGTCTGTTGGGGAAGCAGACACACTGAGTGTAATCAAGAAATAATATACACATGTCCAACAATTTTCTAATATTCCAAGGATCAAAAACAATATGAGCTCTGAAAAATGGGGGATTTGGAGGCACGTAACTTCATGGGTTTCTTAGTGTTGGCAATGATGGTACACTAATCTGAAGGCTGTAGGATAAACTTGCTCCTTATTAAGTGTCCTTTATGAAGTTTTATGATTAAATGCAAATTATGTCTTTGTCCACATCTGGTTAAAATATTCTTTCCCAACCCCATTCACAGTGCAGTATGAAATGATTACAATATATGGAGTCTAGAGACCATAAGGATTGACAACAGCCTCTCTTGTGTTTCCTTCTCCTGTGGTGCTGTGGGTCCTACAATACATTCTCTCTCACCACGTGTAGGGATAGCTGCATAAATACATAAGGTATCGCCAGGAGTGGGCTTTACAATTCTTTGAAACTGCCAGAAACTTAGCAATGAATGGGATTTTCTCTCGTTTCCTAGTTCATTTCTTTGATTAGGGATCAGAACTCTGTCTGGTCATTTTTGCATATGATGTACTGCAGCAGAGTGAGCAGGCAAGGATCAAGTTTGGGTGACTGGGTTTTAAAGTAGATTAGGTTACAGGACCAGAGATTAATATATACAAAGAAAAAAGGTTGTAAAGGGGGACCATTTGGTTAACCACGACAAACTGGAAGCCTATCTCTTGAGAGATATGGTCTAAATAGAGCACTGGTACCTATGGACATAGGATAGAAGTGAGATCTGGGTGGGATAATTGTGTAGCTTTTCTAGACAAAGATGGTCCAGATATTGTGTTTTAATCACCTATGAAGTAATTTTTAAAATAAAGCTAAAATTTATTTTTAATTAAAATATATCATGTACAATGTATAAACAGCTTTAGACAAGACTCTAACTGTGGAATTATCTTAAGAAGTTTGGAACACAGTGAATGACTCTGCACTAGAATCATCCTCCCAGGATTCTTTAAAAGCAGTTCAGTCCTGGGCAAGGTGTGTATGCTTGTAAGTTATTTTGGGCAAGGTGTGTATGCTTGTAAGTTATTCACAAGTATGGATATGTTGCTTACAAATAGCAACATTTAAGGATGAGACAAGTCATTACAAATTAGCTTGAGACACTTTAAGGAGCCTTAAGGTGACAGGTCTTCCTACCCATTCACTGGTGCCAGGGAGCATGTTGCAATAAGAACTAGAAATCCCTGGGCATAGGCTAGCACTACTCCAAGCTTTGAGATAGACCATTTGTTCCCAACTCTTTTAATTTAGTCCCTTTGCATTATGTAAATGATGTAAGCAAGTGTTAATGGTATTTTTAATAGAATTGATTCAGAAGCATTATAAGCCAAATGAGATACTTAGGGATGAGTCACAGCAATTTAATAGGCTCAGGTACTGGTCGTTTATTTTCCAGAACTGTGCTGTCCATTTCAATGGAAAGTGCCTTAGAGAATAACAATTTGTAAGTCCTTTTCTTTATCATTTTCTCCCTTCTAATATGTGTGTGTGTGTGTGTGTGTGTGTGTGAAGACTAACACATATTACCTTGGAAATGAGCTTTTCTTGGAAATTATCATCCCTGTCAGTTTCAATCCTGGGTGTTCGTAAGAAGGGTCTTGCTGCTGCTGCCGCTAAGTTGCTTCAGTCGTGTCCGACTCTGTGTGACCCCATAGACGGCAGCCCACCAGGCTCCCCCATCCCTGGGATTCTCTAGGCAAGAACACTGGAGTGAGTTGCCATTTCCTTCTCCAGTGCATGAAAGTGAAAAGTCAAAGTGAAGTCGCTCAGTCATGTCCGACTGTTAGTGACCCCATGGACTGCAGCCTCCATGGGATTTTCCAGACAACAGTACAGGAGTGGGGTGCCATTGCCTTGGATATATCTTTATCCTGTGTCTAGCACAGTGTCTGGCACATAGCTGGTGCCCATTAAATATCTTTCTATCTTTTTGTTGAAAGATAGTGAAAAATAAAACAAAACATTGACTCAATGCCAAGGACTTACTCAAAGAAGTTAGAGGAAAACAGTCTGAAACCCAGTTTCTAGATGGCAGGTCAAGAGGCAAGGATGCAAACTTTTGACACCAGTAAGGTGGACTAGAGAATGTTTAAAGTGGAAAATAGAGTTTCTTATATTTTCCTTGCCAAGGGACAAACATAGTTTATATACAGGGTAGTGCTGAACCTAGCAACTGGGAGAATTAAACACTTCACTCAAGTTTAGAACAAGAGGAATTGGGGCTTACCATCATATAAGATTAGGACTTGGTTTACAAGATATTCCTAAGTGAAAAGTTTACCCTAGACAGTAATTTTTTTAAAGTTTAAGTCAATCTCAAACTTACAGAAAAGTTTCAAGTACTGTATGAAGGACTTTGGCATTATTGCACTATTCAAGGGTTAAGTTGCTAATCTCATGACCCATCAGCTGTGAATATTTTAGTGCATATTTCCTACCACCAGAATATTTCTCTGCAGTAACCACAAAAAATCATCAAAATCAGAAACTTGACATGTATATATGACTACCAAATAATCCTCAGATCTCATTCAAGTTTTATAGGTTTTCTCAGTAATGTCATTTCAGAAGGACATCTTACATTTAGTTGTCATGAATCTTTAGTCCCCTTAGATCCAAAAGAGTTACCTTTTTCCTTGGGTTTTATGACCTTAACAATTTTGAAGATTACAGGCCTCTTAATTTGTAGAATGTCCCTCTGTTCAAGTTTGTCTGATGTTTGCTCGCAAATGGATTTAAGTCATGCAAATTTGGCAGGAATATCATAGCAGTGATGCTGTGTTCTTTCGTTGTATCTTATTAGGTAAATTTTGATTTGTCTAGCTACTGATGCTATTACTTTGATTGTTTGATAAAGATGGTATCCGCCAGGCTTCTCTACAGTAATGTTACTTTTTTCCCCTTTGTAATTAGTAATTATTTGTTAGAGATGATACTTTACAACTATGTAAATATTCTAGTCTTTGTAAGGCTTCCTGTTCATTCATTTATCCATCACACTTTCAGTTTATTCATTTATTTACTTATATCAGTATGAATTCATTGTTTTCTATTCAACTGGCTGTACTTTGTAATTGCCATTGTTTATTTTGATGTTTGAATTGTTCCAGATTTGTTCATTGGGAGCCCCTTAAGCCAGCCTCTATGTCCTTTTTTGACATATTATCATCTGTTTTCAATGCTCTTGCTTTTTCTGGTACAAAAAGGTGTTCCAACCTCACAGGGAACTTTTTTCTGCCCTAGTCATGGATACGAGCCATTTCCCCAAGGAGCCAAGTTCCACTTAGTGGTATTTAGAAGACAACTTCTGTGTGCATAGTTATTGGGATGTCACTTTCCCATGCCTTCTCATTTGTATTTATTTCTCTGTATATTCATATTTATATGTCTGTCAGTCTATTTATCTGCCAACTCCCTAATTCTTCCAGCTTTGACATTTCCTGCCTTTCAGCCCAAATGTAGATGTTCTTCTCACTGAACTGAGTTCTGACTCCTGATGCCAGACTGCTGCAGCCATTGCCTTCTGCCTGGTTGTCATTATAACTTGCTTGGGCTTTTGCATCCTGCTCTGGGCCATATCTCCTCTATCCTGGTGAGGAAATTTACTGTATGCAATTCCACTTCATGGCTTTAAAGCTGAATTGCTGTAGGAGGGAATGTAAGAGAAGAGAGAAGGAGTGTAGAGAGAAAATGAGATAGAGAGAGAGGAAGGAAGGGGAAGAAAAGAAGGAAGAGGAAAAAAAAAGGAGGAGAGAGAAGAGAAGAGAGGAGATACAGAGTTTCTATTAAAATAAATAAATTACCTTCCCTATGAGCAAAAGGTCCTTGTTGTTGTTCAGTCGCTCAGTCATATCTGACTCTTTGTGACCCCATGGACTGCAGCACATCAGGCTTCCCTGTCCTTCATTATCTCCTGGAATTTGCTCAAGTTCATGTCCATTGAGTTGGTGATGTTATTTAACCATCTCATCCTCTGCTGCCCTCTTCTCCTCCTGCCTTCAATCTTTCCCAGCATCAGGATCTTTTCCAGTGAGTCAGCTTTTCACATCAGGTGGCCAAAATATCCATTACATACTTTTGAACCAATTTATGTATTTAAAAATAGAGACTCACAATCTCATCTCATCAGGATTTGAGGGTTGCCAATCTGTTTGGGGTTTCAACTGGTAGATGATGGGGCTTGGATTTGTTGCCCTTGCCGTGTTTGAGTGAGATCCACAGTTTTCAAACTATGTGGTCTGTAGGCTTAGGTTCTTCGTATACATCTCTGGGCTGCTCTGGGAGGGTAGGCAGGAGAAGTGTGGTGTCTCAGTGGCTTGACTTTGTTTCCCATCCTACTTCAACCAGAAAATTCTGTTTGCAACTGTTCTATGTATCAGGTTTCACGTAAGACTCCAGCTGAAAAAAAATTCAAATACTAAAAATGTTTGAAAACCGGAGTTAGATGATCTGAGAATGTCAGCTGGGAGTTTTAAGAATTAACCTTTGTAATTTTTACTTAAGTGTACATCTTTTCTTCATGAATCTGAGCAGTGGACAATTTGTCATTAAAGATATTTTTATTATAAATGAAATACATGACTCTTTGATATTGTTATCAAAATATGGAAAACAGAAAACTATTATCTCCTTACTTTTTCTGCCTCTGATACAATATAAGAAAGTCATTCAACATTTTGAAATATTCCTTTCCACTCTTTTTGTTTTGCTTTACTATAATTTTTTAAAGTACTTGTAAGCATATATTATATATAACCTACTCTTGGTTTTCTAGACATAGAAATTCTGGGATCTCAGTTTCAATGAAGGATAAAGTAACAGGGGTTTTCTTTCTTGCTAATATAAATTTCCTACAGTATTAGAAGCTAGAGATACATTCCCTGTCCTCATTAAATTTGCAGTCTAGTTGGAGAAGAGACTAAACAGTCTTAAGTGTGAGAGGTATTAGAAAGAAACACAGAATATTCTGAGATCATAAGATGGGCAGAGTGCACTTTTTGAATACACAGAAAAAATATTAGGCTTCCCTGGTGGCTCAGTGGTAAAGAATCTGCCTGCTAGCAGGAGATGTGGGCTTGATTCCTGGGTTGGGAAGGTCCCCTGGAGGAGGAAATGGCAACCCACTCCAATATTCTTGCCTGGAGAATTCCATGGACAGAAGAGCCTGGCTGGCTACAGTCCATGGAGTTGCAAAAGAGTTGGATATGACTTAGTGACTAAATAGCTATGGAATGGGTTTCCTGCCATTAGCAATGCAAAGAATCCCTTCTGATATACTCATCACCCAAAGTAAACCAATACCAACAATTTAGTTGTTTTATATCAGCCTTTCATCAAATGATGTATTTTAACAAAGTTGAAATCATAAATGTATGTTGAATTGATTTAAGATGTCATCCCAGGAAACACTAGCAGGGGAGAAGATAGCAAGGAAAGGAATGCAATAAGATGTATGTTACAAAATAGTTAACAGTGTAGGCACATAGGGCTTAATCCTTGGTGAGGTATCTATGGGAAATAGTATAGAACATACTTCAGTGTCTTCCTCCCTTAGTGGTGAAGAAGCTGGGGTATTTATCTAACGATTCCTTACTCATCATTGGTTTAAAACTACTTTGGGGCATTACCTCTCTTGTACTTTTAGTTTGTCCTCCATGTGAATTAACTGTGATTCTGTGTCCAGAAATATAGTCCCCAGTCTAAGTTGCAGGTAATCCCCAGTACTGTGCTCTTAGAGAGTGCAGGTGGGTAGAAAGGCTGTACCAACGGCAATGATCATTTCTCACTCTCATCTTACTCAGCCTTTCCATATAATTCAACAATTCAGTATAAAACAAGAATGCACCACCTTCTAAAAAAATTTAGCAATACCATATTTTCATTCCTCACTGGTTACTCTTTCTAAGTCTCCCAGGTTGATTCATCTATACACTTTTTCTCACTTATTTAATTCCTTTTACTGCTTCACTGAACTCCAGACCAATATATACACCTGCTTACTTCACACTTCACTGGCATATCTAGTAGGCATCTCAAAATCTTTAAAAGAAAAGTGAACTCTTGTTTTTTCATCCAACCTTCTTCATTTACCTATGTTTTGCATTTCATAAAATATCCACCCTTTCTCTAGTTGCCAGAACATTTATGAACAATTCTTGATTCCCTTTCCCTCACCTTCCACATCTGACTTTATCAGTAAGTTCTCTTGTCTTCATCACAAATATAAAAACTGTAAATACACCAGTTTCTCCTTATGCATCTCTGTCATCTTAGCACAAGACATTATCATCTTTCCAAATTTACTTGCAATGGCTTCCTAATTGGTCTATAGATCCCTCCACCCTTGAACCATTATAATTCATTCTATACACAGTAAACTACGTGATATTTTACAAATCATCTTGCTTCCTTCTTAAAATCTCTGACAGTTTCCCACAATAGTTGAACATAAAAACAGCACAATAATCTTGTCTTACCACTCTGAGTCATTTCCTACTTCTTTCCTCTGATTTCTGCACACTAACGACTTGCTTTCTTCTTTTCTTAGTCATTCTTAACAGGAAAGTACCACATCTTGGGGCATTTTTAAATTTGTGGTTGCATCTTTGCTCATTGTGATATTTGATAGTGTGTGAAGGTCAGTGATTTAAGATGTCCTGCAGTGTGCTGGATAGCCCATGAAATGAATACAGTTCTGACTCCCACATGACTTTCAAATATCCTACCAGACATTCATGTAGGTGAAACAAGTGTTCTTAAAATTATTTGAACCTAAAGCCTAATTCCACTTTATATATAAACACATAATTTATTATACCCTGAAATTTCTAGGAATGCATCCACATTGTAAATTAAGAAAAGATTGTAATTTGTTTTGTTAGAACTCTATCAAGACTTGCTCACTGTTTCAGAAAATCATGTCACCAATGGCAACGCCATTTGTGGCATATGAGTTGCCAATGCAACACACCTGTACCTGAGTCCATTCGTAGTTGTTGCATTCATGCTGATTCTAAGTATAGACGCAAACATCTGACTACTTCATATGGCTTCTTGTTATGATACCTGGGCATTTTCATCTAGAAATGCATATCATTTTATTATAAGTTACCTTTCCATTCTTTTTACTTTATAGTATAGTTATGGAATTATAGTAATATTTTTGGATATTATTTGTGTAAATAGTTTATAACATATATGAATTTGGCTTCAGGCGTAAAGGAACTATTTGTCCTAAAAAGAAGACTCTGGAGCTAACTGAATTGAGAACACTGCTCTAAAACTTTAATCTGGATACTATCCCGGCTGTTCAAAATGCTAGTTCCATTTGGTATAGTCTTGAACAATGAGCAAATTTCTCTTGTAGATCTGTAGAAGAGGAGTAGGGTGGTATACCAGCTCCTGAACAAATTTTAATATCTATCTGAAATTAGTCTGGTAGAGCCATACATATGGCAGAGATAATTAGCCATTTGCCAAAACTTCTGCTCTTCATTAGGTAGATCACATTTCCTATTATGTTTGTCATTAAGTGTAGAAGAAATTGGAAAAAAAAATGTTTCTGCATACACATTTTCAGAGTTCTTTTTGTCTGTGTATAAAACTTAGTTCAGGGGATCAGACCTTCTAAGGTACAGTGCGCATTGACATTTCCCTCCTTCCATCCTTTTTTCCCAGTGAGTTGCTCTCATTAAAGAATTTAGAAAGGTTTTAATGTAGAAGGGCGTGATGAGTACCAATGGAAGCAGTAGGATAGAGGTGATGACTCCTTATGTTTATTTTATAGTTTTGTTTTCAACTCTTACTTAAACCTGGGGGCTTCCCTGATGGCTCAGAAGGCAAAGAATCTGCCTTCTCCAATTCGGGAGACCCATGTTTGATCCTTGGGTCACGAAGATCTCCTAAAGAAGAGAATGGCAACCCACTGCAGTATTCTTGTCTGGGGAATTCCATGGACAGAGGAGCCTGGTTGTCCGTAGTCCATGGGGTTGCATGGGGTTGCAAAGAGTCGGACATGACTGGGCAACTAATCCTTTCTTAAGTTGGGTCACAACTTAGAGTAATGGTGTAAAAAGTAAGATATAATTCATTTTCTTCCTTTTTTATAATCTCTTTTTGTAAGATAAAATTGGAGTAGTGTTTCTCAGTTCAAGTCTGTTTTCCTTATACTTTGTATTTCTCTGAGATTTTGGCATTTAGCTGCCCATAAGACACTATTTTCAGTATTAAAGTTTTTGCCCTTGGGAAGGGAATGTTTTCATATGTATTTTAGAGATTTTGAGAATGACTATATTGGAAGCTAATGGTGTGGAACATTTTAAAATCAAGAGCAATGGTATTTATTTACATACCGGATAATAGCCTGTATAGTTGTCACAGGCTGATGGTGATCCATGGAGAAATGGTAATGGACAGAAGAAAATATTGTAAGTGCTTTGTTGTAGGTAAAGACACACTTAATGATACACAGACAAAGAAGATGAAGAGGCATGTTGCCTTTTGATGGGGAGAACTTCAGTGGACTTCAAGTTCCCACAATGATGACCCAATGAGACTCCCCGACTAGGATGAAGACACTGCCACTGTGGGGATAAGCTCTCCTTACCATCCCTATTATGATTTTTCTACCCTCCTGGTCATTCTCCACTCCTCAGGGTGCTTGGGGCTGGTGCACTGGATGAGCCAGAGGGATGGGATGGGGAGGGAGGAGGGAGGGGGTTCAGGATGTAGAACACAAGTACACCTGTGGCGGATTCATGTCAATGGATGAATGTGAGTTTTACATCAGCTTTTTCATTCTCCTCATTCATCCTCATCAAGAGGCTCTTTAGTTCCTCTTCATTTTCTGCCATTAGAGTGGTATCAGCTGCCTGTTTGCGGTTGTTGATATTTCTCTTGCTAATATTGATACCAGCTTGTGATTCATCCAGCCCAGCATTTCACATGAGGTACTCTGCATAGAATTTAAATCAGCAGGGTAACAATATACAGCTTTGATATACCCCTTTCCCAGTTCTGAACCAGTCTGTTGTTCTGTGTCTGGTTCTAACTGATGCTTCTTGACATGTATGCAGGTTTCTCAGGAGACAGGCAAGGTTGTGTGGTATTCCCATCTCTTTAAAATTTTTGTACAGATTGTTGTGATCCACACATTCAAAAGCTTTAGCATAGTTAATGAAGCAGAAGTAGATGCATTTCTGGAATTCCTTGCTTTTTCTATGATCCAGTGCTTGTTGACAATTTGATCTCTCGGTCCCTCTGCCTTTTCTAAATCCAGTTTGTACATCTGGAAGTTCTTGGTTCATGTACTGTTGAAGCCTAGCTTGAAGGATTACTTGAAGCAGCATTACTCTGCTAGCATGTGAAATGAGTGCAACTGTGTGGTAGTTTGAACATCCTTTGGCATTATCTTTCTTTGGGATTGGAATGAAAACCATACTTTTCTAGTCCTGTGGCTACTGCTGAGTTTTCCAAATTTGCTGGCATATTGAGTGCAACAATTACCAGCATCATCTTTTAGGACTTAAAATAGCTCAGCTGGAATTCCATCCCCTCCACTAGCTTTGTTTGTAATAATTCTTCCTAAGGCTCACTTGACTTCACACTCCAGGATGTCTGGCTCTAGGTGGGTGACCACACCATCGTGCTTATCTGGGTCACTAAGACCTTTTTTTGTACAGTTATTCTGTGTATTCTTGCCACCTCTTCTTAATCTCTTCTGCTTCTGTTAGGTCCTTGCTGTTTCTGTCCTTTATTGTGCCCATCTTTGCATGAAATATTCCATTGCTATCTCTGATTTTCTTGAAGAGATCTCCAGTCTTTCCCATTCTACTGTTTTCCTCTATTTCTTTGCATTTTTCACTTAAAAAGGCTTTCTTTTCTTTTCTTCCTATTCTCTGGAGCTCTGCATTCAGTTGGGTATATCTTTCCCTTTCTCCTTTGCCTTTTGCTTCTCCTCTTTCCTCACATGTTTGTAAGACCCCTTCAGAGAATTCCTTTGCCGTCTTGCATTTCTTTCTCTTGGGGATGGTTTTGGTCACTTCTTCTTGTACAGTGTTATAAGCCCTCATCCATCATTCTTCAGGCACTCTGTCTACCTGATTTAATCCCTTGAATCTATTAGTCACCAGCACTGTGTAATCATAAGGGATTTTATTTACGTCATACTTTAGTGTTTTTGCCTACTTTCTTCAACTTAAGCCTGAATTTTGCAATAAGGAGCTCATGATCTGAGCCACAGTCAGCTCTAAGTCTTGTTTCTGCTGACTGTATTGAGCTTCTCCATCTTCAATTCAAAGAATATAGTCAATCTGATTTTGGTATTGACCATCTTGTGATATTCATGTGCAGAGTTGTCTCTTATGTTGGAATAAGGTGTTTACTATGACCAGTGCATTCTCTTGTCAAAACGTGTTAACTTTTGCAGAACTTTCTCACATCAAAGCAGTCATCAGAACAATTCAGTCAATAAGTAACTCCAATAGATTGATCATTCTTAAGGAAAAAGTTGAATGGTTAGGAGTGTGCCTTGCAATTGGCTAATCAAATTAAAAGACCATATTATTACTTGTTGGGATGCTTGGGTCAAAATAAGTGTCAAAGTAGACTACTAACAAACACACACAGTGCTTCAGAATTCAGGAACACATCTCATAAAACTCTGTTTCAAAGACAAGTTATAATTTAGGGGAAAATGCTATGTATTTATGGAGAAGGCGATGGCACCCCACTCCAGTACTCTTGCCTGGAAAATCCCATAGACAGAGGAGCCTGGTAAGCTACAGTCCATGGGGTCATGAAGAGTCGGACACGACTGAGCAACTTCACTTTCACTTTTCACTTTCATGCATTGGAGAAGGATATGGAAACCCACTCCAGTGTGCTTGCCTGGAGAATCCCAGGGACAGGAGAGCCTGGTGGGCTGCTGTCTATGGGGTTGCACAGAGTTGGACATGACTGAAGCGACTTAGCAGCAGTAGCAGCTATGTATTTATTGAGAACTAGATCAAATATTTCCTCTTCTGCAAAATTTTGATCAGTTTACTTTGGCAGAACCAGTCAATTCTTTCTCTAAAAGTAATTTGTTCATTGATAGTGAGTTATTACTATTAGTATTAGCAGTGATAGTAGAACTAGTAGTATTAATAGTTGTAGTGGTAGTCTAGAAGTTATTTGGTAGAGTGTATGTCTCTTTATCCTTATGGCTCAATTCATTATCAGGCCTGTAGTAATTGCTCATCAAATGTTCATTCAAATGAATCCCTGCATCCAAGAATCAATGAATGAACCAGTTTCAATGAAGGGTGAGTTATGGTTTCCTCTGCATCATGGGTAGAGTAAATCATGAATCCAATAGTAATGGTAGGATTGTGACTTTCCTATTTCAGTAATGAATTTAAATTTTATTGATGGGAAAAATGTAGTCCAGAGATATTCCTCTAGGATTAAACTTTCTTAAAGAGGGATACTACTAAAGATTGGATTTTAAAACATCAATAAAAAAAGTTATAGAAAACTTTTGAAGTATTAAATGATCATGAGAACAAAAATTTGGACTACACTTTAGACTGACTATTTAGCTTTAAAAGCACAACAAATAGAAGAGAAAAACCAGCTTTTCCCTCTCCTTGGGGGCCTGCCGCTTTCTGTTGGCAAAAGTCAGCCATTGCATGGGGAAACGAGATTCCAAGTTCATGAATACAGAGTCAGAAGGTGTATTTGCTTGCCTCTGTATTCCCAGTGCTTCACACTGATGTTAAAACATATTAGGTTTCTAATAATATTTGTTGAATAAATGGATCAATAAAGGAAACATGTTAGCCTGACTATGGTTTCATTATCAGCAGATTTGTAGGCACCAAGCCAGTTTCTACTGAAAGTTAGTTATAATAACTTTCATAGTTTCACTCACAACCTTGGCTGTCTGAACTTATTTATTCCTCAAAGACATATTATTTGGAAATGTGAATTCTCCTGGCATGGGTTTCTACCGCAACAAATTCTTCTTGACTCCAGCTGCCTGATGCTGAAGTTTCAAAGTTATCTTGAGTGCTTCTCTAGCATTTTGTCCATAGAACTGCTATAGCTGTTTTCACATGTAATTACCTTTGCAAAAAACCCTTACCAAATGCGATTCCCTTTCATGAAATTGTACATATGTGGATTTACTTTTGTACACTTTTCTACAATCAGGAGAATCTTACTTTGATTAGATGCACACCTGTTGGGGATAGTTTGAAAAAGAGGCAGTAAGAAGTTGGAAATTTGAAAAAAAGAAGAAGAAAAAGAGGTAAAACAGGTGGCAGACCAGAGGGGAGATTTTTAAAATGCAGTTTTAGGAGAGTTGAGGTAGCTGAGGCCAAGTTAGAACAGCCTCACACTGGCTGGAAGGCGGAAAGGTGCATGTGTTCTAGTATAGAATCATCAGGCGGAGAGCTTAAGTTCTGTGAGTGGGTAGGATGGAGGCCTGAGAGGTGCCTATTTGATGTGCCTAGCTGCTTAAATGAAAGTTGCTTAGGGCTTTTATCCAGCCAAGTTACTGTAGTATTTTGGGGTTGCCCTGTGACCCAGAAGGAAGGAGCCAAGGAGTCATCCATCTGCCCAGAAAGGCCTATAATATAATATGTATTGGGGAGGGAAGAAATATGCTATCTGCCATAAAGTGTGACAAATATACAGGTATGTTGTTGAAAACGCTCAGAAGAGATTTTAGGACACCATCTTCATTGTTTGGCTTTCAAGAACCCACAAAAATATACTTATAATAACATAGCTTCATTCAACCTTGGTAGCCCAAGCTTATTTTTCCTTTAAAGATTTACTTTTTCTGGAAATGTGGATTCTTCTTGCACAGGAATTTTTGGAGTCTAATCCTTTGATTGGAGAGGCAAAATATATATGTTTGTGTACTAATGTAAAAATTGCATGAATCACAGATATGCAAAAATATTACTTTATCTTTCCATAACTAGACTTAATTTTAATCTTCAGTCCCCTTTTCAATCTGAAGCAGAAGATGTCATTTAGTTACTCAGAGTGGTTTCTCAGTGATTTCAAATTAAAATCCAATCACCTCCAAGAATTCCTCCCCACTGCACGCTAATTCTCCTTGGGGTTGATGTTAATCATGAATGTAGTAAGATGCATTATTTTTGGAAAGAGGGCATCCATTCCTCCATATTGATTTGCCCTGTGCTGACATCATAGGCATTGATTGTCTGAATGTCTGGAACACAAGGACCCCCCCAAACTTATTTTAGGAGGGAGCAGCATCCCCTTTTCAAACTGAAATTGTATAATCTATACTTTAGCAATTTACTCTTCTAGTAAGCACCAGAATCTTCTCTGTCTATTAATTTTGTATTACATTTAGGATTTTCTTTGCCACATGAGAAAATTCTTGGTAGTCTGATTCCAATGATACCCTTGAGGACTTCTGTGAGAAGGCAGAAAATCTGTTGTGAATTCATTCTTCTTCCTTCCCACCCTTGCTTCCTTCCTTCCTTCTATCCAATTTTGATTGAGTTCCAGGTACTTACCAGGCACTGGTAGTAGAAGATTCCTTCTTTGAAGAATTTCATTTTCCAGTAAAAGCAGAAATTTTACTTTCTAGTAGGATGTGAGAACCAAAATAATTTGCCTCCTACTTCTCCCCACCCCCACAATCCCCAACATATACATGTGAAGCTTGGATATTGGAAGCCTGGAAATTTACTTTCACTCAAAATGTTCTGTCTATATGACCATAACTTTATTATTTCCTGAAACCTTTGCCTAGACTTATGGCTTTAACTCTTCAATGGAAAGCTTCAATAAACAGTTTGAACCCTCAAGTTCTTTGAACCTCTTGACTCAAAAATTCTTATCTTACTGTCTCATGGTCCTGACCTAGTCGTAGCCAATCCCCCATCTCCAACCTCATCCCTCCAAATTAAAAGACCACCTTAAACGAAGCTTCCAATTCTCAACAAATGACAATCTTGCCTCCATGAGATACTGCTGAAGCACTGTCATGGAAGTATCTTGTCTTCCATGATAAGTGACAAACTCAGCTTTGCCTCAACAAGCCGTCAACAGGCTGTGTTGTTGGTATTCAGGGAGCCAGAACTTGACAGTGTTATCATCATAACTAGTAGTTAGCCCTGTTTTTAAGAGAAGGCATATTTAGTACATATAATTAGCTCAACTTTCTGTGAAGAATTATTTTAAATGTATATTTATANAAAACGTGTTAACTTTTGCAGAACTTTCTCACATCAAAGCAGTCATCAGAACAATTCAGTCAATAAGTAACTCCAATAGATTGATCATTCTTAAGGAAAAAGTTGAATGGTTAGGAGTGTGCCTTGCAATTGGCTAATCAAATTAAAAGACCATATTATTACTTGTTGGGATGCTTGGGTCAAAATAAGTGTCAAAGTAGACTACTAACAAACACACACAGTGCTTCAGAATTCAGGAACACATCTCATAAAACTCTGTTTCAAAGACAAGTTATAATTTAGGGGAAAATGCTATGTATTTATGGAGAAGGCGATGGCACCCCACTCCAGTACTCTTGCCTGGAAAATCCCATAGACAGAGGAGCCTGGTAAGCTACAGTCCATGGGGTCATGAAGAGTCGGACACGACTGAGCAACTTCACTTTCACTTTTCACTTTCATGCATTGGAGAAGGATATGGAAACCCACTCCAGTGTGCTTGCCTGGAGAATCCCAGGGACAGGAGAGCCTGGTGGGCTGCTGTCTATGGGGTTGCACAGAGTTGGACATGACTGAAGCGACTTAGCAGCAGTAGCAGCTATGTATTTATTGAGAACTAGATCAAATATTTCCTCTTCTGCAAAATTTTGATCAGTTTACTTTGGCAGAACCAGTCAATTCTTTCTCTAAAAGTAATTTGTTCATTGATAGTGAGTTATTACTATTAGTATTAGCAGTGATAGTAGAACTAGTAGTATTAATAGTTGTAGTGGTAGTCTAGAAGTTATTTGGTAGAGTGTATGTCTCTTTATCCTTATGGCTCAATTCATTATCAGGCCTGTAGTAATTGCTCATCAAATGTTCATTCAAATGAATCCCTGCATCCAAGAATCAATGAATGAACCAGTTTCAATGAAGGGTGAGTTATGGTTTCCTCTGCATCATGGGTAGAGTAAATCATGAATCCAATAGTAATGGTAGGATTGTGACTTTCCTATTTCAGTAATGAATTTAAATTTTATTGATGGGAAAAATGTAGTCCAGAGATATTCCTCTAGGATTAAACTTTCTTAAAGAGGGATACTACTAAAGATTGGATTTTAAAACATCAATAAAAAAAGTTATAGAAAACTTTTGAAGTATTAAATGATCATGAGAACAAAAATTTGGACTACACTTTAGACTGACTATTTAGCTTTAAAAGCACAACAAATAGAAGAGAAAAACCAGCTTTTCCCTCTCCTTGGGGGCCTGCCGCTTTCTGTTGGCAAAAGTCAGCCATTGCATGGGGAAACGAGATTCCAAGTTCATGAATACAGAGTCAGAAGGTGTATTTGCTTGCCTCTGTATTCCCAGTGCTTCACACTGATGTTAAAACATATTAGGTTTCTAATAATATTTGTTGAATAAATGGATCAATAAAGGAAACATGTTAGCCTGACTATGGTTTCATTATCAGCAGATTTGTAGGCACCAAGCCAGTTTCTACTGAAAGTTAGTTATAATAACTTTCATAGTTTCACTCACAACCTTGGCTGTCTGAACTTATTTATTCCTCAAAGACATATTATTTGGAAATGTGAATTCTCCTGGCATGGGTTTCTACCGCAACAAATTCTTCTTGACTCCAGCTGCCTGATGCTGAAGTTTCAAAGTTATCTTGAGTGCTTCTCTAGCATTTTGTCCATAGAACTGCTATAGCTGTTTTCACATGTAATTACCTTTGCAAAAAACCCTTACCAAATGCGATTCCCTTTCATGAAATTGTACATATGTGGATTTACTTTTGTACACTTTTCTACAATCAGGAGAATCTTACTTTGATTAGATGCACACCTGTTGGGGATAGTTTGAAAAAGAGGCAGTAAGAAGTTGGAAATTTGAAAAAAAGAAGAAGAAAAAGAGGTAAAACAGGTGGCAGACCAGAGGGGAGATTTTTAAAATGCAGTTTTAGGAGAGTTGAGGTAGCTGAGGCCAAGTTAGAACAGCCTCACACTGGCTGGAAGGCGGAAAGGTGCATGTGTTCTAGTATAGAATCATCAGGCGGAGAGCTTAAGTTCTGTGAGTGGGTAGGATGGAGGCCTGAGAGGTGCCTATTTGATGTGCCTAGCTGCTTAAATGAAAGTTGCTTAGGGCTTTTATCCAGCCAAGTTACTGTAGTATTTTGGGGTTGCCCTGTGACCCAGAAGGAAGGAGCCAAGGAGTCATCCATCTGCCCAGAAAGGCCTATAATATAATATGTATTGGGGAGGGAAGAAATATGCTATCTGCCATAAAGTGTGACAAATATACAGGTATGTTGTTGAAAACGCTCAGAAGAGATTTTAGGACACCATCTTCATTGTTTGGCTTTCAAGAACCCACAAAAATATACTTATAATAACATAGCTTCATTCAACCTTGGTAGCCCAAGCTTATTTTTCCTTTAAAGATTTACTTTTTCTGGAAATGTGGATTCTTCTTGCACAGGAATTTTTGGAGTCTAATCCTTTGATTGGAGAGGCAAAATATATATGTTTGTGTACTAATGTAAAAATTGCATGAATCACAGATATGCAAAAATATTACTTTATCTTTCCATAACTAGACTTAATTTTAATCTTCAGTCCCCTTTTCAATCTGAAGCAGAAGATGTCATTTAGTTACTCAGAGTGGTTTCTCAGTGATTTCAAATTAAAATCCAATCACCTCCAAGAATTCCTCCCCACTGCACGCTAATTCTCCTTGGGGTTGATGTTAATCATGAATGTAGTAAGATGCATTATTTTTGGAAAGAGGGCATCCATTCCTCCATATTGATTTGCCCTGTGCTGACATCATAGGCATTGATTGTCTGAATGTCTGGAACACAAGGACCCCCCCAAACTTATTTTAGGAGGGAGCAGCATCCCCTTTTCAAACTGAAATTGTATAATCTATACTTTAGCAATTTACTCTTCTAGTAAGCACCAGAATCTTCTCTGTCTATTAATTTTGTATTACATTTAGGATTTTCTTTGCCACATGAGAAAATTCTTGGTAGTCTGATTCCAATGATACCCTTGAGGACTTCTGTGAGAAGGCAGAAAATCTGTTGTGAATTCATTCTTCTTCCTTCCCACCCTTGCTTCCTTCCTTCCTTCTATCCAATTTTGATTGAGTTCCAGGTACTTACCAGGCACTGGTAGTAGAAGATTCCTTCTTTGAAGAATTTCATTTTCCAGTAAAAGCAGAAATTTTACTTTCTAGTAGGATGTGAGAACCAAAATAATTTGCCTCCTACTTCTCCCCACCCCCACAATCCCCAACATATACATGTGAAGCTTGGATATTGGAAGCCTGGAAATTTACTTTCACTCAAAATGTTCTGTCTATATGACCATAACTTTATTATTTCCTGAAACCTTTGCCTAGACTTATGGCTTTAACTCTTCAATGGAAAGCTTCAATAAACAGTTTGAACCCTCAAGTTCTTTGAACCTCTTGACTCAAAAATTCTTATCTTACTGTCTCATGGTCCTGACCTAGTCGTAGCCAATCCCCCATCTCCAACCTCATCCCTCCAAATTAAAAGACCACCTTAAACGAAGCTTCCAATTCTCAACAAATGACAATCTTGCCTCCATGAGATACTGCTGAAGCACTGTCATGGAAGTATCTTGTCTTCCATGATAAGTGACAAACTCAGCTTTGCCTCAACAAGCCGTCAACAGGCTGTGTTGTTGGTATTCAGGGAGCCAGAACTTGACAGTGTTATCATCATAACTAGTAGTTAGCCCTGTTTTTAAGAGAAGGCATATTTAGTACATATAATTAGCTCAACTTTCTGTGAAGAATTATTTTAAATGTATATTTATACATGATCCAAAGTTAGGCCTTTCATTGCTGCTTTATGGTATGATTGGATACCCAATAGAAGTTACTTCTCAATGGATGTTAAAAAACATCCATTGTTCTTTGTTCATCAACATGATAGGGTTTACATAATGTAGGTTCTACTACTACTTCAGGTATTGAGGTTAAGTCCTCTTGATAATCCCAAATGCTGAGTATCCCTCACCTGCCCTAGATTCATGTTCAACTTCAGTCACCTGCTACTGTGATTAGGTTCGTACACTGTCTGACACAGGAGGTGCTATTTTAAAACATTCTTTATTTTTGACTAAGCATAGTCCCTTCTATCTACATTGTCCCTTCATAAAATCCTAACCTAGGTTTTATGATCTGAATGTATTTCCCTAAAAATTCATATGTTGAAATCCTAACCCTCAAGATGAAGGAAGCTCGGCTGGTAAAGAATCTGCCTGCAATGCAAGAGACCCCAGTTTGATTCTTGGGTCAGGAAGACCTGCTAGAGAAGGGATAGGCTACCCACTACAGTATTTTTGGGCTTCCCTGATGGCTCAGATGGTTAAAAATATCTACCTGCAATGTGGAAGATCTGGGTTCGATCCCTGGGTTGAGAAGAACTCTTGAAGAAGGGAATAGCTACCCATTCAAGTATTCTGGCCTGGAGAATTCTGTGGACAGAGGAGCCTGGCAGGCTACAGTCCATGGGGCCACAAAGAGTTGGGCACAACTTAGCAACTTTCACAAATTGAAGGTATTAGGAGGATGGTCCCTTAGGAGGTGATTAGGTCCTGAGAGCAAAGACCACATGAATGGGATTAGTGCCTTTACTAAAGAGCCTCAGATTGCTTGCTTGCACCTCTGCCATGTGAGGATATAATGCAAAGTATGACCTGGAAGTCTGCGATGGCACTCTGATCTTGGACTTGCAACTTCCAGACCTATGAGAAATAAATTTATTTTGTTTATAAGCCACCCAATCTGTGGTATTTTGTTATTGTAGCCTGAATGGACTAAGAAATGACCTAGGCTGAATAATAAATACAGTCGCTAAAATTCCTTTCATAAGTATATGTAAGGTCTCCATTGGCTAGTGTTCTTAGTTGTAAGCAACAGAATCTAACCTACCAAGTTTACTTGGCAAGGGATTTATGATAGTTCACAGTATTATTGGGAGAGCTAAGAGTACAGACTCTAGGCTGAGTTTCTGGGAACACTGCCCAGAACCACACTGAAAACTGGCTTACTACAGAAGCTGTTATTGCCATTGGCCTTGGAGCCTAATGCCTTTGCCATAATCACTAAGATGTTCCATTGGACAAGTTCTCCCATTGCTGCTGGCCTCCAAAGAACCAGACACCCCTGCCACTATGCTGTTTGAGAGTGGTTTTCAAAGTGTGGTACCTGGCAACAGCATTGCCATCACCTGGTAACTTGGTTAAAAATGCAAATTCTCCGAGTCTATCCCAAAGCTATTGAATTAATGCTATGGGAGTGAGGCCTGCTGATTTGTGTTTGTGATGCATGCAAAAGTTTGAAAACTACTGCTGTCTAAGATGGTTCACTTTATTACTATAAATCTTGTACACATATAGATACATCTGCTTGGCAGAATGTAAGTCATATGAGAAACTCTGGCTACAAAGGATACTAAAGGAGTCTACAACAATATTTCTCAAAATTCAAGATATACGTATGTATATACATATACATATGAATCAACTGGAGATCTTGTTAAAATGCAGGTTCTAATCTAGTGTGTTAGTCACTCAGTCATGTCCAACTCTTTGCAACCCCACGGACTGGGGCCTGCCAAGTTCCTTTGTCCATAGCATTCTCCAGGGAGAGGATCTTCCCAATCCAGGGATCAAACTCAGGACTCCTACATTGCAGGCAAATTCTTTACCATGTAAGCCACCAGGGAATTTAGTAGGTCTAGTAGTCACTGCCAACAAGACTGTAGATGATGGTTCTACTCCATGAACCACTATTTGAGTAGAAGTCTGTGGTACAGAAATATGTGCTGGAAAGGCAGGCAGGGGAATTATGACTAATCCAACATGCCATATCTTCTATTTACCCTCTTTTTAAATAAAAAATTATAACCTTTAAAATTTGCAAGAGAAAGACATCTTCTTCATGGGGAGAAGTATGCCGAGTCTTCATGTATTTTTCTTGTCAACTGCCTTTACTTGACTGAGAAATCCACATCACTTTTCTTGGAAAACTTTGGGGTATTTGGGTATTTTCAGAGAAAAGTTGGGTTTTCCTTAAAGCTTGAAGTGATCCATATATGCTCAGTAGACAGTTCCTTAACTTTTTCTTGGAATCAATTCAGTCTTACAAGACTACCCCTCAATCAGAAAATAAACCCTATAAACTCAACAATATGCCCTCGCAAGGCTTTATTTGTTCCTGCCACTGTTGAGTGCCCATCTACCAAGAAAACCTAAAGTTAAGCTCTGATATGGAAACAATTCCTGGAGGACTAATCTGGCTACCTGGTAGCCAGTTTATTACATTTAGTCCCTCCTCTCATGGTTAAATCAGTGCTTTTTTTCCATAGGAAAATTCTCAAATTACAGGAACAGTTTTGCCTTTATTGCCTGGACACCCTGGCCAGCATTACTATCTCAACATGGCCTCCATCTAGAGAACACATTTTACATTACCCATTATGTGATGTACCCACTATCCAAAAGAATGACTGTGTATTCTGGTGAGAGCTGTGTCTGCTGCCTGACTCTTCATGTTTCTGAACCAGAAGATGGAGAAAGGAGTCATTATTCTGATTGAGACAGATGTGCCAATTACTATGGTTCAATTGGGTTGCTGCTACACAATAAAGACAAAGAAAATTGTATTTGGAACCCAGAGGACTGACTAAGGTATCTCTTAATATTTTCTCTTGCTCAGTAGTCCTGGTCAATGGAAACCCAATAAAGAGAAGGTAACTAAGGGCTCATATCCCTCCATCCCGGAGTAATGATTTGAGTCACTTTGCTATCTGAAAAGCGCCATCTAACTGAGGTATTGACCTAGGGCAAGAATGGATAGTGTCAGCTCTGATTACTAACAGAGACCTTGTGACCAGCTTTAGAAGAGGAACTGTAGTTATTCTGTTTTATGTTAATTAATTGTTTCTGTTCCTCTCCCTTTACTCCTTCCCTACTACCCTTTATGGAAAAAAGAACCAATGATGGCTCATGATTTAGGTTTCAGGGAGAAACATGGTCATGATGAATATCCAATGGATTTAGTTGGAGGAATAAATCTCTTGCCTGGAAAAGGGACCAAAGTGAGCATTAAGGAATGAAAGTGATTGACTATTGCTGGTTATCTTCCACTTACTACTCCAGGTCAACTTCACACTTCTCCCACCTCTGCACCAGTGACTGGGATGAATGTAACCATCTTTTTTCCCTTCTGCTTTCTGTTTGTTGGAATAAGGGGGTGAGTTCTGAGAGAGGCCACCACATTTAGGGAAGCTGTTTTCCTGGTTTCCTGTGGGCTTGCTGGGCACTGACCGCTTCCATAAGCTGAAGGCCTCTGTCAGATGGCCCTTTCCACACCACTCTCCCTGCCTTATTGTTCTGTCCTTGAACCTGCAGTCCCAGGTGGCAATGACACCCACCCGCGACTCCTAGCTCTGGAATACTGCATGCTACCTTGTATTTTTTAATGCCTTCCCTACTCCGTTTGTAACTATTCCTTTGCTAAACTCTCATCAAATCATCCACTTGAGAGTGAAATATACGTCCTGTCAGGACCATTTTTGATTCTTGGCTGAGTTTTGGCAGCCTCTGCCCTACAGTGAAAAAGATTTAGATCCTAGTAATTCCTTTTGTGGCTACAGAATAGTTAACTTTTACTTTCAAATTATTCCAGATAATATTCAGTTGTGTAGAAGTTATCCTTTTGAACATTTTAGTATTTTGACATGAATTAAGTTGTATGAAGTTAGTTTTCAGTAGATTGAAAGAAGTGGAGAGCCTCTAATACCAAGAGCACACAGACAGCAGAGATGAGTCCTATTTGGTGTGCACTGAATGATTTTACACATTCTGCTAAGCAGACGTTTTCACTTTATCTTAATATATTTCATCGTCAGATGTCAATTGCAAGGGGGCGAGGGGTAACAAGTTTTCTATATATGTTTTTTTAAATCAGATCATGTATTTTTGTTGTTCTTAAATCCAAAATTTTATTTTGGTTAGCAAATGAGTTGTGATTACATATTTATTTGTGACTTGCTACAAAACTAGATTGAGTTTCCTGAGAGAATAGTAATCATATCTATTTTGCTTATATCTATATATGGCTGGAAGAAGCACAAGCTGGAATCAAGATTGCTGGGAGAAATATCAATAACCTCAGATATGCAGATGACACCACCCTTATGGCAGAAAGTGAAGAGGAACTAAAAAGCCTCTTGATGAAAGTGAAAGAGGAGACCGAAAAAGTTGGCTTAACGCTCAACATTCAGGAAACTAAGATCATGGCATCTGGTCCCATCACTTCATGGCAAATAGATGGGGAAACAGTGGAAACAGTGTCAGACTTTATTTTTCTGGGCTCCAAAATCAGTGCAGATGGTGACTGCAGCCATGAAATTAAAAGATGCTTACTCCTTGGAAGGAAAGTTATGATCAACTTAGATAGCATATTCAAAAGCAGAGACATCACTTTGGCAACAAAAGTCCGTCTAGTCAAGGCTATGGTTTTTCCAGTGGTCATGTATGGATGTGAGAGTTGAACTGTGAAGAAGGCTGAGCACCAAAGAATTGATGCTTTTGAACTGTGGTGTTGGAAAAGANTGAAAGAGGAGACCGAAAAAGTTGGCTTAACGCTCAACATTCAGGAAACTAAGATCATGGCATCTGGTCCCATCACTTCATGGCAAATAGATGGGGAAACAGTGGAAACAGTGTCAGACTTTATTTTTCTGGGCTCCAAAATCAGTGCAGATGGTGACTGCAGCCATGAAATTAAAAGATGCTTACTCCTTGGAAGGAAAGTTATGATCAACTTAGATAGCATATTCAAAAGCAGAGACATCACTTTGGCAACAAAAGTCCGTCTAGTCAAGGCTATGGTTTTTCCAGTGGTCATGTATGGATGTGAGAGTTGAACTGTGAAGAAGGCTGAGCACCAAAGAATTGATGCTTTTGAACTGTGGTGTTGGAAAAGACTCTTGCAAGTTTCTTGGACTGTAAGGAGATCCAGCCAGTCCATTCTAAAGGAGATCAACCCTGGGATTTCTTTGGAAGGAATAATGCTAAAGCTGAAGCTCCAGTACTTTGGCCACCTCCTGCAGAGTTGACTCATTGGGAAAGACTCTGATGCTGGGAGGGATTGAGGGCAGGAGGAGAAGGGGACGACCGAGGATGAGATGGCTGGATGGCATCACCGACTTGATGGACGTGAGTCTGAGTGAATTCCAGGAGTTGGTGATGGACAAGGAGGCCTGGCCTGCTGCGGTTCATGGGGTCGGGAAGAGTCAGATACAACTGAGCAACTGAATTGAACTGAACTGATATACACCCGTAGAAAACAATAATACAATAAATCTTGTTGAGTAAGTGAATTAAACTAATTATTTTAATAAAAAGAAAAAGGTCTAGGGGCTGCAATTTGGTTTACATTACCAAGTGAGTTTGTGATACAAGTATTGATGTGGTTGATTTTCAGAATACCTATAGTGTTTTCCACCACAAATTCAATATTTCCAGTAATAAATACACATATATATATATTTTCCACTGAGAATAAAATGGTTCTAAAATAAGTCCACAGATTTGTATCCTTGTTTTAAAGCTTGAATAAGTAATGAATAAATGAAAATGAATCAACAGATATTTGCCTTAAGAGGAAAATGTATAGGAAAGATATGTTGCAGTATTGTGACCTGGGAAATGTGGGGGAATTAGGGCATCATATTTGTTACTGATAATTTTTTAGGGTGAACCCCTCAGAGGATATTTCATGCAGCTCATTTATCCACTCATTCAGTTTTACTTGTTTTTATGGTTAGTAAATACTGTTTATGAGCCCCTGTGTGCCAGACATTGTTTCAGGTACCGGGCATACATCAGTCAACACAACAGATATAGTCTTTCTTTCACTTAATGTCTAGTCTGGAGAGACATTTTTAGACTTAAAACAGTGCTTCCTATGCTACCTCTGTTTTGTTTGAATAGGTTGGTTGATTGTGGCTTCTGATGAGAAGCAAAGGCTAACTATTCCTTTGAATGAGAGAGAAAAAGGAAATAGTTTCAGTTTAAGGACAAAGCTTGATTCTAGAAGCATCAATATAGACTTGATTTGTGAAGCCCTGTGAGCAAATGAGAAAACTGGGTGGGCAGAATGTTGTGGTTTCTTAGTGAGTAGAAGCACTGAGATTATTTTAGTCAAGGTTTATTGAAGAGGAATTATATCAGAGTTAATGAGATCATAAAGTAAAGATGTTAAATTATTAAGAAAATGAATGAGATTTTTATCTTAGATTTACATATGAACTGAATGAATCCTGAAAAGAAGAGTAAAAAAAAAGGAATCTGTCAGTGATTTGGATATAAGATATAATGATATGAAGGAGTCAAGTGTACTAAAATCTCATTTGTTTTTCGCTGTTTCGATATTTCTCCCTTCAGGTAGCATAGCCTAATTTCCCTCTCTCTGAATCTTTGAATGTAGTTGGATTTAGTGACTTACATTTAATACATTAAATAAAGTGGAAGTGATGCTGTGCAACTTCCAATCAATACTTATTCACAAAGGCACTGTGGATTCCTCCCTGTTCTCTTTTTTTGATCTCCTACTTTTCAGCATTCTTGCCTGGAGAACCCCATGGACAGAGGAGCCTGGAGGGCTATGATCCATTGGGTCAAAAAGAGACATGACTGAAGTGACTCAGTACTCATGCCTGCTCTGGGGGCAGCTACCTGGCATTTGATGAGAATGTTTATACAGCTGTATGAGAGGTCCATGTAGGTATAAATGAAGGTACACATCAACAATCTATAATAAACTGAGGCCTTCAACCAACCCATCATACATCTGAGCCATGCTGAGAATGGATTCTTTATACCTTGGCAATCTTTCAGATGATTATAGCCTCAGCTGACAACCTGACTGCTGCCTTAGGAGAGCCCCTGAACCGAACCACCTAGCTAAGATATTCCTAGATTTCTGACCACAGAAATCTGTGTACGATAATGCACGTTTAATGTTTTAAGCTGCTAAATTTTAGGGTAATTTGAATCATAGCAGTAGATAAACAGGAAGAAATACAAATCTATGGGCTTATATTTGAATAGTGTGAGTGCCTCCACATCAGAGCAGTTTCAAGATATAATTACTATGGATATAGGTAGAAGAACAAATGTGTGAAGCAGTTCAGATTATCATGAAGTAACAAGAAGGGAAGGATCTCAGCTAAAGAGAGAAAAATCTTCTTTCTCCTAGTAAAGCAAATGACAGTTGGGAATTTATATATATATATAAAGTAGATCTGGGGCTAAATCTCAGCATCCTGTGATACCAAATGTGGCCTTCATAAGTGAAAGTTTACTTTTGTTGAGTTGGCCAGGGAAGGGAAAGAAGAAGAGAGGAAAAGCAGGAATAACTCTCTTTTGAAAAGAGAGTTTACTGCTTTATCAATCCATCTGTTCCCTGATGGTCATCCTAATACCCTGAAGCCATGGCTGGTGCCTCACTTGCCCTCTTATCTCCAGCTCTTACACAGTATTTTGCACCAAGAAAGTACCAATACATATATATTTATGGAAATAGTCAATAAGTAAATTAAAGAGAGGGGAATGAAAAAGCAGAAAAGGAGATGGAAAGGGGAAAAGATGGGGTAAGTGTAAGGAAATTAAGGTGAGAAGGAAAATGGAAGAGAGAAAGAGGAAAAGGAAAAGAGACAAGGTGAAAGGGGAAATCAGAAGGGGGTTTCTATGACTTTGCCCTCAAACAGAAAATTAGAAAAAAAAAAAAAATCTTATTTGTGTGATTCAGAATTTTGAGACCTTTTTTGGCCAGATTGTAACAAACAAAAATTACCATATAGAGAGCACTGTTGATTGCTTGTGATGTATTTCCAAAACTTTATGATCATAAAAGTTACCCAAGAGATTTAAAAAATAAAGGTTCCTAGGGTCAAAAACTATGGAATCATAGTCATCTGTTCATAAAGTTCTCAAAATACATCCATCTCTTTTTACTGTCCATAGGAATTCCCCTGCAAAAATATCTTGCTTCAAAATCTCAACCCTGTTATCTTAGTCCAAACCAAGTGCCCCAATCCCAATTATTGGCCAAAAAATGTACTTTTATGCCAGTGTTTCTTAAATAATCTGTATTGGAGGACCATTTATTTTATTTTATTTTATTTTAAGTTCCAAACTGTCACAGACCAGTTTTTTAAATATAAAGTACCTATACAATTGAATTAATAGAAAAATGAATTTAAAAGATATACAAAACAATACTCATCATTTAAAAAAAATTATTATTAAGTTCAACAGATATAAGATACTCTGTAAAACTGCTATACAAGTTTCTAAATACTCTGAATTTCTGTGTTTAATCTCCTTGGGAAATGAGGCTGTAATGGAGGGCCTCCTTTGGGATTTTTCTTCCTAGCTGAACAACTCTAACCATTTCTCTTCTACCTAGCAACAGTTACTATGTTAGTGCACTTTCTGGGACAAGTGAAGTTTATATTCTCCAAAAATCCTGCATACAACTTTCATGGACATACATGGGAAGACCAAATGTTTGGGCCCTAATTATTAGCTGTCTGCCACTAAGTCCCCTCCCTCTGGCTGACACTAGTTTCCTGTTCCCAAGCCAATCTGTAATCCATTCCAAGAGTTCTTCCCCCAAGCTATGTTTTTGATCTTGTAAATCAATCCTTGTGTCATGCAATTGTATCACATGCTTCTCTGATATCCAGCTGTCCACTGTTTCAACCTGATCTATTCATTAGACAGTTAGACAGTATACTCAAAGGATTGAAGTCAATTAATGTGGAAGAGCACATTGTTTCTCTTGTGTTCCTCGCTTGTGGGTTGATACTGGGAGTTCTGCAAATTATCAATTAACACGCTTTCTCCTATTGCCTCCAGACATGATTTCCAATATGTTCTATGAACTTTGAAGTTCATAGGGTTAGCTTCTATTTTGTTCCCTTTTATTATCCAAACAGACTATATATTTCCTTCTTTTCTGAATTAAAATGAATGAAAGTTTTTTTTAAACAAAAAGACCCTTACTTAGTTTTTTGAAACACAATACACAACAATATAGAAATAATATGAAGAAAGGAAAGGCATGTTGGTATAAATCACAATTTAATCTATTCCCTGGATTTCAAAGATGATGTATCTCCCTAGATAACTTCCACAATTCTTATTCTCAAATCATCTGACCACCAACTAATGATTAAATTCCAACGATTGGTCAGATAGTCCTGAATGTCTGGTTGGCATTTTAGATTCAATAGATAACCAAGTAAATTTAATATCTTTTTCTGAAACCATGTATTTTATTTGTCAGTTATTCAGGGCAAAACTTTAGTATTATCTTTGGAATTGACTCTTTTCCTACATAACTGCTGCTAAGTCACTTCAGTTGTGTCCGACTCTGTGCAACCCCATAGACAGCAGCCCACCAGGCTCCCCCGTCCCTGGGATTCTCCAGTCAAGAACACTGGAGTGGATTTCCATTTCCTTCTCCAATGCATGAAAGTGAAAAGTGAAAGGGAAGTCGCTCAGTCGTGTCCGACTCTTCGTGACACCATGGACTGCAGCCCACCAGGCTCCTCCGTCCATGGGACTTTCCAAGCAAGAGAACTGGAGTGGGTTGCCATTGCCTTCTCCATTTCCTACATAACTAGCCTTATAGAATTCATTTTTGCAAGGTATGATCCTTTTCATTCCTGTGTTACAAACCAGGCTCTCATTATTTTTATTTAGAGTTGAATTAAATGAGCTACACTCTTTCAGCCACTCCTAGTGTTGACTCAACGCAACCACCAGATCAGTTTCTTTTAAAGGACAATTTGACCTTGATGAATCCCTTTTACTGTTACCTCCTAAACAAATCTTAAGCCCAATGCACAGTGAAGTCAAACAAACTGAAATGTCAGAGCTGGGAGCAGAGAAAGATTTACTGTGGGCCCAACAGGGAGAATGGGTGGCTTGAGCTGAAAAACCAGAGCTCCCAGTGGTTTTGGGGAAAAAGTTTTTATAGGTGAAATTTAGAGTGAGAGCTACAGAGTGTGTGACTGTCTTCTGATTGATCGGTAGTGAGGTAACAGAGCAGTATTCTAGGAATCTTGAGCTTAGCCTGAAGTTACCATCCTCTACTTGGGTGGGGCCCTTTGTTGTTCAGTTGCTTAGTCATGTCCAACTCTTTGTGATCTCATGGACTTCAGCACACTAGGCTTCCATGTCCTTCAACATCTCCTGTAGCTTGCTCAAACTCAAGTCCATTGAACCGGTGATGCCATCCAATCGTCTTGTCTGGTATAGTCCCCTTCTCCCCCTGCCTTCAATCTTTCCCAGCATCGGTGTCTTATATAATGAATCATCTCTTTGCATCAGCTGGCCAAAGGATTTGAGCTTCAGCTTTAGCATCAGTCCTTCCAGTGAATATTCAGGAGTGAATTTCTTTCAGATTGACTGGTTTGATCTCTTTGCAGTCCAAAGGACTGTCAAGAGTCTTCTCCAATACTACAGTTAAAAACATCACTTCTTCAATGCTCAGCCTTCTTTATGGCCCAACTCTCACACCCATATATAACTACTGGAAAAACCATAGCTTTGACTAGATGGACATTTGTTGGCAAAGTAACATCTCTGCTTTTAAATATGCTGTCTAGGTTGGTCATAGCTTTACTTTCAAGGAGCAAGCATCATTTAATTTCATGGCTACAGTCACTATCCACAGTGGGGTCCTTAGTTCCCTGCAGAATTCCCTGAGGAGGAACCAGGACCCTGTCCAAAGATACACTATTGTTTCTTAACTGCTCCTCTCTTTTTTTTCTGCATACCTTCCCTTCCCCGACTAGAAACTGTTTGATTCTTCCCTTTGGAATGCAGGGAAGGTCATGGAAGTTGAATGAAATCTATTTCCTATAAACAAGAAATGGGGGACACAGAATGGATTTGTATCTCGAGAGGGCCCCACAGGGTCTTACTTTATTTCATTACCAATAGAATACAATTTGTATTCTTTAGCATGGTGTTTAAGGCCTTCCTATCCTTATAATTAAGGTTACTGGAGTGGGTAGCAATTACCTTCTCCAAGGGATCTTCCCAACTCAGGGATCAAACCCGGGTCTTCTGCATTGCAGGCAGATTCTTCGCCATCTGAGCCACCAGGGAAGCCCTATAAGTACTTTCAGTTCAGTTCAGTCANGACGACAGAAGATGAGATGGCTGGATGACATCACGGACTCGATGGCCGTGAGTCTGAGTGAACTCCGGGAGTTGGTGATGGACGGGGAAGCCTGGCATGCTGCGATTCATGGGGTCACAAAGAGTCGGACACGACTGAGCGACTGAACTGAACTGAACTGAACTGAACCTGAACTAACAATTTTATAGCTTCTTATAGAGTGAAATGATATTCAATAAGAGTCAAAGTCATCTTTCTTTTAATATAGTCCAAGTTTTACCTTTTGCTGTATTTTGACCAGAAAGTTTATAGGACGTTTATATTTCCTGCCAGGCAAAAGACTAGATTTTGATATCATTTATTTAATTATAAAATAAAGAATTATATTCATACTCACATCTCATTTTCAAATGCTACAACAGACTCTGAAAAGTTGAGAAAAATTTTATAATGTCATTCAGATAGTAATTAATGGAGACATATGTATTCCTAATACTCAAGTGCTGTTACATTGAATTAAAACCATGAGTGAGGTATAATTGTTATGTTCTCTGTTTTATTGAGGCTCCATATAAGAAGTGATAATATACAGGATATTGATCTATTGACTATAAAATTATCAGTGAAATTTTTTCTGTTATCTTTTAATTGTGCCTTATATGGAAACTAATAAATCACTTCTAAATTTGATTTGAGGATAAAGTAGTGTTATCTCTTAAAGAATTAATGTTTTCTTTTATTATAATAAATACAAGTAAATAGTTTTTCTTTTTTTTTAATTTTTTTTGGGCTTTTGCTTCCATGAAACTTTAAATTTTAAAGCTCAATCATGGAAATTATTTTAGGAGGTTAGAAGATTGATGTATTTTCTTCTTCATTGCTTAAAACATTTTTCTTTTAATATTGACAGTTCTCTTTTACTCTAAGTCTGAAACCCATTCTTAAGAAAAGGTTTAAATCATAAATAATTAATATAGATTTGGAGTCAAAATATATATTTTTAAAATAAGACTTCTCAAATCTGTCTCTCATCTATCTTCCTACCTATCTATGTTATTATCCCACATTAAAAAAAATTGTTTTTAAACTGATTTATTGTTTTAGCAAGTCTTAAGTATTACTCTTTCAGAGCTCAAATTGAATATTTATTTAAGAAAAAGCTTGCAACATTCTTTTAAAGGACATAACTTACAAATTAGATTTCAGTTAAAAAATGATGAAATGCCAAGTCTTAGTTCACAGTTTATTTTAAATTTTATAAGAGTTTGCACTTGTCTTCTTTTCTCCTCCTGTCCTTCTCTGAAACATTCCAGTCATTATCACATTGTATTTATAGCAATCTTTCCTCTGAAAATGTGTTCATGGAACACTGACCATGTTTCATATATAAAAATGAATCCAAAGTAAATTGATTGAAAATATACATAATGTGTTTGAGTTTAGATGACATCAAAGCAACTGGGCACCTTGTTCCTTAGGGCACTTCAGGTGTTTAATGCATGTCATTTTCTGGCCAGATCTGTGCTAGAACGAATCCAAGTAGTCACTTGGCATTGTGGAAAACAAACAAAAAAAAGATGACAAAATTTTTCATTTCCTATGTAGTTCTTTTGATGTACCCTAGGATAATAAGCATCATGAGTTCTCAACAGCACTTTGATGTAGTCTGTCTGGTTTGACCCTATTTGCTTTTCTGACTGTGTAGAGCTAGAGGGAATTTCATTCCTTGAATCCCAAAGATACAAATCAAACTTTACTACCTTCTATAGGTCTTCTTTTTAAATAAGCCTATGTGCATTTAAATTATGCACATCTACCTGTTAATATTTTCACTTACTTTGTGTATTTAATTTGCTACATATATGATATAACCATTTATTTGTACTTCTTTTCCTTGCTTAATTTCAGATAAATTTTTCTGCATTAGTTGGGGTCTTAAGATAAAGCAGAAAATATTATTAAGCCTGTAATAAGCTAACCTAATTTGTCCGATCCGAGACTATTGAAGCTAACAGATCAAATGTTACCTTTCAGGGCAAATGTTGAAAACAGCCCTGGCTTTTGGAAAGAAATTGTTAATAAATAGCCAAATTACTTGAATTGTGATGAAACAAAAAGAAATATCATTATTTCTTGATGGTGATGATGGTGCTCAATTATGTCTGACTTTTACTACCCCATGGATTATAACCTGCCAGGTTCCTCTGCCCATGGAATTTTCCAAGCAAGAATCCCAAAGTGGGTTGCCATGTTTTTTCTCCAGGGGGTCTTCCTGACTCTGGGATTGAACTGGAGTCTCCTGCATTAGCAAGCAAATTCTTTACCACTAGCACCACTTTACTTATGGTTAAATAGCTTAAACATTTTGGAAAAAGAGCAAATATTAACTTAAGTATTCTAATTATAGGTGAGTTCCAGGTTTGGTGGTGCTTTTTCTGGGTTTTACTTTTCCTGAATATATTGCTAGTATCTGAATCAAGATGTTCCCTAATATAACTCCATGACTAGATGTTTACATCTTTAGTATTCTGATGTTTGAAAGTGGCAATATAAAATAATTATGCTCAGAAATGTGAAGTTTACTGGCTCTGCTGTCACTGTGGTATTTATTAGCAGGTTATATTTATTAGCATAGATTTATTTATTTATTAGCATAGATTATAACATGAAGTGGGGATTTTTATGATGTATTGATCAAAGTAGATAATACAGAAAGATAATTTAGAGCTTAAGGTGAACTTATTAGTTGGACTGTAACTAGTAATCAATTATTCAAATGATCAAAAGTCCACACTTCACTTTCTGCTATGTACATAAATCCCTCCATATGTCTTAGATACATAAGAGTGTCGTTTTACATAGCGTGAACAAATTTGACTTAAGTTTTCCCCCCTTCTATTTAATATCGGAGCTATATGACATGATGGAATGTTTTTCACTGTGCCTCCATGATGCCTGTAAGGGCATCTCTAGTCATCGCCTCCTCTGGATTGGAGGAGACACGATGTCCTTTGACCAACTGCACGATGGCTGACTCAGTCAAGTCCTGCCCTGAGGGGAGGCTCTGAACTCTCTTTTGTTTCACATTCTTGAAGGCTTTTCCTGGCCAGTGCTGATTTGGCAGGAGTGTGCTCTTGGGCTGTTGGGATGCTGCCATTGCTTGGTCCTGAAACTGGAGTGAGTAGGATCCTGCCAAAGATTAGACTGAGAAATCTGGATGCATGCTGGCAATCTGAGCAAAAGCTCCAGCCAAACTGGCACAGTGGGGAAAACCTTGGAGTTTCACAATTATTTTAGACAAAATACGAAGTTTGTGAGCTTTCGAAACATTATGTAAATCAGCCTTAATTCCTAATTCACAAGAGCACAGAGGTCCATCACTTGTGGTACATCTGTAAATGTAGGAGTGCCCTGACTCATGTCAAACTGAACCTTGGTTTGCAAAGAGGAAATCGAACCACGCTGCTGTGGTGATGCTTCAGCACCCGTGGCAGAGGGCAGGAAACTCAGGTGTCTTAAGTCCCTTCTCAAGTGGATTCTGGTTACATCCTAGCCATGGTCTGGGAGCTGCCAGTCTGTGGGTGTGTTTACGATTTGAGGAAGCTGATGTGGAATATAAACAGTGCCATTTATGGAGTGCCTAATCTCATTTAGGGTAATCCTCACAAAGGTCTTGTGAGGCAGGCACTCTGTTGTTCCTACTTTTATCATGTAAAGCTGAGGTTTAATATGTATATAATTTTACCTTGATTGAGGTATAATTGATATGCACAGTTATAAAACATATGAAGCATATATTGTGACTCAACATACATTATATATTGTATGTTTCACAATATATATCGTGAAAGGATTTTCCCTGTCTAGTTAATTATTTACTTTTAACAAATCCATCATCTTACTTTTTTTTTTTCTCTCTTGTGAGACCATTTAAGTTCCACTCTTCTGTCAAAGTTCAGTTATATAGTTGATCCTTGAACAACACATGTTGCAGCTGCACAGTTCTGCTTGTATAAGAACTTTACTTTTTTCAATAGCAAATACTACAGTACCTATTGATCTGTGGATGTGGAACTTCAGATACAAGGAATTATGGATTTGAAGAGCCAACTATAAATTAGACTCAGATTTCTGAATACTTAAAGGGTGGGTGCCCCTAACCCTAGCTTTATTCAAGGATCAACTGTTCAGTAAGTGTTATCGACTATAGTCACTACGTTATACCCTAGATCCTCAGTCTTTACTCATCTTAGAGCTAAAACTTTATATCCTTTACCAATCTTTCTTCAAAGCTCCTGGCAATACTTTTATACTCTCTGTCACTATGAGAGTTTGACATTTTCTTCTCTTTTTTAAAACATATTTTATATTGAACTATATAGTTATCAACAATGTTGTGTTAGTTTCAGGTGTACAGCAAAGTGATTCAGATATAAACATACATTTATCTATTGTTTTTCAAATTCTTTTTTCAACCCCATGGACTATAGCCTGCCAGGCTGCTCTGCCCATGGGATTCTCTCTGCAAGAATATTGGAGTGGAGGTTGAGGAGGAAGGTAGAAGAAGGGTGCTTGCTAGTGAAGGTGAAGAGATCAACAACTATTTGTTCCTGCCACTTTGAATTAGACTTCCTTGGATATATTAGAGATCAAGTCCTAAACCTTTAGAGTGGGAGCACTGACTCCAAGACCCTAGACTACCAGAGAACTAACCCTAGAGAGTATCAAATAGTGAGAACTCCCACAATGGAAATCACTTGAATACAAGACCTGGCATTACCCAACCACCAGTAGCACCCTGTGCAGGACGTCTCATCCAAACAACAAAAAAACCCCCAAAATACAAACCCAGTCATCAACAGACAGTATTACCACTTCAATCAGCCTTGTTCATCAGAGGAAAAACACAAAAAACTCAACATAAATCTCACCCTACACGAAGCTTACACAAATCATGGCACCAACCTTAGGAGGGCAGAAAACAAAAGGAAGAAAGAATTCAGCCTTGAAGCCTGGGTAAAGGAGACTTCAAACACAGTAAGTTTTTTTTTTTTTTTTTTTTAATGAAAAGGCAGAGAAATACTGCACAAATGAAGGAATAAACTAGAAACATGAAAGTCCAAACAAATGAAGAAGAAATAGGCAAGCTACCTGAAAAGAATTCAGAAAAATGATAGTAAAGATGATAAAAAACCTTGAAAACAGAATGGAGAAAATGCAAAGATAAATTAACAAAGACTTAGAAGAATTAAAGAATAAACATGAAGAGACAAGCAACACAATTACTGAAATTAAAAATGCTCTTCAGTTCAGTTCATTTCAGTCACTCAGTCATATGTGACTCTTTGCAACTGCAGCACCTCATGGACCATAGTATGCCAGGCCTTCCTGTCCATCACCAACTCCCAGAGTTTACTCATACTCATATCTATTCAGTTGGTGATGCCATCCAACCATCTCATCCTCTGTGATCCCCTTCTCCTCCCAGCAGCAATCAATCTTTCCCAGCAGCAGGGTCTTTTCCAATGAATCAGCTCTTCACATCAGGTGGCCAAAGTATCAGAGTTTCATCTTCAGCATCAGTCCTTCCAATGAATATCAAGAATAATTTCCTTTAGGATGGACTGGTTAGATGCCCTTGCTGTCCAAGGGACTCTCAAGAGTCTTTTCCAATACCACATCAGTACCACATCTCTCCAATACCATTCAAAAGCATCAGTTCTTTGGTGCTCAGCTTTCTTTATAGTCCAACTATCACATCCATACATAACTACTGGAAAAACCATCACTTTGACTAGACTAACCTTTGTTGGCAAAGTCATATCTCAGCTTTTTAATATGCTGTCTAGGTTAGTCATAACTTTTCTTCCAAGGAGCAAGCCTCTTTTACTTTCATAGCTGCAGTCACCATCTGCAGTGATATTGGAGCCCCCAAAACTAAATATTTTAAAAGGAATCAATAGCAAACTATCTGAAAGAGAAGACTGAATCAGTGAGCTGGAAGATAAAATGGTGGAAATAACTTCTGAAAAGCAAATAAAGTAAAAAGAATGAAAAGAACTGAGGATAGTCTCAGAGACCTCTGGGACTACATCAAACACACTAACATGTGAATTATAGAGGTCACAGAAGAAAAGAAGAGAAGGCAATGGCACCCCACTCAAGTACTCTTGCCTGGAAAATCCCATGGACAGAGGAGCCTGGTAGGCTGCAGTCCATGGGGTCACTAAGAGTCGACACGACTGAGCAACTTCACTTTCACTTTTCACTTTCATGCATTGGAGAAGGAAATGGTAACCTACTCCAATATTCTTGCCTGGAGAATCTCAGGGACAGGGGATCCTGGTGGGCTGCTGTCTATGGGGTCACGCAGAGTTGGACATGACTGAAGTGACTTAGCAGCAGCAGAAGAAGAAGAAAAAGAGAAAAAGAAAGGGTATGAGAAAATTCTTGAAGAGATTATAGTTGAAAATTCCCCCAGCATGGAAAAGGAGGTAGTCAATCAAGTCCAAAAGGCACAAAGAGTCCCATACAGGATAAACCCAAGGAGAAACATACAAAAACACATACTAATCAAACTTAGGAAGACTAAACAGAAAGAAAGAATATTAAAAGCAGCAAGAGAAAAGCAACAAGTAACATACACAGGAATATGCTTCACAGCTGATCTTTCAGCAGAAACTCTGCAGGCCAGAAAGGAATGGGACGATATAGTTAAAGTACTGAAAGGGAAAAATATACAACCAAGATTACTGTACCTGGCAAGGATCTCATTCAAAATTGATGGAGAAATAAAAAGCTTTTAAGACAAGCAAAAGTTACGAGAATTCAGTACCACCAAATCAGCTTTACAACAAATATTTAAGGGACTTATATAGTCAAGAAATATAAGAGAAGAGAAAATATCTACAAAATCAACCCCCCCAAAATTGAGAAAATGCAATGAGAATAAAGATATCAATAATTACTTTAATGTATATGGATTAAATGCTCCAATCAAAAGAAACAGACTGGTTAAATGGATACAAAAACAAGACCCATATATAAGCTGTCTACAAGAAACCCACTTCAGACCTAAAGACAGATATAGACTGAAAGTGAGAGGATGGAAAAATATATTCCATGCAAATGGGAAGCAAAAGAAAGCTGGATAATAATCAACAGTTTACTGAAGAAATAGAAAAATATCTAGAAACAAATGACAATGAAAATATGACAACTCAAAACCTATTGCATGCAGCAAAAGCAGTTCTAAGAGGGAAGTTTATAGCAATACAATCCTACCTCAAGAAGCAAGAAAAACATTGAATAGAAAACTTAACTTCACACCTATGTCAAATGGAAAAAGAAGAACAAAACCCCCCCAAAATTAGTGGAAGGAAAGAAATCATAAACATCAGACCAGAAATAACTGAAAAAGCAATGAAAGAGACAGTGGTAAAGATAAATAACACTAAAAGCTGGTTCTTTGAGAAAATAAACAAAATTGACAAACCTTTAGCCAGACTCATCAAGAAAAAAAGAGAGAAGAATCAAATCAACAAAATCAATGAAATGAAAAAGGAGAGATTACAACAATGAGGAATACAAAGGATTATAAGAGTAACTATATATTATAAGAATAACTGTATGGCAATAAAATGGATAACCTGAAAGAAATGGATAGATTCTTAGAAAAGTTCAATCTTCTAAGACTGAACTGGGAAGAAATAGAAATTATAAGCAACCCAATTATAAATACTGAAATTGAAGCAGGAAACATATGAAGAAGACTTAATGCCTATCCTTTGAAAACTCTTTCAAAAAATTGCAGAGGAACACTTCCAAACTCAATTCTACTAGACTACCAATACCCTGATAATAAAACCAGACAATACAAAAAAAGAAAACTACAGGTCATCAACAGTGAAAAACTGAAAGCATTCCCCCTAAGATCAGGAACAAGACAAGGGTGTCCTCTTTCACCACTGTCATTCAACGTAGTTCTGGAAGTCCTAGCTACAGCAGAGAAGAAAAAGAAATGAAAGGAATCCATATCAGAAAAGAAGTATTTTGCAGGTGACATGATATTGTACATAGAAAACCCTAAAGACAGTATCATAAAATTACTAGAGCTAATCAATGAATTTAGCAAAATCTCAGGAAAGAAAATCAATACATAGAAATCACTTGCATTTCTACATACTAATAATGAAAAATCAAAAGAGAAATTAAGGAATCAATCCCATTCACCGTTGCAACAAAAAGAATCAAATATCTAGGAATAAACTTACATAAGGAGACAAAATAATTGTACACAGAAAATTATAAGAAGGAAATGATGAAAGAAATCAAAGATGAAATAAACAGATATAGAGATATTCCACGTTCCTGGGTAGGAAGAATCAATATTGTGAAAATATCTATACTACCAGATGCAATCTACAGATTCAATGGGATCCCTATCAAATTACCAATGGCATTTTTCACAGAACTAGAACAAAAAATTTCACAATTCATATGGAAACACAAAAGACCCTGAATAGCCAAAGCAGTCTTAAGAAAGAATAGAGCTAGAGGAATCAACCTTCCTGACTTTATATTATACTACAAAGCTACAGTCATCAATACAGTGTGGTACTGGCACAAAAACAAAAATATAGACCAATGGAACAAGATAGGAAGCTCGGAAATAAACCCACGAACCTATGGGTACCTTATTTTCGACAAAGGAGGCAAGAATATACAATGGGGAAAAAAACAGCCTCTTCATTAAATGATGCTGGGAAAACTGGACAGCTACATGTAAAAGAATAAAATTAGAACACTTCTTAACAGCATACACAAAGATAAACTCAAAATGGATTAAAGACCTAAATGTAAGACCAGAAACTATAAAATTCTTAGAGGAAAACATAGGCAGAACAGTCAATGACATAAATCAAAGCAAGATCCTCTATGCTCCACCTCCTAGAGTAACGGGAAAAAAAAAAAGTAAACAAGTGGGACCTGATTAAACCTCAAATCTTTTGCAGCGCAATGGAAACTATAAGCAAGATGAAAGACAACTCTTAGAATGGGAGAAAATAATAGCAAATGAAACAACTGACAAAGGATTCATTTCCAAAACATACAAGCAGCTCATAAAACTCAATACCAGAAAAACAAACATGACAATAAAAAAGTGGGAAAAAGACCTAAACAGACATTTCTCCAAAGACATACAGATAGCTAACAAGCACATGAAAAATGCTCAACATTGCTCATTATTAGAGAAATGTGAGATATCACCTCACACTGGTCAGAATGGCCATCATCAAGAAGTTTAAAAACAATAAATGCTGGAGAGAGTACGGAGAAAAGGAAATGCTCTTGCATTCTTAGTGGGAATGTAAACTGATGGGATTCCTTAAAAAGCTAGGAATAAAAGCACCTTATGACCCAGAAACCCCACTCCTAGGCATATACCCTGAGGAAACCAAAATTGAAAAAGACACATGTATCCCATTTTTCGTAGAACTATTGTAAATGCAGAAAATACGTGTGCATGTTTTTGCCTAGGGAAGCCCATTAGATGGGGCTTCCCTGGTGGCTTAGTGGGAAAGAATCAGCCTGCGATGCAGGAGACTTAGGTTCAGTCCCTAGGTCCTTGAGGAATAGAAAGGTTCAGTATTTGTTAATTCAAAATTTATGGTAGATTTATAGTACATAAACTACTTCAGATGATGAGCATTAACTGTGTATCTTTGGACCAGTTGTATATCTTTGAATCATGTGTTTTATACTTTTTTAAAAGCTAAAGAAATAATCATATAGGAGAATGTTACTATAAGGATGTGTTGCTAACTGAAAAATGTATAGAATTATATGGAAAACCTTTCCTTTAAGTGTGAATCAGTATATTTTACAGTTTTTTTAAGTAAAAGAATTCTATAGCAAAATAAGTGACTCACTGTGTAATGCCATTTTTTCTTTGTGACCCCATGGACTGTAGCCTACTGGGCTCCTCCGTCCATGGGATTTTCCAGGCAAGAGTACTGGAGTGGGTTGCCATTTCCTTCTCCAGAGGATCTTCCTGACCCAGGGCTTGAACCCTGGGTCTCCCACACTGTAGGCAGATGCTTTACCATCTGAGCCACAAGGGAAGCTGTGTAATGCCATAATAAGTATTAATTTTATTTTCCAAGTCATCTTTATTGTTTGTATATTACTTTTTATTTTGAAATAAAATTCAGTAATGGTATTAAACACATCAAAAAATAAAAAGAATATTGGAGTTGGGTGCCATTTCCTCCTCCAGGGCATCTTCCTGACCCAGGGATTGAACCTGAGCTTCTTACATCTCCTGCATTGACAGGGGGATTCTCTAACACTAGTGCCACCTGGGAAGCCCCTGAGCACATTCTTTTTCAGATTCTTTTCCAATTTAGGTTATTATAGATTGTTAACCAGAGTTCCCTGTGCTATACAGTAGATCCTTGTTGATTATCAATTTTTTTTTGGATTCCAAATATAAGTAATATTGTGTAGTATTTGTCTTCTTTTGTCTGGCTTATTACACTTTGCATAATACCCTTAAGTTTCATTCACGTTGTGGCACATCACAGGATTTCCTTCTTACTTATGTTAGAATAATACTCCATTGTGTATATAGACCATACGTTTTTTATCCATTCATCAATTGACAGTTATTCTCAATAATGCTACAGTGAGTGTAGGGGTGCAGATATCTCTTTGATATTCAGTTTTCATTTGCTCTCTATATATACTCAGAAATGGGATTGTTAGCGTGATCATTCTATTTTTAATATTTTGAGGAACTTCCATAATGTTTTCCATAGTGGCTCGTCAACAGTGTATCAGTTTAGTTCAGTCGCTCAGTCGTATCCGACTCTTTGCGACCCCATGAATCGCAGCACGCCAGGCCTCCCTGTCCATCACCAACTCCTGGAGTTCACTCAGACTCGCGTCCATCGAGTCCGTGATGCCATCCAGCCATCTCACCCTCTGTCGTCCCCTTCTTCTCCTGCCCCGAATCCCTCCCAGCATCAGAGCCTTTTCCAATGAGTTAACTCTTCCCATGAGGTGGCCAAAGTACTGGAGCTTCAGCTTCAGCATCATTCCTTCCAAAGAAATCCCAGGGCCAATCTCCTGCAGAATGGACTGGTTGGATCTCCTTGCAGTCCAAGGGACTCTCAAGAGTCTTCTCCAACACCACAGTTCAAATGCATCAATTCTTTGGTGCTCAGCCTTCTTCACAGTCCAACTCTCACATCCATACATGACCACANTCCCCCCCAGCATCACAATCTTTTCCAATGAGTCAACTCTTCGCATGAGTTGGCCAAAGTACTGGAGCTTCAGCTTTAGCATCATTCCTTCCAAAGAAATCCCAGGGCCAATCTCCTGCAGAATGGACTGGTTGGATCTCCTTGCAGTCCAAGGGACTCTCAAGAGTCTTCTCCAACACCACAGTTCAAATGCATCAATTCTTTGGTGCTCAGCCTTCTTCACAGTCCAACTCTCACATCCATACATGACCACAGGAAAAACCATAGCCTTGACTAGATGGACCTTAGTCAGCAAAGTAATATCTCTGCTTTTGAATATGCTATCTAGGTTGGTCATAACTTTTCTTCCAAAGAGTAAGCACCTTTTAATTTCATGGCTGCAGTCACCATCTGCAGTGATTTTGGAGCCCAGAAAAATAAAGTCTGACACTGTTTCCACTGTTTCCCCGTCTATTTCCCATGAAGTAATGGGAGTGGATGCCATGATCTTCGTTTTCTGAATGTTGAGCTTTAAGTCAACTTTTTCAGTCTCCTCTTTCACTTTCATCAAGAGGCCCTTTAGTTCCTCTTCACTTTCTGCCATAAGGGTGGTGTCATCTGCATATCTGAGGTTATTGATATTTCTCCCAGCAATCTTGATTCCAGCTTGTGTTTCTTCCAGTCCAGCATTTCTCATGATGTATTCTTCATATAAGTTAAATAAGCAGGGTGACAATACAGTGTATAAGGGTTCCCTTTTCTTCACATCCTCACCAACACTTATAGCCTATGTTTTTTATGATAGCCATTCTGACAAGGTGGGTAGTAGTGTCTTATTGTGACTTTGATTTGCATTTCCCTGATGACTAGTGATGGTGAACATGTTTTTCATGTACCTGTTGGCCATTTTTATGGAATTTCATCCTCATGGGTATCTTGTAGTGCTTTTCAAAGTTTTGTTTACTTAGAAATCCCCAAGGGAGCTTTTAGAAATGTTGATACATGGTTTCCATGCAAACCAATTCCAATTTCATAGGCTTGGTACAAGTGTCACAAGTGATTATGTTTCAGCTGGCAAGAGGCCAGCCTGAAGCCTCTTTGCTGTCTCTTAATTGTACCCAAGTTGTGTACATGCATGTGTTGGAGTAGGGCTCCTTTTCATTTTCTTTTTTAAACTCACAAATTGCTTGTAGTGAGATCCAGACGTCTCAGCCCCAGTTTATTCTGTGGTGTTGCACTGACTTTCCTTAACACCATTCCTAAGGCTTCCCTGATGTCTCGGATGGTAAGGGATCTACCTGCAATGTGGGAGACCTGGGTTTGATCCCTGGGTTGGGAAGATCCCCTGGAGAAGAGAATGGTAACCCACTCCAGTATTCTTGCCTGGAGAATTCCATGGACAGAGGCTACAATGCATGGGATCGCAGAGTTGGACATGATTAACACTTTCACGTTCAAGCCCTTTTTAAATCTCTTCTATTCTACAAGCCTTTTATTTGCCATAGAGCCCCTAGCTTGCTCTATTTTGAGATTACTGAAACCTGTTCACTATCTTGGAAGATCCCAGTGATCTAAAATATGTTGATATTTAAAGTATTTGTATACATTTTTTTGCATCAGACTTGCTTTGAAGTCCTGTGGTAAAACAGATAAACTCAGTTGATCCAGTGACTTATTTCAGTACTCTGGGTTAATCATGCATTTTCCTGTCTGTAAAGAGACAATGTCTTACTGCACTATATAGAGTCTACAAAAGTTATTTGAGATCTTCAAAAATAAAGTTAAATAATTACTTGTATAGCTTGATCTACTGGTCTGAGAAAATAAAGGTAAAATATTTTGATAAATAATTTGGAGAGCCCCTAATATATGGTCAAGCTCACTTGAGTCTTTTTAAAAGTAGATTATTTCATTGACTGTATCTTATTTCTTAGCAGGAAAAATTTTGAGAAAAGTTCAGTGCTCTTGCTTCTAAGTGAAATTTAACATGAAAATTTGTGTCTTAAATATACAGACAGAAAATAAGAAAATAAGATGTTTTGTGAGCTTTAAGAATAGTGTCTTAAGACAAAAATAAAGTTTCCATGTTTATTTGTGTTCTATCTGATATCGATCTATATTTAAAACAATTCAATTTTTTTAGATTCAGCTTAATGCTATACATATTGACTCATGACTCTAAGATAAAATTTTTTGAGTGTTTTATAAGTAAAACCTTCCTATAAAAATGTGCATGTCTTGGAAATATGTGGGTTATTTTTCATATACCTTTTGATATTGATTTCTAACATAATTCAATAGTGATAAGAAAATAGACTCTGTATGATTTTTGTTCTTTTAGACCATGACATTTTTGCACCTTGTGTTATGTCCTGGATATTTTCCAGTGTCCCTTAGTTTATAAAATTGTAAAACTAGTCTCCTAGTAAATAAAATTTGTATTCTACTGTTGTGTGAAAATTGTATAAATCTTAATTATGTTGAATTAGTTTATGGTGCTTTTCAGTTCTACTATATCCTTCTACTTTTCTGTATATATATTAGTTTCTGAGAGTTTGATATTGAACTTCAAACTAAAATCTTAATTTATCTACTAAAATAATTGTAATATATGATGGAACTATATGTAACTTTGTTCTGTTGTTTCTAAGTCTCCTGTAAATGTGTTATTATACTTTCATAATTTAAAAAAGAGCAAAAAATGTGCTCATGATCAGATTAATTAGTGTAACTTATGGTTTTCCATTTATGTTTTTCTGAAATTATGGTGATTTCAAAAGATGTTAAAATTTATTTGATTTAGCATCTAGCCTAAGTGGTCATATTTCTTCAATGAATAGCTAGACAAACTGTTGTAATTTTAATGATGACTTATGCTTTGAAGAATAGGGCAATCCAAATGTCAACCCTTAATTTTAATTTTGTCTAGGTAGTATTCTGAAAATGCTTTCTCTTAAAGTCTTTGCTACAGGTCTTGCTGAGGGAAGATATTCCTGAAAATATAAATTGTAAAAATCAGGAAAACAATGTTTTGATACCTCTGTTATATTGTTAGGATTATGGCTTTAAAAAAAAGTCTGTAAGCTGTATGTTAATGCAGAAAGAGTCAAACTTTTCCTTGGTCACTGTTGTTTGGGGATCAGGATATAAATGCATTATGCATGACATTCATATCACAAAATATGTGATATATATTACAGGTATATGAGGGATATGAGTAAATTTGTATCATTACTGAATGAAGAGCTGTTGTAATAGGGCTGTGCTGTGCTTATTCCAATAATTTTTCTACAAAACAATCTTAATGGTGTTCCTTAGGAATTTAGAGGGAAGAGATGATCATTTGGTAGTTTTGGTAATGGCTTTGTGTTTTTCAAGGGGATAGAACTTTTTTACACTTGAGGAAAAGTAGCAGAACATTTGAAAAGTCTTTGGGGACAGCGATAGAGTGTGGGTGGTTGAAGAACCAGTGACACAAGTGGAAAGTAAGGGAAGATGTGAGGATTGGATCAGTGGAATAGAAGGTTTGGGGAACTCATTTCAGCTGGGGAGACTGACATGAGTAAAGGATGTAATGGAAATTAGCAGGTCATGTGCAGAGTCAGAAAGTTGTATCTGAGAATAGTCAGAAACCCAAATTGGAGAGTACAAGTGAGGTTGTAGATGTACGAGTCATTTGATGAAGAACTTTGAATTCTAGATTTAAAACTTTTTTAATGGATGATGTGGTCACCATAAGTCGCTATTGGAAGAATCTGTATGTATCACTGCAGAAAACAGTGAAGCAAATCCAGAGGCAGCATAGAGCCTGATTCCTACATGCAAACAATCAGCAGGAACTGGAGCCCTCCAGCCAGCCAGGGTCATCACTTAGACTCCTTTAGACACTAACTAGCTCCTGTGGGTATCTGAGTTTGCAACTCATGCCCTTAGGAATTTTAGTGGGAAGGGGGAAAACTTGGCAGCACTTATTTCTGCAGGTGACAGGTGACCTTCAAATACTGTTAGTCCTTCCAACATGTATACTGACCAAGAGGCTAAGTCGTCATGCCTCTCTGTCAGTGGGCATCAATCACTCCCTTCACCCAGGAAAATGCCAGTCACCTGACTGGTTATTTAGAATGGTACAGAGCAACTGCCATAAAGTTTCCATGTTATCAAGTAAACTTGCCATTCATGGTGTTAGCATACCAGAGAAATAACCTAAGGCAGAAGTTCAATTCAGATGAAAACTTGGGTTCACTTGTTGACAGAGGTTTCTCTAGGATACTGGCCTCAAGGAAGTTTTCAAGAGAGTCATCATAGTATAATCACTGCCCTGTCATTGAAAGATCTGAATTTATTTCTGCCGAGACACCACCCTTAGAGTTTGTGGTTTAATCAGTCTGGGGTAGGCCCCATGCATCAGTATTTTCTGTAAGTTCCTCCAGATGACTGTATAGTCAAGTTTGGAAACTCCTGATCTAAGTCATTAGCACACATATGCTTCTTGCTCATGTGCCGGATGTGAACAAAGTTGGATAGTTGCCCAAACAGGTGATTCTAGGGTGGAAGATTCTTACAACTGAGACAAGGAAGTGGGGAGGTATCTTGAAGTCAAATAACTGGGATAATAAAAATCTACAGGTACTATCAAGAGAAACCAAGCATGTAGCTAGGAAAAGTATACAAACATCAAGTCTAAACATTAATCTGGGGCAAAAATGGAAGAAAGAGGAGCAAGCTAAGTACCCAAGAGTGAAGCCAATAGGTTGTCAGGTGTGGGGAATGTCTAAGAGAGATTCTCAGGACTGAGTTTAGCATTAAGCTGTGAGTGTATTTTCTCTTTCCCAGTGTTTCTCCTGAATTTTGTACAGGCAACAATGTTACAGGCTGTGAGAGTTGTACTGTAAAGAAGGCTGAGCACTGAAGAATTGATGCTTTTGAACTGTGGTATTGGAGAAGATTCTTGAGAGTCCCTTGGACTGCAAGGAGATCCAACCAGTCCATTCTGAAGGATATCAACCCTGTGATTTCTTTGGAAGGAATGATGCTAAAGCTGAAGCTCCAGTACTTTGGCCACCTCATGCAAAGGGTTGACTCATTGGAAAAGACTCTGATGCTGGGAGGGATTGGGGGCAGGAGAAGAAGGGGACGACAGAGGGTGAGATGGCTGGATGGCATCACTGACTCAATGGGGGTGAGTCTGAGTGAACTCCGGGAGTTGTTGATGGACAGGGAGGCCTGGCGTACTGCGATTCATGGGGTCGCAAAGAGTCGGACACGACTGAGCGACTGAACTGAACTGAACTGAATGCCACTGGCAGTCGCTTGAACTTTAGAAGATTAAAGATTATAATATTGCAGAGTATATAGAGCCAAGGACGCATTTAAACCTGTTGTACTTGGAAAAAAACATTTTAAAAGCACCTTTATCGCCTCTCTCCTTCAAAAGTTCACACATAAAACCAAATCAGTGGACCTATTTGAAACGATCTCAAGAAAAATTGTCACTCCCACCTCCACCCAGGCTGTTTCTCATTCTCTCTCTAAAATCTCTAAAATATCCTAAACAATATTCAAACAACTGTTTTCTCTTACTCCACCTTCTGTTTTACTTTTAATTTAATGTTTTAAAAATCTCTAGTATGGCTAAGCCATACTTTTTCCTTCTGGAGTAGTAGCTGAGGCTTAGAATCTGTTATACTGAGTTCAAATCCCTGTTTCTTAATTGACTAAATGTACAACCTTGATCAGGTTACTTAGCTTCTCCCAGTTTCAGGGTTAGTCATCTTTAAAATGAGAATAGGTCTCTAATGGTTCTTGTGATGATTGGATGAAGTACTTCATTTTATGCCTACGTATAGTAGCTACTCAAAAAACCCTAACCTTGGAGAGAGAGAGGAATACAAATGCCTTATGCTGCACAGGGGAAGGAGCTACCTCTTCTAGGAGGTATGCCTAAGTAGCAATTGGTTTTGATTTAAACATTTTCCCATAAATTTTACCTTGTTCCTGTTTTCCAGTGAGTAAAGTTGGCATGGGTTGTGAGTTTGATGGATTATGCCCAACTTTGTTTCACAATCTTTACACCCACCAGTTGTTAGATGTAGATAGCATTTTACTTAGAGGAATGCAAAACTATTGGAAAATCACAGCCTTAACACTGCATGAACGTATATGTTATTTCTTACTTTAGTTTAAAATACCAATGCATGACTTTTTTTTACCTGAGACTTTGAGATAGCTTGACTGAGCGACTGAACTGAACTGAACTGAGAAATTTCAAAAGGTATTAAATCAATTTGTTTCTCAGGCAGTAGGATGTAAAAGCTTTTTCCCCCTTTCTGATTAATGGAATCAACTCTAGTTGGCGAAAGAGTGTTGGAATTGCTGTATTTTAAAAGGTATGTCTGTGGTTACTGTAATACATTTTTTATTTTAGGTTAAGAGTGTTTTTTTTCTTTTTTTTACATTTCTAAGTTATTGATGGTGTCATGTATGTATCCTAGAGTTGCCCATAGAGCAGAAATAATTCATTGTTTGTTTTTTAACTTGTTCATAAAGCCAGCAGATTTTTATTAAACTTTTTGCTTGTTTTTTGGCCAGGTCTTGTGCTTCTAAGCACTGTAGCTACTAGCAAGGAAAACCTAGATACTGCTTTCAAGACCTTAGTCCAGCAGACAAACACCAATAACAAGCAAAATGATATTTATATGGAAGCAGCAATGAATAGTGAAAAGAGGATGACTCTATCATTAGACGAATCTGTCTTAAAAACTGCCATGTCATAGCTATATGCTCTTGAGCAAAGTATAAGTCTCAGTAGTTAGTAATATCTCCTTTCAGTTCAGTTCAGTTCATTTCAGTCACTCAGTCATGTCCGACTCTTTGTGACCCCATGAATCGCAGTACGCCAGGCCTCCCAGTCCATCACCATCTCCCGGAGTTCACTTAGACTCACACCCATCGAGTCCATGATGCCATCCAGCCATCTCATCCTTGGTCGTCCCCTTCTCCTCCTGCCCCCAATCCCTCCCAGCATGAGAGTCTTTTCCAATGAGTCAACTTTTCCTATGAGGTGGCCAAAGTACTGGAGCTTCAGCTTCAGCATCATTCCCTCCAAAGAAATCCCAGGACTCATCTCCTTCAGAATGGACTGGTTGGATCTCCTTGTAGTCCAAAAGACTCTCAAGAGTCTTCTCCAACACCACAGTTCAAAAGCATTGATTCTTCAGCACTCAGCCTTCTTCACAGTCCAACTCTCACATCCATACATGACCACAGGAAAAACCATAGCCTTGACTAGACGGACTTTAGTCGGCAAAGTAATGTCTCTGCTTTTGAATATGCTATCTAGATTGGTCATAACTTTTCTTCCAAGGAGTAAGTGTCTTTTAATTTCATGGCTGCAGTCACCATCTGCAGTGATTTTGGAGCCCCCCAAAATAAAGTCTGACACTGTTTCCACTGTTTCCCCGTCTATTTCCCATGAAGTAATGGGACTGGATGCCATGATCTTCGTTTTCTGAATNCTCTGCTTTTGAATATGCTATCTAGATTAGTCATAACTTTTCTTCCAAGGAGTAAGTGTCTTTTAATTTCATGGCTGCAGTTTGTAGATATAAACCATGACAAAACTCAAAATAGAAGTTCAGTTCCATAGTATGATACAGAAAATCTACCAAAAACAAAGAAATGATAACTTCATACTTAACTGTAGAATATTTAAAGTTTTCTTCCAGATTTTGTGGAGAAGATAAAAATCCCTGCTATCACTGCTTTATGCAATATCACCCAAGAAATCCTTAGCAAGACTTAGTGTGGTCAAAAATACTTTCTAAAAATAGGCAAAGTAAAAAGTAAAGTTTGGGGCATTCTTTGTCCCATAGAGATGTCAGAAAATAACATAACTATGAAAAATTGTAGGTGTAGAGTGAGGTAAATCACTGTTTTTCAAGTTAGAGAGTCAATGATAATGTACTTCAATAAGTAAGACTACTGAAACTAACTGAGACTACCAGTCTTCCCTTGTAGTTCAGTCGATAAAGAATCTGCCTGCAATGCAGGAGCTAGGTTTCAATATCCAGGTTGGAAAGAACCCTGGAGAAGGAAATGGCAAACCATTCCAGTATCCTTGTCTGGAAAATCGCTTGGACAGAGGAGCCTGGTGGGCTACAGTCCATGGACTCACATAGAGTCAGGCACAACAGAGCCATTAACACTTTCACTTTTTCATTGAGACTAAGGGAATTTATAGCATTAGTCTTAGAATTAAAAACAGGAAATTCCCTTAGTGGTCCAGTGGTTGACTCTGTGCTTTCTTTGGCCAAGAAAAAAAGTAAAACTAGAAAGAATTAAGAGTTGACTTTAGGGTAGAAGACCAGAGTTGGGGGAAGGTGGAATGCAATACTGTAGTTTTCCTTATAAGCTTTTTTTATTTTGTTCATTTTATAACATACTGAAGTTTTTATTGAAATTATTTTAAAATCACATATCATGGTACTGTTGAAAGTGTGCGTGCTTTGAAAGAGTTGGCTTTGGATCCAAATCCTGATCTACCACTTATTAATTGGTGACATTTACTATGTTACTTAAACTTCTGCACGGAATGTTGTTTTTATAAAGATTATTTGCAATAAATATTCAGAAACTGTACATATACCTCATATGTACCTTATATATATTTTATAATTTTTTCATTTAATAATATTTTATAAATTATTTCTTTGTCAACAAACACACTTTTACAACATTATTTTTAAATGTCAAAGAAATAACCCATTATATACAAATTGGAATTTGTTAACTGAACACCTTAAGTTTAGCAACATATTTAGTTTTCGTATTTATTTGCAATGATAAAAAGTGCTGTAATAAACATTCTGAAAAATAATTTTGGCTTATATCTTAGGAATGTTGCTTCAGGATTACGCATTAGAAGTGGAACTCCTAAACCATATAATATGTGCATTATTAAGGTGTTTATTTCAAATTGCCCTCAAGAAATATTGTAAAAATGTTCCCTTCACTGCTGATGCATGAAATATAAGTAGCTGTATTCCTGTTACATTAACACACTATTATATTTTAGTATATTTTGCCAATATCATGTGTTTAAAAATTTTTGTTTTTTGAAACTTATAAAGTACTGTAGAATTTAAAGAATCATTCAATAAAAAAGTAAAAACAAAAATTTTATAAACAAAATAAATTAAAAACATATTTCCTCCCATATTAATCTGTTTCCATAGTTGTATATATCTGCATGTATACTTTAAAATTTTTATTTTACATTATGTTTTAATATATTGTTCTCATTTATCAATCTTATTTTTCAGTATATTCTTAGCTGTTCTCAATGACACACACAAAAATAGTATTAAATGTGCCAGGATTTCATTGATTCATTCATTTATTCCATCAGCCATGTGCTTTGACAAGATGTAGTGGCAGTGTAAATGGTTGTAGTATTTCCCCAAAACAGATTAAATTTCTCTAATTACTGCAAGTATGCTTAGGAAAAGTTGAGCAGTTTAAATAGTAGAAATCTATAACAAAAAGCGTATTGGGACATATTTTTCTAGATCTTGTATATTACAAAGTGTACTTCTATTACTTTTATACTTGACAAATTTATTGCTTATTATGAATTTTGAGATTCCAAACATTTTCACCCAAACCTCGGTGGCATTGATCCCTTCTTTTCTAGCATTTAGTAAAAGGTTAGTTTCTATACTCTGGAAAACAAATGATGACACAGAATGAAGGGAGGAAAAGGTTTATTGGTAGGTAAGCCTCTGAAGATAGAGGGAAGGAAGCAGAATTGGGCAGGGAAAGCATTCAGGTCATGGTATGGATCTGAAATTTGTGAAAGGAAAGAAGGAAGGAAACGTTGAGTAGGACGAGCCTCAGACTGTGATGCATCTGACAAAGTCTCGGCCAGAGCTGTGCGAAGCTGCAGAGCAAACAAGTTCCACTAAAAAGTCTTTGGGCAGAAATTCTTCTCATTCTCTTAACAAGGTCTTTTGCAGAGCAATAGGTTGATTTTGATAATGTCCCTTCCTTCCTTCCTTCTTTCCTTTCTCTGCGTTTCCTTTTTCTTTCTATTTTTTACCCTTTGGGCCATGCTTTTTGTGTCATATCTAGGAACTTTTTGCTTAACCCAAATGCTGCAGATTTTCTACTATGTTTTCCAATAAAAATTTAATTTTTTTATTTTACATTTAGATTTATGATTCATTTTAACTTAACTTTTATATAAGGTATGAATTATGAGTCCAGGTTCTTTTTGTTGTTGCTGTTCCTTTTTAGCATATGGAATTCTATTGTTCCAGAAATTACCCAACTTTTCTCCAGTGAAATTTTCCTGTTGTATACCAAGTTACCACCGTCTTCCCCAGTGGCTCAGAGGGTAAAGCGCCTGCCTGCAATGCGAGAGACCTGGGTTCGATCCCTGGGTCGGGAAGTTCCCCTGGAGAAGGAAATGGCTACCCACTCCAGTATTCTTGCCTGGAGAATCCCATGAATGGAGGAGCCTGCTGGACTACAGTCTATGGGGTTGCAAAGAGTTGGACATGACTGAGGGAGGTCACTTCACTTCACTTCACACCAAGTTATCATATGTGTAGGTCTGTTTCTAGACATTTAATTTCATCGTGCCAATAAAATACTCTTTCAACTATCATAACTTTATAATGTTTGATATTGTAGGCAAATCCCCTACCTCATATATTTTCCTTCAAAACTTTTTGATTCTTCTAGAGTCTTTATTATTCTCTTTGAGTTTTAAAACTACTTTGTCACATACCATAAAAATATAGGAATTTTTGTAAGTCTTGACCCAAAAAGGTCACAATTTCTATATATTTGTCGTTATATAGTGTGCTGGTGTTGACTGAAAACTTTTCCTGAAATGGGACAGAACTGTATGGTTTTCTGCATGTGAGTTAGCCACAATATTATAAATAAATAGTTGGGAAAAATTAAATTTTAATTCAATTAACAGACTTAAATTAGTAGATAGTGTGTGGGAATTAATATCACTATGATAATATTTTTCCATCCTTGAATTTTATATATTTTCCATTTATTCAGGTCTGTTTTATAACCCTTAAAAGTTTAATAATCTCCCCAAGTGTCTTACACCTTTTGATAGGTTTATTTCTAAATATCTACAGTGTTTTTTTAATGTTAGTCAAATACTTTTTAAGTTTTGATTTTCTAAATTGTTATTGCCAGTTTACAAGTTAACTTTTATATTCATCTTGTATTCAACAATACTGGAAAATGTTCTAACTAGTTCTAATAATTCATTCTAGATTCCTATCAACTTTCTAAGTTGATAATCTTATTTTCATGAATACTCACATATTCTGTACCTCTCTTGTCTTTGTTTTTTCTTGTTCCTCTTTTTCCTTCTGTCAAATATTTTAGTGAGATATTGCTTCATAGTGACAGTGAGAGTTGCAGTTTGTCCTTGACATTAGTTGGAAAGTTTCTAAAATTTCAGTAAAAGTAAGGCACACTTTACTATATATTTGATTGACACCCTTTAATACATTAGGAAAATTCTCATCTATTATTTGTTAGGAGTTTGTTGGTTAATGATGAAAAAATATTGCACATCTGTGCTTAGTCATGTCCAACTCTTTGCAACCCCATGGACTGTACCTGCCAGGCTTCTCTGTCCATGGAATTTCCCAGCAAGAATAACAGAATGGGTTGCCATTTCATCCTCCAGGGGATGTTCCTGACCCAGGAATTGAACCATCTCCTTTATTGGCAGGCAGATTCTTTATCACTGAGCCACCAGGGAAGCTGGAAAAAATATTACATAACATCAAATACTAAATCAACATAGTAAAATTTTCCTGATTACTGAGAGACTTATTTCTATACTGTGTTTTTTAAACTTTTCTTTTTATAGGATTTTTTTTTGTCTGTAAATGATACATTTAAGAGCTCATTTTGGATTACTGAATTGATAGCTGGTTAAAGGATAAGGCATGGAGCAGAAATCTGTGTTAAGAAAGAGAACATTTCTAGGTCAAGTTGATGATAAGAGAGGTTCTAAAACTACATCTAAAGAACAACGGCTTAGCTCCTTGCTCCTTAAAAAGAGAACAATCCATTCATGATGACTTTTGCTTATTTCTCCAAGCCTCATTGCTTGCCCTTCTATCCTATGTTTTGTGTTCATGCAAGGCTCGGACATGACTGAGTGACTTTACTTACTTACTTAAGGCTGAATTGCTTTGGCATATGCTGTACTCTCAGTCTAAATGCTTTTCCTTCATCAGTGCTCCCAGATATGGCTGATATTTACAGAACTTCCTGCACTTATGATAGAATTATGTTCTTAAAAACCCATCATACTGTCTTAAGTTGAAAATGCATTTAAAACACCTAACTTATCCAAAATCATGGCTTAGCCTAGCCTACCTTAAATGCACTCAAAACATTTACATTAACCCATCATTGGCTAAAATCATCTAACACATAACCGTTTAAAAATAAAGTATTGACTATATCATTCAATTAATGAAATACTGTACTGAAAGTGAAAAACAGGTAGTTGTCTAAGTACAGAATCAATGTAAATGTGTCGAATCTTCTCCTTCCTGACAGGGAACTGACACTCTCTGCCCCGCCCAGCATCACAAGAGAATGTCTACTGCATATTGCTTGCCAAGGAAAAGAACAAAATTCTAAATTGGAATTACAGTTTCTACTGAATGTATAGCACTTTCAAACCACAGTGGAGTCAGAATATCATTAAGTTGAATCATCATAAATCAGAGAGTCTTTACTCCTCATTTAATGGGCAACTTGGTTGAGTCAACTTGGGTTAGGCTGAGGGTGAATCTGTAGTTTGTCTCTCCATCACACCACAGGACATTAGAAATCCCTGCTCAGGGACTCTGTCATTTCTTTGAGGGAGGGACTTGTGCCTATTCTCCAGTGAAATCCCAGCGCCTAGAGTAGTGTGGACACATGGTCACTGTGCAATGAAAGCTTCTGAAATGGAACCAATTCTTTTAATGCAGAATGCTCAGAATTGAACTCCCTTTTCAGGGCTCTCATCTGTATTATCTGGGCATGCTCCAAACCCTGACTGTGACATTAGGTCTTCTCCATTGCTTTTCAGTAATGCCAAATGCTTATTTGATGTACTAGCACTATTTTTCCTCAGAGGGAGTTTGAAACATATCTCTGAAGACAGTTAACTGTTTCACTGCAGCAGTATCTTTGAGTGGGAACACATTCATAGCCAACGCATAACCTTTCTGTAGAGGGTGTATGTAGAAGGACGGGGGAGAATATATCTCTGTGTTTTTATAGATAGAAGCACTGAAATGCTGTGGATTTTAATTTTTTCCCATTATATCTTGTAACATCCATTGACAAACATTTTGAAAAAACAGTCACATATAAAAGAAGAGTGTGGGGGAAAATTTTTAATGTTTAAAAAAATTATCAATATTTGGTTACAGATGCCCAATTTCTATTAGGAAACAAAGTACATCTGTGCCCTTGTTATTTCCCAGTTCTCAGTTTGAGTTAGTGAACCTGGCTGGCTGTGCTTCCTGCTCCATTCCCACTATAGTGTGAGGTTCTGACAAGCAAGACATGCAGTTCTCTTTGTCCTCGTGAATAAGCTTTATTTAGATAGTCACCCACAACAGCATATGAATATGATAGTGATCAGTCATATTTAGTCATTGTGGTTCATTAAGTCCTAGCATGTTATTAAAATAGGAAATCTGCTCTTTAAAAGCATTGATGTTATTTTGCTAAGCAATTTTTAAAAAATACACAGAACTGAAGCTGTTAACAAACTGTTCTGACTGATGAAAAAACGTTCCAAATCAAGACTAAGAAAGATTTCCAAATACTCACTGTCAGCCCTGCTCTCTGGAGCAGCTTTGAGCTTTGCCTGCTCTTACCCAACAATAAACATTCCTTAAAGTTTTATACATCTCTCAAATATACAGATTTCGCTTATAACATGCATTTTCTTGTGTAATTCATTCAACACACTATTGATGAAGGACATTTTCATTATTTCCATTTATGCAAATATGTAACTTGGCCAATTTGACTCAAAAGTATTAATGCTAAGGTACACACTTGGGTCAGGTGAGCCCTGCACTGAGGTCCATTCATTGCATCACCACCAAACTTGATCAACTCATGCTGTCATAGTGATAGTACACGCTAGGGTTTTAATTTTAGATACTGTAGTATGATATAGTCTAAACTACTGATGAAAGGGTGGAAGTATGACTCTCCCAACTTTTTCTTGTCCTGTGATTTATCTTGGAATTTTCACAGACTGTCATTGGTATAACAATTGAAAACAAACAACATGTTTCTTATCAAATTCTATTCACAGGGAAAATGGTATGATAATTCCCCTCACAGAGACTCAGAGACTAGGATGAGAGTCTTATATGTACTCTGCACCATAACAAGGAAAATAGATTTACTGTGAGTTTCTGATCTCACCTAAAAAATAAATTATATAACATTCTCTCTGTGCACTAGTTCTATCTCACATTTATTTTATTGGCAATGCATGCAACTTCTGATGTGAACATTTGTTTCTGGAATTAGTTTGACCAAATTATAAATGCCTCCAATGGAACAGCTTGTGCTAATAAATAGATTTCCCTCTCACTTCAAAACCTACTGCTACAAGGTTTTTAAAGAGCATTTATCAGAAACCCCTAGACAATCCTCCAACTTCAATTGAACCAATTAATTTTATGCAATGAAAAATCTGAGGGAAGTCTCTTGACTGCCTCTCTGACACTTTATATTCTGTGATATTTTATTTTTAGCAATAAGTGATTGAGAGTAATAGACATGACTTTTAAAAATGNCTCTGCTTGGACCATCCTGCCCTGGGATCTTCAAAAGGCTATTCTCATTCTTCACATGTCAACTACCATATCACCCCAGAAAGATAATCCTTGTGCACACTATCTGCTGCCTGTATCCCAGCTTAATCACTCTGTACACAGCATCTTTTCATATTTGCAAGCACTTATTATTTTATATATTAGATTTGATTAGTTTATGTGTCTATTACTTATCTACTACTACTAAACAGGTCCCATAAGAACAGATATTTTATTTTTCTTATTTTATTGCTCAGTTTTTAAAATCATAATCATCTTTCCCACTCACATTGTCCTTAACCTTCTCCTCAAACACAGAGGTTTACAAACTCTAGTTTCTAGACCAGCGGCATCAGCAGTACCTGAAACATGTTTGAAAGATAATTCTGTGACTCTACCCCAGACCCACTGAATCAGAAACTCTGGGGAGGGGCCCAGTGCTTGGCACTTTAGCAAGCCCTCCAGGTGACTGTGGTGATGTCGAAGTTTGTGAGCACATATGTCAAAACACATATGTCATAACACTCGGCAATTAATTTTCATGTTACCATCTAGCTCATGGAAGTTAACTTTCCTTTCTAAAGTAACATTATTTGAAGAGGTGCTCTGTGAAATATTCCCCTAATTTCTGTGAGATTGGGACATGTCATATGCTGTTATATGTAGCCAAGGCATACAATAGGGTACTATGAGCTTTATATCAGAAGCATATTTCATTTTAAGTAGTTCAAGTTGTTGTTGTTGTTTTTCCCCATATAGGTTCTTTTCCTGATTGACTTTTTATGTGTGCTTGTCACAGAATATTAAAAGTTTCCAAGAATATTTTTTAACTTATATGTTGGGTTATATGTTTCTATAGACATTACATTCTGGTCTGAGAATGTGAAATGCATAACTTGCGTTGCTGCTTTACGTTTGTTGAGCATGTCAGAAAGGGCTCAAGAAATAACTGAATGGTTGCATGTGCTTTCAGTCACCTTTGGGGCATCTTGATGAAATTTGCTAACGTGTGAGACAAGATAAAAGCAATTATCCTAGTTTCAATATTGCGCTCTAGCTGGCCACATATAGTGAGGAGAAAGTGGAGAATTTACTGTAGGGAAGTGGATTTAACTTCTAAAAGAAATGAGAGAGGAAAAGAGTCAGGAAGAGAGAGATAATACAAAGTAATACACTATGCTATCATACTCCTTTATACACTGCTTTTTCCCCTTTAATGCTTATTTGGTTGTGGATCAGTTAGAATCATGCATTGACAAAGAGCAGCTTAAACCAAAGGGAGAGTTTATTGGTTTATTTACATGAAAAGCCCAGGGATATCCTACTTAAGGGCCTGCTTGACACAATGGCTCAGATGGTGTTATCTATCAATTTTTCTGCACCTTTTATTTCTGCTTTTCTCCATATTAACTTAATTTTCAGGCTTCCCACAGTGACAAGATGATTGCCCTTGGTTTCTGGTCTAATTTTTCCCTAATATAACGTCAGCAGAGATGAGATGTTTGCTCTTCCCAAAATTAAAACAAAAATCCTTGTCCTTACTGTAGTTGGTTGCCATTCTGCCATGTGCCTACTTTTGAAGCATTTATTATGGATAAGAGCATAACATGGATTTAGTTAGTGAAAGTGTTAGTCACTTCATTGTGTTCGACTCTTTGTAACCCCATGGACTGTAGCCTGCCGGGCTCCTCTGTCCATGCAATTACCCAGGCAAGAATACTGGAGTGGGTTGCCATTCCCTTCTCCAGGACATCTTCCCAACCCAGGAATTGAACCCAGGTCTCCTGCATTGCAGGCAAATTCTTTACCAGCTGAGTCACCAGAGAAACTCACTATGAATTTAGTTGCTCAAGAACAAACAATATATTCATATCTGGACTAGGGATTAGAATCAGTTTCATCCCCCCAAAATTTTAAATTATGGAGAAGGAGTGGTATTCAAGAGGAACTCCGGAGAATTAGTATCAAAAGAATGTAATCGATTTTAGGAAACCAAAATAAACATGTAAATAAATAAGCAAACAAATATATACCTTCAGAGTTTGAATATGCAGTTTTAAATTAAAAATTATTTTTTCTTAGAGCTTTAGTGAAATCACTTCTTTCTCTTTACAAATAGGATTGACAATGAGAAGACTGATTTACTTTGATTTTTATTGCCTCAAGTATAAGAGTTTACTATCATATCTTGAACATTGTAGGATGTTTTCCTTTAACCAAGGGCCTACTCTACACTTTATAGATCTTATCATATTGATTGGAGATTTGTTTTTTAAATATATATATTTTTTTAGCTCAGAGAATTTTCCTCTGTCATTTAATTGGCTATTTCCTTTCTTCCATTCTCTCTGTTTTCTCCAGCCTTTTAATATAACTCAGTATAATAGGAAGGTACATTTCTGGATTGATACTCCATTTCTCTCACCTTTTCTCTCATAATTTTGGCATCATTCTATATTTGTGCTATATTCTGGAAGTATGGCACAATGAAATCATCCCACTTATTTATTTATTCTTCAGTTGTGCTTTTCTGTCATTCTGTTGCTATGTCTACATCTATGGAGGGGTTTATTTTTATTATTATTTAAAAAATTTAGCAGATACATTTTATTTCCAGAGTATAAAACTGGTTATTTTTAAAAAGTAGTATTAATATTCTATACTTAGCATTCTTTGGACATTTACAATTAGGAAGAGATATTTACTTATCCCCATCCTAAATAGAGCATGTCTGATAATAGATAGGATCAAAGTGGTTTTTGATTGGTTTAGCTATAAGAGAGTAAGAATGCAAAGAAAAATAAATAAATGAAATCCCACAAAGCAATGAATAGTTCTTGGCAGAGAAGTTCTTGGCAGTGATGCATGACTTTTTTCATCCCTAGTGGAGCTGTGGGAGAGAAGTCCATGATAGATGAGTATAAGGAATAATCAGCTAAACTTTTAATAAACTGTTATTAGTCACGTGTAGACACATGAATGGTGGATAATAACCATCCACAGCCAGAGGCAAGTCTGTACCCAGGTACCAGCTCTTTTCTGAGTCTTCAACAGGTGCATGGATTATATGCTAAAGCTTAGGGGCCGAGCACATTTGAGGCATTTGGACATGTAGAGTTTTACCAAGTGCAAGCAGTGTCCCCTTAAAGGGCAAATGTAAAACATGAGAGCTGGGAGAAATCCCTCCAAGGTAATTTGTACTTTCATCAAGTGCTAAAAACTGGGAGGAGGGCAGTAGAGCAAAAAACTGGGAGGAGGGCAGTAGAGCAAAGACCAGTTTCACAGATGTAGAAAGAGACTTCTCATCGTTTGGAAAGCTTACAAATAAGCATAGAGCACAGAGAGACCACCAAAGGTTCAGATCCCAGATCTCATAAATGGATAGACCCAATCTTCTCCTCAAAACATCTGAAGCCAGAGGTAAACTGCGTCTAAATAAACTGCAGCAAAACTCAGCTTCACTTCAACTATAGACTAAAGGCGGTCAGCACTCAACACAGGCCTGACAGAGAAAAGGATATGCCTTATACTGGAAGTAGTTTTATTTCTTTAATTTCTATTGTGCTTTATTTTTATCACAAGTAGGTTGTATGTAGTCAAAAGTGATAAGATACACAAAGAAGCAGGAAAATAAGACCTATCAAAGAGAGGAAGCAGTCAATATATAGCAGCATACCCCATGATAGGCCAGCCATTGTAATTATCAGACAGAAACATTTAAAAAGCTGAATATAGACATTAAGGTCTAGGAAAAAAAAAAAGACAACATATGAGAAGAGTTGGTAATATCACTAGAGAATAAAAGTATAAAAAAGTGAGAGATACACATACATATTTATCAGAAATGAGGCACACATTAATGCCATCAACAGATTGGGCAGATGAGAGGAAAGAATCAGTGAATTTGAATATAGGTCACTAGAAAATTTCTAAATAAACATTAAAATTCTTAAAAAAGGAACAGAGCATCTAATATCTGTATATGGAGTAGAAAAATATGTATTCAGAGTCACAGAAGGAGAAAAGATTAATAATGAAGCAGAGGAAATATTTTAAGGTATAATGGCTGAGAATTTTCATAATTAATAAAGCTTAACTCATATATCCAAAAAGTTCAACAAATCCCAAGCATAATAAATACAAAGAAAACTATGTGCAACCTCACTACAGTCAAACTACTATAAGCCAAGAATAAAAGGAAAATGTGAACAGCAATTAGAGAAGAAAAAGCAAACTACATGCAAGGGAGAAATGATACCAATGACAGCTGGTTCCCTATCTCAAACAATGGAGACCAGAATAAAATGAAATAACATCTTTAAAGTGTTAAAAATTAAGCTGTCAGCACAAAATGATGTATTCAGCAAAAAAATCCTTCAAAAATAAAGATAAGATAAATAGATTTTTCAGGCAGACAAAGGCTGAAAGAAATCTTTCAACATATTTTTCTCTAAAAGAAAAGTAAAGAAAGTTTTTCTTATTATAAGGAAATGTTGTGGGAATGAATGTCCAGAGGTTTATGGAAACCTCTGGTTTATGGTATGTTGTTTAGATACACATGTAACAATCTGGATTTGTGAATTAAAGTCTGCAGTAGGGGAAGGAGCAGTCTTGGAATTGACTTCTTAACCTGTGGGATCTGACACTGTCTCTAAGTAAATAGTATCAAAATAGAGTTAAATCGTTGGGCACCCAGCCAGTGTCTGAGAAATACTTGATATGGGAAATCCTCACCATGTTTGGTGATCAGAGGTTTCGGAATTGCAGTGTTCTGTGAGTAGTAGGAAGAGTATTAGAGCAGAGAAGAAACACAGGAGGAATGCTTTCCCTCCAACAAAATTCAGGTAGCAAAACTTGATGAAACTAAAAGGACAAATAGAACACATCCACCCTGGTGGCTCAGTTGGTAAAGGAACTACCTGCAGTGCAGGACACAACTTCCCTGGGTCAGGAAAATCCCATGGACAGAGGAGCTTGGGAGGCTGTACTCCATGGAGATGTAAAAGTCAGACACGACTTAGCGACTCAACTACAACCACAATGTAATGAGAGATTTGAACATCTCTCTATCAGTAACTCGGAGAAGGCAATGGCAACACACTCCAGTCCTCTTGCCTGGAGAATCCCAGGGACAAGGGAGCCTGATTAGCTGCTGTTTATTGAGTTGCATAGAGTCGGACATGACTGAAGCGACTTAGCAGCAGTAGCAGCAGCAGCTATCAGTAACTGCTAGAATGTATAGTTAAGAAAAAAAGAGTAAGCTTATACCTTATAAACTATTTCCAGTAACTTAATTGATATTTATTGGACACTATACCCAACAACTACAGAACACCCATTCTTTACAATTGTAAATGCAACATTCACTAAGAAAGAATATGCTGAATACCAAAATACATTTTAATACATATCAAAGGATTGCAATTATTTTTATAGTTATTCTTTGACCAGTATGGAATTAAGTTAGAAAGCAATAATGGTGAGTTACCTGCAAATGCCAAATATTTTCCATTTAGAAAATACACATTCAGTAATCTATGGATTAAAGAAGAAATTTAAAGGAAAATAGAAATATTCAAAATATTTTAAACGGAATTAAAATGAAAACTCAACACATAAAAATTTGTGAAATGTTGCTATTGTTAAACCATTACTTAGGGGAATATTTATAGATTTAAATGTAAAAGAAGAAAGGCCTAAAATTACCAATAAAGTTAAACTTAAAGATACTAGAAAAAAGGAACAAATTAAATCCAAAATAAATCAAAGAAAAATATAAAAAATAAGAGCATAAATTAATGAAACAGAAATAAACAAGTAAATATGGTTCTTTATTATCAGTATAATTGGTAAACTTGTGGTAAGATTGATCATAAAAAGGGGAAATATAAAATACACATATGAGGAATAAAAAAAGGAGACATCACTATAGTTCCTACAATTTAGTACAGTTGAATCAAGAAGAGATATAAAATATGAGTAGTTAAATATCCTATAAAAAACTTGAATTAATAATTTTAAAATTTTCCTCAAAGAAAACCCCAGGATCAAACAGCTTCACTGGCTGATTCTGTCAAATATTTGAATTAATATATATATATATGTATAAATTTTGGAATATATAATCCCAAATTTACACAAACTCTGACAGAAAATAGAGTGGTAGATGGGAGCACTTACTACCTTATCTTATGAAGCCACCATTACCCTAATTCCAGAACCTGATAAAGCTAAAGAAAAGAAAATTTAGGCCTAATATCCCCATAATTATAGACATAAAAAATTATCAAAATGCTAGCAAACTGAATCCAGCAATATATAAATAGATAATATATTATGCTGGAGTAAATGTTACTTCAGAAATGCANGAGTGGTAGATGGGAGCACTTACTACCTTATCTTATGAAGCCACCATTACCCTAATTCCAGAACCTGATAAAGCTAAAGAAAAGAAAATTTAGGCCTAATATCCCCATAATTATAGACATAAAAAATTATCAAAATGCTAGCAAACTGAATCCAGCAATATATAAATAGATAATATATTATGCTGGAGTAAATGTTACTTCAGAAATGCAACGTTTAATACTTTTTAAATGTTTATTTTAATTATATTTTATTTCAGTTTAATTTTCAGTCAACCTAACTCATCACATTAAAGGAACAAACAGAAAAATTATAATTATCTCAACAGAGGGGAGTGGGGAGAGGTTTGACCAATTCAACACTCTTTCATAATACATAGTCTCAGCAAATAAGGACTACAAGAAAACATCCTAAATCTGATAAAGAACATCTATTTTAAAAGTCTTTCAGATAGTTTTATGCTTACTACTGGAATAGTAAATTTCTCCTCCCAAGATTGGGATTGACATAAGAATATATGCTTTCCTGCATGCAAAGACTTGGTATTGTTAAGATATCCATTTTTTTGTTTGTTTCAAATTGATCTTTAGTTTTAAAGCAAGCTCACATAAAACTCCAAATTTTTCCTTTCTAGAAACTAACAATTTATTTCTAAATTTATTTGGAAATGTTAAGAACCTAGACTACACCAAATAGTCTTGAAAAAGAAGAATAAAGTGACAAAACCTAACATTATATATTTTCAGACTTACTATAAAGCTTCAATCATACAGACAATGTGATATGGTTACTTATATTTAAATAGAAAGTCCAGAAATGGACCCATATACACACAACTGATTGATTATTGAATAAGATACCAAGTAACATATACTGCATACGCACTAGAATCGCTAAAATAAAAATGATCGACGATACCAAATGCTGGCTGGGATGTGGGACAAACAGAAATATAATCCATTGCAGGTTGGAGAGTAAAATGGTACAATCTTTGAGAACTGTTTGGCTTTTTTTCAAATAGAGTTAAAGTAGACTCAAATAGAGTCTATCTACCCTATGGCCCTGAAATTCCATTCTTACCCAAAAATACTTACATAGGAATATTCATAGCCGATCTATTCATAATAAGCCCCAAACTGGAAACAAGCCAAATGTCCTTCAACAGGAGAATAAATCAATGATACATAATTATAGAATAGAATATTGTTTGTCAACTAAAAATGTGCACAACATAGATGAATGTCAAAAGCATTATTTTGTTTAAAGAATATATCTTTGTGATTCTATTTATATGAAATCAGGAACATATGAAATTATTCTGAGGTAATTTAAATTGGAATGTTGCTGTCTAAGATTGGGAAATTGAGGGGCAAGGGACAAGAGACAACTTTTTGAGGTGATATGTTTCAAATCTTATTTGGAAGTGTTAGTTATATAGTATATACAATTATCAAAATTTGTCACCCTGAACTCCGAGGATCTAGGTATTTATTTATGTAATTATACCTCAATTTTGAAAATATTCTTTCAGGGTCTCTTGTTTTCTCTGTTAAGTTTGTCCCCTCAGGTGTTAATTCCTCTTGGTGCAGTGCATTTATTTCATGTAGTTGGTTTCCTTGAAATATTTTCTGATTGTGGTTGGATGTCACCTTTGACATCAGAGTCCCTTTGTATCAGAACTGCTGTTTACCTGTGTGTTGGTGTGGTTCTGTTTATTGTAGCCATCCTGCTTGCAGGGGAAGGGTAAGGCATGTGTTGGTGGTGTATAATAGTAGCTCATCGTATCATCATTGAGATTTCCTTTTCCTTCTGACTGAGGATTCTATCCTGCCTGTGGTCCCTGCTCTAATGCTCAGTGCTGCAGCCTTTCAAAGATCTCTGCTGCTGCTACTGGGATGTGTGTATATGTTTGTGGTGTGTGTGGTTGGGGGCAGGGAGCAATCGCTTCGTCTGCTAAACTTCCCCAGACGTGTCTGTACAATAATTCACTCTGATTTGCCTCAGCTCTCTGGGCACAGAGCAACTCCAGAGCGCCGTCTACCTTTTGTGGTAGTTTTCTTCTGTGCGTATTTATTTCAAATGCTCTCCATGTGGCAGATATTTCCTAATGTTTCTGGTCCAAATTTATCTCCCTTATGCTTTTCAAGTGCTGTAATAAACTTACAGTGAAAGAAAATGGGTGTGCTTTCTGTCATTTGGGTTGGAGATGTGGGTTGGGACTTAGAGACAAACACATTTGGTCTGCTTGCTATCTTGATCCAATTTCCCAAGTCACTTTTAATTAGCGGCTGTGTTGCTGCTTCACATACTGCTGTATCTTGGTGACTTTCATTATCCCCTTTATGTGGCCCTATTGACCTGGCAGTCACCTGGACTCTTGATATGTATAAAGTAGATACTTGACAAGTTCATAAAGGTTGATTATGAACTGATCTCTAAGGTACAAGTAGTTTTGAGGAAGGAGAAAATTACCTCAACACATGTGTGTTTGTGAGAAATGGGATTGCTTTTTCAGAATCTCTACCCAGAGATTCAATTCTACAGAGAAGCAACCCTAAACTGAGAATATAGGAAGGAGAGTCCTACTCAACATTGCTAAAATCTCCCTAAGCAACCTAGTCTCTGACTATTTATCATTCTAATGTTGACCTAACACCTTAGGAGGCTGTGTCTGTAAATGAGGGATGTCTTTGTGCAACGAATTCAAGTGCTATTTGCTTGAGGGTACAGTGACTTCTGTTTGACTTTCTTGCTGATAAAAGCAGATGGGAAAGGTTTTCTTTGGTTGTTTGCTTTCACATTAAAAACAAATACTTACTGCCAAAAACAAGGATTGAAATACTGCAGTTCCCCCTCACAGCTGTTATTTAGAGGTGGTCCAAGACTCTTTTTCAGAACATTAGATAATACAAATCCATAAGAAGCCAGTGATGAAAACAGCATTTACTAGTTTCTTCGTCTGCCTTCTCTCTGTACACAGGTGGTTTATAATATCAGGAGCTGATATGATATTGAATTCATGAAAGGTACAATTCTATTTACAAATTTTCCATGTTACAGAGTAGGAAACTGAATGAAGCACAGAATAGTCAGGCAACTGAGATTTATTCTCAAAAGAATATAGAGAAGATTTTATGAAAATTTAAGGTTTCTGCAATGTCACTTAAAGAAAGACTGTACTTTGGTTATGATGATAAATTGGCATTAAATCAGTAATTTTTGTCAAGCAGATTTTGGTGCTGTATTTACAACTTCCAAAAAGTAATATAACAGACTCTTCTGATTTTATAAAGACAAATATTCATTGTAAATCATTCTCAAGATTTTACTTTTTATTATTTTGTAAATTATTATATATATATAATTTTTGGAGTATAGTTGGTCTACAATGCTATGCTAGACTCTGTTACACAGCAAAGTGAATCAGTTATACATACATATATACTCATTCTTTTCTAGATTCCCCTCCTATATAGGTCACCACAGGGCCCTGAACAGAGTTTCTGTGCTATATAGTGGGTTCCTATTAGGTATCTAGTTTATACATAGAAGTGTGTAAATGTCAATCTCAGTCTCCCAATTTATCCCTCCCCACACGTCCGAGGTCAGGGGCAGCGGCCAGGAGGAGCAACCCCACGTCCAAGGAGCGGTGGCTGCGCGGGCACAGGAGGGCATAGAGGAGCTATTCCACATTCAAGGTCAGGAGGGGCGGCGGTGAGGAGATACCCCTCATCCAAGGTAAGGAGCAGCGGCTGCACTTTGCTAGAGCAGCCGTGAAGAGATNAAGAGGTGGCAAGAATACACAGAAGAACTGTATAAAAAAGATCTTCATGATCCAGATAATTATGATGGTGTGATCACTCATCTAGAGCCAGACATCCTGGAATGTGAAGTCAAGTGGGCCTTAGGAAGCATCACTATGAACCAAGCTAGTGGAGGTGATGGAATTCCAGCTAAGTTATTTCAAATCCTAAAAGATGATGTTTTGAAAGTGCTGACCTCAACAGGCCAGCAAATTTGGAATACTCAGCGGTAGCCACAGGACTGGAAAAGGTCAGTGTTCATTCCAATTCCAAAGAAAGGCAGTGCCAAAGAATGTTCATACTATTGTACTCATCTCACATGCTAGCAAAGTAATGCTCAAATTTCTCCAAGCTAGGCTTCAAGAGNTTGAAAGTGCTGACCTCAACAGGCCAGCAAATTTGGAATACTCAGCGGTAGCCACAGGACTGGAAAAGGTCAGTGTTCATTCCAATTCCAAAGAAAGGCAGTGCCAAAGAATGTTCATACTATTGTACTCATCTCACATGCTAGCAAAGTAATGCTCAAATTTCTCCAAGCTAGGCTTCAAGAGTATGTGAACAGTGAAATTCCAGATGTTCAAGCTGGTTTTAGAAAAGGCAGAGGAACCAGAGATCAAATTGCCAATATCTATTGGAACATCAAAAAAGCAAGAGCATTCCAGAAAAGCATCTACTTCTGCTTTATTGACTATGCCAAAGCCTTTGACTGTGTGGATCACAACAACCCGTGTAAAGTTCTTCAAGAGTAGGGAATACCAGATCACCTCACCTGCTTCCTGAGAAATGTGTATGCAAGTCAAGAAGCAACAGTTAGGACTGGACATGGAACAACAGACTGGTTCCAAGTCAGAAAAGGAGTACGTCAAGGATATATATTGTCACCTCGCTTATTTAACTTCTATGAAGAGTACATTATGTGAAACGCTGGACTGGATGAAGCACAAGGTGGAATCAAGATTGCCAGGAAAAATATCAATAACCTCAAATATGTAGATGAGACCACCCTTATGGCAGAAAGTGAAGAACTAAAGAGCCTCTTGGAAAAAGTGAAAGAGCAGAATAAAAAAGGTGGCTTAAAAGTCAACATTCAAAAGACTAAGATAATGGCATCTGGTTCCATCACTTCATAGCAAATAGATAGGGAAACAATGGAAAGAGTAAGAGAATTTATTTTGGGGGGCTCCAAAATCACTGTAGATGGTGATTGCAGCCATGGAATTAAAAGACAGTTGCTCCTTGGAAGAAAAGCTATGACCAACCTAGAGAGCATATTTATAAGCAGAGATTTTACTCTGCCAACATAGGTCCATCTAGTCAAAGCTATGATTTTTTCCAGTAGTCATGTATGGGTGTGAGAGTTGGACTATAATGAAAGCTGAGTACCAAAGAACTGATGCCTTTGAACTGTGGTGTTGGAGAAGACTCTTGAGAGTGCTTTGGACTGCAAGGGGATCCAACCAGTCCATCCTAAAGGAAATCAGTCCTGAATATTCATTGGAAGGACTGATGCTGAAGCCGAAACTCCAACACTTTGGCCACCTGCTGTGAAGAGCTGACTCATTTGAAAAGACTCTGATGCTGGGAGGGAGGGATTGGGGGCAGGAGAAGAAAGGGACGACAGAGGATGAGATGGTTGGATGGCATCACCGACATGATGGACATGAGTTTGAGTAGGCTATGGGAGTTGGTGATGGACAAGGAAGCCTGGCATGCTGCAGTCCATGGAGTCTCCAAATTCAGCCGCGACTGAGCAACTGAACTGAGCTGAGCTGAACTTCCTGTAGAGTTGTTTACTTAGCTTGTGGCCACATTTGTTCATGCAACGAATTCCCAAACAAGGAAGGCCTTCTTCGTGCCAGCTTTGCCGTGTGGTACCTTGCTCTCCACAGATAGTGAGAGAATGGCTTGAAATTTAGAACCTCATAACTGTTTCTGTTGTTGTTTGGTCTTCTGTTTTTGATTATGACAATAACACATGCTTTTTAAAAATGCTCAAAATTGTAGCTAAGTACAACAATGCAGAGTGAGAGTGTTGTATTGTCTCCCAAATTCCACCCATTATATTTCTCCAAAGGTAATAGGCTTCAATCTTCTGTCTTGTATTTTTCTTCTGTTGCTTTCAAAATTTTGGACCCCTTGTCATCCACATATTCTAAGAGAATGACATTTTGAATTTAGAGCTGAGACATTTTTTCCCTTCAGCTCTTGTGGCACTACTTTAATATTTCTCTGAGTTTTTCATTTCCCTTTGTAAGGGTTTCTTCTTTGTATTGTGCTCTCAAATTTTGTCCTTGAGACTTCTGTTTGTGGTTTGTCTCTTCTTGTTTGGTGCTTTCAATCTATCTTTGAGCTGGAGGACATGGGAAATTGCAGTTAAAAATATAGTACCTCTAATGTTTTGGAAAGAATTTTTTCTTCATTTTTTTATATCTCCATTTTACAAGCCTGAGATCTTTATAACCCTAATGGTGTGTCTTTGCATATCAAAATGTATTTATCAACCTTTATCCAAAGATCTCAAATATTGTACCTCTTTTCTGTTATGTAATTTCCAGTAAAATTTCCATCTGGCAGCTGAGGAGTCATTCCATTGTATGTACAAGAAGTACTGATGTCTTTCATCTGCCCTGGCAGACACAGCTCCCTTCATCCTCTTCACACTGCCCTTGTCGCAGGGGCTGACTTGAATGGACACAGCAAAAGCAAGTGCCTATTAGCTTTTGGTGGGGTTTGACCAGTGAGGAGCCCCAGGAAACTGGAGAGAAGGAGTAACGGGAAGTTGATGTGCTTATTTCCTAACATCCTCCCCTGTCAGACTGCTGTGTGTTGGCTGAGTCCCTCTATTGAAGGCTCCATCCACTGGCATGTAGCTTATACAACAAGGGTCTCTCTCAAAGCACTAGTCACTGGTTCTTTCCCAGCCCCTTCTGGCCTGGGATTTGTAAGCATACACGCAAACCCAAAAATATCTCATTTCTCTGTGGCTTTTCCTAGGCAATTCCTACACAGTCATAAATTGTCCCTTTATTGTGTGTTAAAGTGTGTGTTAGCTGCTTAGTTGTGTCAGACTCCGCAACTCCATGGACTGTAGCCTGTCAGGCTCCTTTACCCATGGAATTCTTCAGGCAAGAATACTGGAGTGAATTTCCATTTCTTTCTCCAGGGGGTCTTCCAAACTCAGGGATTGAACCCTGGTCTCCTACATTACAGGCAGACTATTTTACCACTGAGCCACCAGGGACATTCTCCTTAATTATTCAGAGAAAATGTGCCTTTTTTTTTTTCCCCCACCCTTATTGGGGCCGTAGTTGCTATGTCTAAAATCTCTTAAAGTTATTCAGGAGGTAAAATTAAAAGATGTTTGGTCCTTGGAAGGAAAGTTATGACAAACCTAGACAGCATATTAAAAAACAGAGACAGCATTTTGCTGACAAAGGTCTGTATAGTCAAAGCTGTGGTTTTTCCAGTAGTCATGTACAAATGTGAGCATTAAACCATAAAGAAAGCTAAGTGCTGAAGAAATGATTCACTTGAATTATGGTACTAGAGAAGACTCTTGAGAGTTCCTTGGGCTGTAAGGAGATCAAATCAGTCAATCCTAAAGGAAATCAACCCTGAATATTCATTGGAAGGACTGATGCTGAAGCTGAAGCTTCAATATTTTGGCCACCTGATGTGAAGATTCAACTCACTGGAAAATACTTTGATGCTAGGAAAGATTGAAGGCAAAAGGAGAAGGGTACAACAGAGGTTGAGATGGTTAGATAACATTACCAACTCAGTGAACATGAATTTTAGTGAACTCTGGGAGATAGCGAGGAAGAGGAGACTGGCACTCTACTATCCATGGGGTCACAAAGAGTTGGAAATAGCAACTGAATCAAAGCAAATCCTTTAGTGTATCCTTTTTCTCACAACATAGATTAGGCTTGCTATTATTTAAAATTCTCTAACTATAATTGGAATGAAAACTGACCTTTTCCAGTCCTGTGGCCACTGCTGAGTTTTCCAAATTTGCTGGCATATTGAGTGCAGCACTTTCACAGCATCATCTTTCAGGATTTGAAATAGCTCAACTGCAATTGCATCACCTCCACTAGCTTTGTTCATAGTGATGCTTTCTAAGCCCCATTTAACTTCACATTCCAGGATATCTGGCTCTAGATGAGTGATCGCACCATCGTGATTATCTGGGTCGTGAAGGCCTTTTTTGTACAGTTCTTCTGTGTATTCCTGCCACCTCTTCTTAATATCTTCTGCTTCTATTAGATCCAGACCATTTCTGTCCTTTATCGAGCCCATCTTTGCATGAATTGTTCCCTTGGTATCGCTAATTTTCTTGAAGAGATCTCTAGTCTTTCCCATTCTGTTCTTTTCCTCTATTTCTTTGCATTGATTGCTGAGGAAAGCTTTCTTATCTCTTCTTGCTATTCTTTGGAACTCTGCATTCAGATGCTTATATCTTTCCTTTTCTCCTTTGGTTTTCATTTCTCTTCTTTTCACAGCTATTTGTAAGACCTCCCCAGACAGCCATTTTGCTTTTTTGCATTTCTTTTCCATGGGGATGGTCTTGATCCCTGTTTCCTGTCCAATGTCACGAACCTCTGTCCATAGTTCATCAGGCACTCTATCTATCAGATCTAGGCCCTTAAATCTATGTTTCACTTCCACTGTATATAAATCCCAATAAGGGATTTGATTTAGGTCATACCTGAATGGTCTAGTGATTTTCCCTACTTTCTTCAATTTAAGTCTGAATTTGG